>CM074724.1:195027332-195452332 GCA_037306005.1 Rhinophrynus dorsalis
GGACAAAGATGTCCTGGAGCCTGTGCCTCCTTTGGACAGAGGTTCAGGATTTTATCCCAGCCTTTTTGTAGTGACCAAGAAGGACGGCGGAGGCCGTCCTATTTTGGATCTCAAGGATCTCAATTCCTTTGTAGTGAAGACTCACTATCGTCAGGAGTCTCTGCGCACAGTGATCACTGCCATGTCCCCGGGGGAGTTCCTTGCTTCTCTGGACCTTCAGGATGCGTATCTGCACATCCCAATTCATCTAGAGAGCAGGCAGTATCTGAGGTTTGCCTGCGCCAGAGGTCATTTTCAGTTTTCAGCTCTTCCATTTGGTCTGACAAACGGCTCCCCAGGTTTTCCAACGGGTTCTTGGGGCCTTGATAGCCGTCCTCCACTGGGACGGCATCAGGGTGGTTCCATACATGGACGACTTGCTTTTGAAGGCTGCGTCTGCGGACATTCTTCATCAGCAGGTCCAGACCTGCATTCGAGTCCTTTCTTATCACGGTTGGATGTGAATTTGGACAAGTCAGATCTGGTTCCGTCCCAGCGACTCATTTTCCTGGGTCTTCTGTTCGACACTCAGAAGTGCATGGTGTTTCTACCGGAGGAGGTGGCTTATCAGATTGCACAAAGGGTCACCAGGATCCTTGCCCGCGATCGGATTCCGGAAGTTGTCTTCTCTGGTGGGGAAGTTCATCTCTACGATAGAGGCAGTTCCATTTGCCACGGCACACGCCAGGGAACTTCAAAGATTTGTGATACAGACATGCAGGGACCGACCAGATCATCAGAAGCTGTCGATCTCTCTTCCTCCTCATGTCGAGTTGAGCTTGGAATGGTGGTTGGACCTTTCCAATCTCCTGAAGGGGAGATCCTTCCGGATCCCCTACTGGACCAAGGTCACAACGGATGCCAGCCTATCGGGTTGGGGTGCTGTCCTGGGTCGCATCAGTGCTCAAGGGAAGTGGTCCTTGGAGTCTCTTCTTCCTATCAACGTTCTGGAACTTCGAGCGATATTTCTTGCTCTACGCCATTGGGAGTCTCAACTGGAGGACTGTCCAGTCAGAGAGGAATCCGACAACGCCACCGCTGTGGCTTACATCAACAGACAGGGCGGGACAAGAAGTCTCGTTGCTTGGTTGGAGGTCAAGGCCATTCTGTCCTGGGCAAAGGTTCATGTTCCTGTCATTTCTGCAGTGCACATTCCAGGTATAGACAACGTCATGGCAGACTTCCTCAGTCGTCACACAGTCGACAGCGAAGAGTGGGAACTACATCCGGAGGTGTTTCAACTCCTAACTCAGAAATGGGGGGGTACCCCTAGTGGATCTGATGGCAACCAGGCACAACAGGAAGGTTCCGAGGTTCTGCTCTCGGTGGAGAGACTCTCTAGCCCTAGCTGCCGACTCAATGTCCATTCCCTGGACATTCTCCCTGGCCTACATTTTTCCTCCCCTTCCGATGTTGATAAGGGTGATACAGAAATTGAAAGTGGAACGTTGTCCAGTAATCCTGATCGCTCCGAATTGGCCTCGTCAGTCCTGGTATCCGGAGCTTCTGTCCCTCTCCATGGCGGAGCCCTTTCCGCTCCCCTCTCGTCCAGATCTTCTTCTGCAGGGTTACCTGTGGAAGGAAGATGTTCATCGGCTCAATTTGACAGTCTGGAGGTTGAATCCTCGATTTTAAGGAAGAAAGGTTTTTCTTCTGCTGTGGTGTCTACTATGCTTAGTGCCCGTAAGCCTGTTTCTTCCAAGATCTATCACCGTGTCTGGTCGACATTTGTGTCTTGGTGTGCTGACAGAGATCTGTCTCATGAATTTCATCTTCCCACTGTCCTGGCCTTTTTGCAGGATGGTGTGGATAAAGGGCTCAGTCTGAGTTCTCTTAAGGTTCAGACTTCGGCGCTCTCTGTCTTTTTCCAGGAGCACATTGCTGTCCTTCCTGATGTCAAGGTGTTCTTCTAGGGCATTGCTCATGTGCGTCCTGCTTTTCGGAGTCCGGCTCCTCAGTGGGACCTTAACTTGGTTTTGGGAGTTCTCCAACGTCCTCCCTTTGAGTCTTTGGCTACTATTCCTTAACGTCTCTTGACGTGGAAGATGGCTTTCCTTCTGGCGATCGTGTCAGTTCGCCGAGTGGCGGAGTTGTAAGCTCTTTCTTGTAAACCACCTTTTCTGGTGTTTGACAAGGATAAAGCGGTGCTTCACACCTCTAAGGAGTTCCTACCTAAAGTTGTCTCCGAGTTTCACATCAATCAGGAGATTGTGGTGCCCTCTTTCTGCCCTAACCCCTCCTCTGACAAGGAAAGGGATCTCCACTTGTTGGATGTGGTGCGTTGTCTACAGTTTTATGTCCATCGCACTGAATCTCTCAGGAAATCTGATGCCCTGTTAGTCATTCCTGAGGGTCCTAGGGCAGGTAGACCTGCATCCAAGGTGACTATTGCGTCATAGATCAAGTCCACTATCCGTAGGGCTTATGAATTGAGGAATAAACATGTTCCCTTTCGGGTCACAGCTCATTCCACCAGGTCCATTGGGGCCTCTTGGGCCTATAAGAATCAAGCATCTGCTGATCAGTTTGTGCAGGGCGGCCACGTGGTCCTCTGTGCACACCTTTTCAAAGCCCTACTGTGTGGATGTGCTGGCTTCTGCTGATGCCAGCTTCGGGAGGAAGGTCCTGGAGGCAGTTTTGCCTGTCTAGGATCTTCTTCTGAGGTTCTTAGTGCTTCCTTACTGTTGAGCCCTGTTGGCTCTAGTTCAGTGTGCTGTGTTACAGTTCCTGGGGTGTTTTTCCCGTTTTGTGTCCGTTGACACTTCAGTTTTGTTGGGATCTCTGACCACTTGGTTCATAGAGGTCCTGGTGACTTTGGGGGCCTTGTGCCTGGTCCTTGCCTTCTTCCCACCTCTGGGAAACTCAGTGGTTGAACATCCCAGAGTTACCAGTAAACTGTATTGGATGACAGAGAAAAGAGGATTTTAGTCTTACCTGTTAAATCCTTTTCTCTTAGTCCATACAGGTTACTGGTCTCCCACCCTGTCAAGAGACCATGCTTGGCTCTCCTGTGGCAATACGTGGGAGTCCTTCGGGGCATGCTCACAGGAGTCTTCTTCTCTCCTATTTCTGGTCAGTTATTAGTGTCTCAAATCATTCAGGAGCTAGCTGACTGGGATGCAGCTGAGGAAGGAGGGGAGGTTCCACCCCCTGCATACATTTAGAGAAATGTTTCTGCCTACTTAAAGGGGCGGATCGCCTCCCAGAGTTACCAGAAACCTGTATGGACTAAGAGAAAAGGATTTAACAGGTAAGACTAAAATCCTCTTTTTTTATGCAGGCTAGTACCCTATTTGCTGTTGCAGCAGCTGAGTGACTCTGCACACTGCTGTGAAGTCTATCATCTATCAGCACAGTATATGTAGCAAGTTTGTTTCTACAGCCCAAATGCATAACCTTACATTTATCTACATTAAATGTCATCTGCCAGTTTTCTGCCCATTCACTCAGTTTATCTAACTCCTTCTGCTCCATCCTGCTCTGTATGTATTTCCTTACAGAGCTTAGTGTCATCAGCAAAGATTGAGATGCTACTTTCAGATCCCACTTTTAGATCATTAATAAACAAATTAAAAAGCACTGGGCCCAGGACTGAATCCTGTGGCACACCCCACTTATAACTTTAGAACAATTTGAAAAGGTTCCATTTACAACAACTCTCTGTTGTGAGGCACTGTATCAAAGGCTTTTGCAAAATCCAAGTATACTACATCTACAGCAATTCCCCTGTCCAAATTACTACTTACTCTTTCATAAAATGCAAGTAAATTAGTCTGACATGATATATTCTTCATGAAACCATGCTGATTTCTACTACTAATATTGTTTGTCTTCACATAGTTTTGAATAGTGTCAGTTAGTAACCCTTCTTGTATCTTACCCACTATGGAAGTCAAGCTCACAGGTCTATAATTTCCTGGTTTGGATCTTGCTCCTTTTTAAACAATGGAACTACATCCGCTTTCCTCCAATCACAGGGCACTATGCCTGATGAAAGTGAAACAATAAATATTAAGTATAATGGTCTTGCTATTACCGAACAAAGTTCCTTAAGTACCCTTGGGTGTGTACCATCAGGTCCAGGTGCTTTATTTGCCATAACCCTCTCCAGTCTCTTTTGGACCTTATTAGGCCATGCAAATAATGGAGGAAATTCCATTGTTGTGTCTGTTTGCCCATAGCCCGTTGTTGCTGTTTCCTTTGTATATACTGAAGAAGAAAATGTATTTAGGGTGTCAGCCATAGCCTTACCCTCACTAATCAATTCACCTGTGTCAGTCCTAAGAGGACCATTGTCAACGTTAACTTTTTTGTTATTAATATACTTGTAGAATTGTTTAGGGTTTTTCTCTGTCGTCCAGTACAGGTTACATGTACCTCTGGGTATGCGATCCGCCCCTTTAAGTAGTCAGGAACAATTCTAGAATTGTATGCAGGGGATGGAGCCTACATTACCTCCTTGGCTGCAGCTAGCCAGCCACCTCCAGAATGATTTGTTCCTTGCTGAAGAATAACACACAGGCAAGAGAACAGTTCTGCTATAGTTTTAGAAACTTTTTTATTTTTCTGTTAGATATGGAATACCACCATTAGGCAGATTACCATAATTTGACAATGCCCTCAGATGTGGCTAGCTCAGTACCCAGGTGCTTTTTTGTGGAACTTGAGCCCTGAGGGGGAAAAACTTGATTCCAAGTGCTTCCTCAGGAGTTACCCACTGAGATTACTTCTTACTACATGGTAATCTGAAGACAGAAGATCTGCAGGAAAGGTGAGCAACCCTTTGAGTGCTGCAGGTCCACTTGTCCCACAGTGCCCCTCGCACAGGGGTGTCTTCATTGGAGTTCCTATTGTACACTCCTGCACTCATTGGGTCTATCTGTATGTCAGTTGGGTGTTTTGGAACAGGTTTATGTGGTAACTTAACCCTTTAGATGCTAGTTTGGCACTTTTTGGGGGGTTTCTAACACTTTTCCTACTGGTTTAGTGTTACTGTTTTACACATTTTACTATTGCACTTTTAATTTTGTAAATTTGAGTACTGCCACACAGACGCCATTGCTCCATTCACTTCTATGGGACTGTACTGTTTGTGACATATCTCTTCAACCGTTTAACCTAGCGACTTCAGAGATGGCTCATTTTACTTATCTGAGCTTGCTCTATCATCCGGTTTGTGTTTCTAGTGTATTGGGGAGCTCAGGTGGCTTTGGACACCGTTTGGGGTACTCTTCTGGAAAAATTACATTTCCCATGAGCACTTGCTTCACTCGACTGTTTCTGATTGGCTCCTGCCGCAGCAGCCATTTTGTGATCTTTCCGGAGCGAGTATCCTACGCAGGGCTTGGACTCTCTTCCTGTCCTCTGCTGATTAACCTTTCGCCTGCCAGATGTTTATTTTAGCGATTTCTGGGGTGAAACTTTAATCCTACACACTATAATTGAAGATTATGCTAGCTTTAGTGTACTTATAATCTTAATTTTAATAATGACAGGAGGCAAGTATTTTGCATTAATCCTTCTTTACTCCTCTCATAGCAGCAATCTCAACAACCAATCATAAAATAGAAACTTTTCCCATAAAACCCTGTTTCCCTTAAGTCCCTCCCTCTTTCTTTGATAGAACGACAACAAACAGGAACCAATCCACCGGAACCTCTAGAACTTCAACCGCAGACCGGAAATATACGAAGGCAGGACGGAATCCAGTCACACTGAATGAAAGAAAAAAAACAAAGTGAAAGACAACAGTTCCAGACTATGTATCCACCTACATATGTCAACAAGAGACAGATAATTCAGAACAGTACAAAATATGCAACCATTCACATATAACTTTACAACATAATAATATAAGACGTTATGCCCCAGAAACAGAATTCACCCCCAGTGAAAACAACCTATGGGAGGGAAGGGAGGGAAAATACTCGCCTCCTGTCATTATTAAGATTATAAGTACACTAAAGCTAGCATAATCTTCAATTTTACTACATGACAGGAGGCTTCGTATTTTGCAGTTTTAACGCTCGGAAAACAACGCCGATGACGCATGTTCTACCTGACGAAAGTAAAACGTGCGAAACGTAGATTCTCGGGACCAATCGGCGGCTCGCAAAATGTCAGACAAAGAAGCTCCCGCCAAAAAGGCCGAAGACGCCACCGCTCCTCTAACAGAGTGGGCGCCAAAGCAATCTGCAATGCCAGCCAAGGATAAAATCCACCGGATCCACCTGGCTAGAGTCGTGGAAGAAACTGCTTTATAGGGTTTCACATAAGAAACCAACAATTGCCCAGAAGCTGCAAACCTAAGTGACTCCGTCCTCTGAACATAAGCCCGAAGCACGGAACAAACACAAAGTTGAGGGAAAAAAGGGTAAAACACAGAAGTTGAATCAGTTTTCGTACGCCTAGAAATAACAAACGTAACCCCCTCAGGAGAAAACGTAAACCCGTTAACATCAAACGCCCGAATGTCCGAAACCCTACGAAATGACACTAGGCACAGTAACAACGCCAACTTAGCTGATAACTGCCGTAGAGATAAACACTCGTCCCTCGGCCAATCCTGCACAAACTGAAGAACCTGTTGAACATCCCATAACCTGGAATACTTGGGAAGTGGGGGCCTAGACAATTTCATGCCCCTCAGCAGTCTACATACCATGGGATCCTGTCCCACAGGAACGCCAGCAACCGGAACATGGGCAGCTGAAATAGCGGAACGCATGACATTTATTGATCGCACTGATTTCCCCAAGTGGAAAAGAGACGAGAGAAAATTTAAAACGTCTGATAAAGGTGCCGTAAAGGGATCAAAACCCCGTTCCACACACCAGCTAGTCCATTGGCCCCAAGCCGAGATGTAACATCTCCTGGTACCTGGAGCCCATGAGTCCCAAAGGAGATTCTTAGTTTCTTCCGATAAGCCGTGGACAGCCCAACGTCCCCTGAAACCATCCAGGCCACCAATTGCAGACGTCCTTGCTCCACCAGAGGATGCGAATGTCCTAGAGGGTTGTGACGTAGAGACCGCTCCATCGGCAGAAGAAGAGGATCCTGAAACGATAGTTCCAACAGTTCCGGGAACCAAGCCTGACCCTGCCAAAATGGAGTCAACAGCAGTATCGACACACTCTGACGTCTGGCATGATGAAGGACCCGCGCTATCATGGCAAATGGAGGAAAAGCATATGCTCCCTGACGTGGCCAAACTTGAAGAAAAGCGTCCACTGCCTCGCAGTCCGGATCCGGAAGCCAGCTGTAGAACCTGTGTAATTGACGATTCGTTCGTGATGCGAATAGATCTAGAACGAGCGGACCCCGTAGGCGAAGTAGACGGTGGAATACTACCTTGTCCAGCATCCAATCGCTGACATCCCTCCAGTGTCGAGAGAACCAGTCCGCCGTTAGATTGACTTCCCCCGGGAGATACTCTGCCACCAGGTTGATGTTCCTGCGGAAGGAAAACTGATAGATCTCTTTCGTCGTGTCCGCCAAAATCCGTGATTTTGTGCCTCCAAGACTATTTATATACTGAACAGCCGAGACGTTGTCCATCCGAAGCAGGATACAACAGTCCGACAGATTCTTCGCAAAACGGCGAATGAGCCCGCTATCAACTCCAAACAACTGATGTGGAGACCCAATTCCGCAGTCGACCAAGCACCCCCTGTCGCCTCGTCCGCGCAGGCCGCTCCCCAGCCCCACAGGCTGGCATCCGATTCTAGAACAAAATCCGGAACCTGACCAAAGATGGCCCTGCCGTTCCATGCACTCATGTGGCGAATCCACCATCTCAGTTCCCCCTTGACCTCCTGGTTTAAAGGAATGATCTGACCGTAGGAGGGCTGGAGTCTGAGGAAGGAAGCCTTCAACCGCTGCATCGCTCTGTAGTGCAGGGGACCCGGAAATATCGCCTGAATGGAAGAGGACAACAGACCCACTATCCTTGCCAACTGACGCAGAGGAACACACTCCAACCGAACAACCTTCCGAAGCTCCTTCCGAATGGCCCTGATTTTCTGGGAAGGAAGATGAAGAGAACAAGTTTCGGAATTGATCTCGAACCCGAGAAATTGAACCGTCTTGGCAGGTGTCAAGGCTGATTTCTCCACATTGACCAAGAATCCCAGGGATTCCAGCAACTGTATGGTAAATCTCGTTTGAGAGATCAGTCGAGAGTGATCGTCGCAGAACATAAGAAGATCGTCTAAATAAATCAGACAACGAAAACCTCGCGCTCTGAGATGTGCCATGACAGGTTTCATGACCTTGGTGAAGCACCACGGAGCGGAACTGAGGCCGAAAGGCAGACACGTGAACTGGAATACTCGATTCCGCCAAAGAAAACGCAGAAACCTGCGACTGGCAAGAGCCATAGGAATGGAAAGGTACGCATCCATCAGATCCAGCCTGGTAAACCAGTCGCCGGGGCGCAGAAGATCCCGTAGAAGATGGATCCCTTCCATCTTGAAATGCCGATAGAGGACAAAGGCATTCAAATGGCGGAGACTGATAACTGGACGAAACCCTCCTGTTTTCTTGGGAACCAGAAAGATGTTGCTGAAGAAAACACCGACTTCTGACACTTCTTCCACCGCACCTTTCCGAAGTAACGATTGAATCTCTCCATCGACCAATGTTTCTTGATCGGCGTCGAAATGAATGGGCCGCGGCGGAGCAATTTGAACAGGATCTGCAAAAAACTCTATTACGTACCCTTGAACCGTCTGCAATACCCAAGCATCTGACGTCAGGAGAGACCAAGCCTGTAACGAAAGGGCCAAACGACCCGCAGTTAAAGTTAGAGAAACCTGATCTTGAAATCCACTCACCTTTATTGTGTGAAGCTCTTCCTCTGCCCCAGAATGAAGAACCTCGTCCTTGACCTCGTGGTTGGAAGGAGGATCTAGTAGAAGTTGATGGGAAGAATGACAGCGTTCCCGATCGGGGACCTGAAGGCCAGAAGCGGCTGGCGGCACGGCCCCTCTGCCGACCAGCCCGTCCAAAAACCCCCCGCGGGATTGCAGGATGGAACACCTTCTTCATGGACAACTGAGCTTTGTTAAGCGTTGTAAACATGCTAACATGTTTCTGTAACTCCTTCAGGAATGAATCACCAAAGAGCAGGCCATTCGCAGCCGATCCCAATTCTTTGGCTGCCAGATCCGAGAGCTTGGAGTCAATGCGCAGGAGAGCCGCCTTCCTACGCTCAGATGACAGTGCTGAGTTTGTGTTGCCCAGGAGACAAAAGGATTGGAGCGCCCATTCCCGGACACAGAGGGGATCAAGCGAAACATTGTGCGCCACAGCCTCGTCCGCCATGTGTAAGATCTGAGCAAGTGGACCAGAGATGTCGAGCAATTTATCCTGCGCTATGCGCAACCCCTTCTCCATCCCCTTCCTCTGATCACGACCAGAACGGGACATAAATACCACCATGGTATTGTCAAAGATAGGGGTAAGTGCAACCTTGTCTTGCAACATCGGTCTCGGACATTCTGCACGTAAGCGGTTGCGAACCTCACGATCCAATGGTCTACGCAGCCAGAAATGGATGTAGTTAGCCAGATGGTCAGGCAACTGCCACTCAGAAGAACGTGGGTGACGTATAGTACGAGGATCGAAGAGAGGGGTGCCCAAGGAATCCAAAAAGACACCGTCTGCATCCTGGGAAGTAGAAGGTTGAGAAGTGGAAGGTTTGTCAACCAGTATTGATTCTTTGACATATGGAGAGGAATCTTCCTCATCTTCCCAACGAAGATCCCGGTCAGAACCCGAATCCGCCTCAGCATGCCAGGCATCCACAACTGAAAGAGGGACGGAACCATCTTCGTCATCTGAAGAACGAACTTCCAAAGAACGTGGATCAACTCCAGCAGAATCCGCCATGGAACGACGGGAATGCTTCCCTTTAGCAGAAGAACCAGAACCATCCAAGGTGGGTCTAAGCTTCTTAACCGGAGGTAACACGTCATCGTCAGATCTAATATCCCCCGCAGCGTCAGCTCTGGACAGTAATTCCGCAGGGCACTGTGGCATCATTCTGGCTAACACTTTCTCCACCGAAGCGGACACCGCCGCGTTGATCATCGCCTGCAGGTCATCAGTCTGAGTCCTAGCAGGATCCATAGCGACCTGTGAAAAAAGGAAGCAGTCAATAATGCGCAGTGGTCGTAGGGAGACCTTGCTGCGCAGAGGAGCCCCACCTTGAAACCAATCACAAGTAACAGTGATCTGTGTAAGAAAATAACCAGTATTTTTTTTTTTTTTTTGTCTCAGCACTCAATGAGAAGACAAGACAAACGCCCAACCATTGCCTGGGGGCATCAAAAGCTACAGGGTATGGGAAGACTCAGCTCCCAGAATGACCAAAACCCTGAGCTAAGCACAGAGGGGGCTCACCCCTAAACAGCAAGGACTCAGTCCTATATGTGAGCAAAAGAACGTTGCAGTGCAGAAGCAAGCAGACCCTGGAATCGAACCCAAAGATACTGCATGAAAGTCAGATGCAGTACCTCCAGGCCACCAGGGTAGGCAGTGAGTCAATTGACACCAGCAACCATTATAGATTTGAAAAGGTATGGCCACAGAACTCGCTTTACAGAGCCGGGAGAGTCCCGATCCGACAGTGCACCGACGGCCGGAACTACTCACACAGGTAAACCACCAAAGCTCATAAATGTTGGTGTGTAAAACATACAAAGGGCCTCTGCGGCAGATATATTATACGGGGCACATGGCCGAAATAAGTGCTGGGTCACATAAGAGCAAGAAGCAGACAAGTGTACACCGGGACCGAACCTTATACAAGGACAGCAAACCGGTTGTACACGTCGGCTCAGCTGCTAAAAGGAGCCCGGACACACCACGCGATCACGCGGGTAGAGCCGGTAGGAACACCAAGTCAGACCGCGACGCAGGGCCGCCCCACACGGATACCTGCGCCGGGTGTAACAACTAACGGAAGCACAGGGAGATTACCTCCCCGCACCAAGAACCCACAAACAAGAACCTAAAATAAAAGAAAAACATATAGAGAGACGGAATGCAAATACTCTGGATCTCCACGGAGGAGGAAGGTGGCCCCGCCAGCCAAGCCAAGGCAAGCACCAGCAGGGCACCAAGCGCCACACCAGCTCTGCGGAGACACACACAAACGTTAACTTAGAATCAGGTATTTCGGACGAAAGGCCACTAAGGCATTAACAATTAGCAAGTAAAACCATATATGTAGGACACAGCAGACCCCACAAAATACCCAGGGAAACAATAAAACATATAACAGAGACAGAAGGGGCTAAAAACGCTGACCTGAACTTGTTGAGAGCAGCAAAGAAAGAGGGAGGGACTTAAGGGAAACAGGGTTTTATGGGAAAAGTTTCTATTTTATGATTGGTTGATGAGATTGCTGCTATGAGAGGAGTAAAGAAGGATTAATGCAAAATACGAAGCCTCCTGTCATGTAGTAAAATTGGGTGATTTTATTCTACATTAAGGTTATTTGACTCTGTGAGAATGTCTATACCACTGGAGCTTGGGGCCAGACCTAAGACTAAGGAGGCTGGGGTCTCTGTATCCCCCATTGCACATTGATCTTCCTATCACTCAGGTCATTTATGCCCAGCATGTTCTGATGTCCCTGACAGCATTCCAGGGACCTCCAGCCATGCATTGGAGCCACCTTTGGTGCAAGAGTTCAAGGCTGCTACTAGGGACCTTAGGTCCACATTGAAAGGCCCCCTGTATTTGGGATGGAAAGAGTTGCAGTCTTGGAAGGCCCCCTCCTCAGTAAAGTCTTCCCTTCCCAAACCTCAGGGAGTACCTGACGTGTCAGATTCCTCTGAGGAGGAACTGCTGGTGGATTCTGATGTTGAGGAATGTTCTGTGTTGGGCTCCTTGTTTTTTGGGGACCCTTTTGAGGCTGATCCTGAACCCTCCACTGAGGGCCTGATCAGGGCTATCTTAACTGCTCTTAACATTCCCTTAGTTCAGGATGTTCCTTCTGACCCCTCTGATGTGTTCCAGGAGCCTAAAAAGCCCCTTACTTACTTTCCACCTAACCCCACTCTTGACCACCTTGTGTCTGAGGAGTGGAAATCCCTGGACAAGAAACTCTGTGTCCAAGAAATTTGCCAAGCTTTATCCTTTTTCTGAAGCTGCGCTTAATCAGTGGGTTCATCCTCCTAAAGTGGATGCTCCTGTCTCCAGGCTGTCTAAATCTATTGCCTTACCAGTGTCTAATGCTTCTGCTCTGAAGGACTGGACTGACAAGAAACTTGAGGTTTCCCTCAAGTTCATTTTTGCCACTGCTGGCTCTGCCATGCGTCCAGCATTCGCAGCTGCATGGGTGAACTGGGCCATTGCTGTCTGGACTGAACATTTCACCCAGGTTGTCCGTCAGGTTGTGCCTACCTCGGATAAGTTGCGCCTTCTTGCCAACATTTCTGAGGCACAGCACTATGTTTCTGCTGCCTTGTTTCATGCCATCCGTTTGGTGGCTAGAGTTTCCACCATGTCTGTGGTGGCCAGACAAGCTCTTTGGCTCAAGATCCGGTCTGCTTACACTGCTTCTAAGAAAGCATTGCTTTCCCTACCCTTTCAGGGTACCTTTTTGTATAGGCCAGATCTTAAGGATCTGATCAGTGTGGCCACAGGGGGTAAGAGTACTCTTCTACCCTCGGTTCCCAGGAAGAAATTGCCACTTAAACCTAACCGTTTTTTTCGTTCCTTTCAGAATGAGACACGTCCGTCGAACCAGACGATTTCTTCAGCTCCTCGTACCTCCTCCAAGCCCAAACAACAATAGAAGCCCAAGGTCTCCTCCAAGCCCAAGGCTTCCAAGCCGCCTTCGGCATGCCTCTCCGAACCCAGGTCCGCATTCTGCTGTGGGTGGTCATCTGCGACACTATCACAGCATTTGGGAGGGCTCATTGGCGGACCCATGGGTTTTACAGGTGGTGATGGAAGGGTACAGGATCCCTTTCATCTCTCTTCCTCCCTTTCGTTTTTGTCGTCCTCACACGCCTCTGGGTGCAGAGAAATGCAGTTTGTTCAACAGCGCTGTTCAGGCTCTTTTAGACAAGGATTTTCTAGAGCCAGTGCCAGTTCAGGACGGGTATGGGTTTTTAATCCAACCTCTTTGTGGTCTCCAAGAAGGATGGAGGTTGTCGTCCCATTTTGGATTTGAAAGATCTCAATTCCTTTGTGACCCGGACTCATTATCACCAGGAGTCATGCCATGTCTCCAGGGGATTTCCTCACTTCTCTGGATCTTCAGGACGCGTACTTACACATTGCCATTCATCCAGAGAGCCGGCAGTACCTCCGGTTTGCCTGCAACAGGGGACATTTTCAGTTTTTAGCTCTTCCATTTGGGCTGACGACAGCTCCTCAGGTCTTCATCCGTGTCCTGGGTGCCTTGATATCTGTCCTCCACCGGAACGGCATCAGAGCTACTCCATACATGCACGACTTGCTTCTGAAAGCCCCCTCTGCGGAACTTCTTCGACACTCAGAAGAGCATGGTGTTCCTCACGGACGAGGTGGCTCACCAGATCGCCCACAGGGTTTCTGCGGTCCTGGCTCAGGATCCAGTTCCAGTCCAGAAGCTATCCTCTCTAGTGGGAAAATTCATCTCCACCATAGAAGAAGTACCGTTTGCCATGGCACACACCAGGGAGCTCCAGAGGTTTGTGATCCAGGTGTACAAGGGTCAACCGGATCTTCTGAAGACATCAGTTTCTCTTCCTCTTCATGTGGAACTGAGCTTGTCATGGTGGCTCGACCTTTCCAACCTGCTGAAGGGCAAGTCCTATCTGGTACTCTTCTGGACCAAGATGACGACGGATGCCAGCCTCTCCGGCTGGGGTGCGGTCCTGGGTCACTTGAGCACTCTAGGCCGGTGGTTTCCGGAGGAGTCCCTTCTTCCGATCAACATATTGGAGCTTTGGCTGATATTTCATGGCCTTCGACATTGAACATCTCAGTTGGAAGACTGTCCGGTTCTCGTAGACTCCGACAACGCCGCGGCCGTGACTTACATCAACAAGCAAGGTGGAACAAGTCTCGCTGCTTGGTTACAGGTCAAGACTATTTTGTCGTGGGCAGAAGAACTTGTTTCTGCTATATCCGCAGTGCACATTCCTGGAGTAGACAACGTCATGGCGGAGTTCCTCAGTCGACACAGTGGACAGCGGAGAGTGGGAGCTACACCCAGAGGTGTTCAAACTCATTGTTCAGAAATGGGGTTCTCCTTACATCGACCTGATGGTGACAAAACATAACAGGAAGGTACCGAGGTTCTGCTCTCGGTGGAGAGACCCTCTGGCTCTTGCAGTAGATGCGATGTCCACTCCTTGGTTATTTCCTCTGGCCTACATCTTTCCTCCCCTCCCTATGTTGCACAGGGTGTTATGGAAATTACGACTGGAGTGTTGTCCAGTCATTCTGATTGCCCCGTACTGGCCTCGTCAGTCTTGGTTTCCAGAGCTTCTGGATCTGTCAGTGGCGGAGCCATTACGACTCCCATATCATCCGGACCTTCTTCTACAGGGTTACCACTGGAAGGAGGATGTTCATCGGCTAGCTTTGACGGCTTGGAAATTGAATCCTCAATATTGAAGAAGAAGGGGTTCTCTTCTGGTGTGGTGGCTACTATGCTCAGTAAAAGAAGGACGTATATTCTGTAGAGTGCTTGGTCTAAGTGGAATCGTTTTATCTTCAGGGCTGTAGGGTGCTGCTGTTTTCAGTGTGGGTCTCACAGTACACCACCCACGTAACTTTGTGTAAAACTAAATCAAAAAAGAGGAAAAAAAGAGAACAGCGCAAACACCACCCTCTAAGCGTTGTAATAATTAGTATGTTGTGGCAGTATCCCTCTTTTCCCTCTTGTAATTCACTCACATTAAACAGAGGCTTCTACTGCCTCTCGGTATGTACACATGCACTGGATGTTCTTTTGGTCACTCCAGGCTCCTGACACCACTCTATTTAATTTGCACCCTATTTGAGTGTTAGTGTTGTTCCTTTGTTGTTGTCCACATATACAGGATAAACATGTGGACTCACCACATGAGTGGTGTCACGAGCCTGGAGTGATCAAAAGAACATCCAGTGCATGTGTACATAACGAGAGGCAGGAGAAGCTTCTGTTTAATGTGAGTGAATTACAAGAGGGAGAAGGGGGATACTGCCACAACATACTAATTATTACTACGCTTAGAGGGTGGTATTTGCGCTGTGCTCTTTTTTTTTTTTTTTTTCTTCCCCCTTTTTGAGCTACTATGCTCAGTGCCCGTAAACCTGTTTCTTCCAAGATCTACCATTGTGTCTGGTCGACCTTTCTGTCTTGGTGTGCTGACAAGGACCTGTCTCAGGATTTCGATCTTCCTACGTTGCTAGCCTTCTTGCAGGACGGTGTGGATAAGGGACTCAGTTTGAGTTCCCTTAAGGTTCAGACTTCTGCGCTTTCTGTTTTCTTTCAGAGGCGCATTGCCATCCTTCCTGATGTTAAGGTTTTCTTCCAGGGCGTTGCTCATGCTCATCCTGCCTTTAAGATTCCTATAGTAGAGAAAGGTGCAAGATTCCTGCTTCTCAATGGGATCTTAACTTGGTTTTAGGCGTTCTTCAATGCCCCCCCATTTGAGTCTTTGGCTACTATTCCTCTATGCCTCTTGACGTGGAAAATGGCCTTCCTCCTATCGATTGTGTCTGTCCTCCATGTCGCGGAGCTGTATGCTGTGTCCTGTAAACCACCCTCCGTAGTTTCTCCCAAATGTGGTTTCTGAGTTCCACATCAATCGGGACATTGTGGTGCCCTCTTTCTGCCCCGACCCTACCTCTGACAAGGAGAGGGATCTCCACTTGTTAGACGTGGTGCGTTGTCTCAAGTTTTGTGTACATCACACTGAGTCTATCAGGAAATCTGATGCGCTGTTCATCATTCCTGAGGGTCCCAGGGCAGGAAGACCTGCATCAAAAGTGACTATTTCTTCTAGGATCAAGTCCACAATTCATAAGGCTTATGAGCTAAGGAAGAAGCCTGTCCCTTTCAGAGTCACGGCTCATTCTGCAAGATCTATTGGGGCCTCTTGGGCTTACAAGAATCAGGCCTCCGCTAATCAGTTGTGCTATGCAGCCTCTTGGTCGTCTGTGCACACCTTTTCAAAGCACTACCGTGTTGATGTGCTGGCATTGGCTGACGCCAGCTTTGGAAGGAAAATCCTGGAGGCAGTCTTGCCTGTCTAGGATTCCCTTCGGTTCTTGGTGCTTCCTTCACTTTTGAGCCCTGTTGGCTCTGGTTCATTGGGGTGTTGTTAGCCCTGTTCAGTGTCCGTTGACACTTCATTGTTTTTTTGGGCTATCTCTGATCTGATGGTTCATATCTGCACTGGTGACTTTGGGGGCCTTGTGCCTGGTCCTTGCCTTACTTCCCGCCTCTGGGAAACTCAATGGTTGGACATCCCAAAGTTACCAGTAACCTGTATTGGACGACAGAGAAAAGAGGATTTTAGTCTTACCTGTTAAATCCTTTTCTCATATTCCATACAGGTTACTGGTTTCCCACCCTGTCAAGGGACCATGCTTGGCTCTCCTGTGGGGGTCCTTCGGGGTCATGCTCACAGGAGTCTTCTTTCCCTTCTACTATCTAGTCCATAGTTAGTGTCTCAAATAATTCTGGAGTTGGTTGGCTAGCTGCAGCTAAGGAGGGAAGGTAGGCTTCACCCCCTGCATACAATTCTAGAATTTTTCCTGGCTGCTTAAAGGGGCGGATCGCCTACCCAGAGTTACCAGTAACCTGTATGGACTAAGAGAAAACGATTTAACAGGTAAGACTAAAATCACCTTTTGTTGCTCTCATCAGTATTTCT
The DNA here is from genome assembly GCA_037306005.1 of Rhinophrynus dorsalis. NCBI lineage: Eukaryota > Metazoa > Chordata > Amphibia > Anura > Rhinophrynidae > Rhinophrynus > Rhinophrynus dorsalis. The sequence goes on from CM074724.1 coordinate 195,044,243, forward strand.
CTCATTTTCAATTTTAGCTAGCTTAATTGCTTGTTTGCAGAATTTATTACATTCTTTATATTTTTTAAATGATACATCTGACCTGTTTGACTTAAACACTTTAAAAGCCTGTTTTTATTTCTCATTTCCCTGCAAACCTCATTATTAAGCCACACTGGTTTCCCTTTACTCCTCTTGTGCTTATTCCCCAATGGTATATATTGACGTGTATATTTGTCTAAGAACATTTTAAATACATTCCATGCTGCTTGTGCATTTTTATCTTTGAAAATTACACCCCACTGAATATCCTTTAATACTTCTTTTAACTTTGTAAAATTAGCCTTTTTAAAATTGAATGTTTTAGTTAAACCCTTGCTATTGGGTTTCTCATAACAAATTTTAAGGGATACCATATTGTAATCACTGCTACCCAAATGTTCCCATACTTGTACATTGTTTATAATGTTGGAATTGTTTGAGAGCACTTGGTCAATCAAGGCCTCTTTTCTAGTTGGCTCCTCTACTAGTTGGGACATAAAATTATCATTTATCATACTTAAAAAAAAATATTTTCCTTTGTTGTGCCGTAGGTTATATTGCTCCAGTCAATTTCAGGATAGTTGAAATCTACCTTTATGATTACCTTTGCTGACCTAGAAGCCTTTTCCATTTGCAGTAAAAGTTGGGAATCCCCCAGATCCCCACTATCAGGTGGCTTGTAGCAAATCCCCACTAACATTTTTTTATTGTGTGTGCCCCCACTGTGTATTTCAACCCAAAAGGCCTCTACCTTTTCATTGGATCCTTCATTTATATCTTCCCTTAAACTAAGTTTTAATGCATGCTTTATATGTAGACATACCCTTCCTCCACTTTTATTAACTCTATCCCTCCTAAAGAGTGAATAACCCTCTAGATTGACTGCTAAGTCATATGTATCATCTAACCAGGTTTCAGACACACCAATCAGATCATACTGCTCATGTGTTGCAATCATTTCTAGTTCCCCCATCTTACCAGCCAGACTATGAACATTTGCATGCATACACTTTATCATTTTGCCTTTCTGAAAGATTTCCTTCTTTGTCAGATGTATCTGCCTTTTATCAGGCTGTAACAATGGCAACTCCCTATTAGATAATCTAGCCCATTCCCCCTCTCCATCTCCTTCTCTAATCCCATTTCCTCAATTATACTACCTTCCCCATCCTGTGTTGCATCACCCTCCCCCCCCCTTTCTAGTTTAAAGTCTCCTCCAGTCCTCTAACCATCCTATCGCCCAGCACAGTGGCACCCCCTTCCTCAATGGTGCAGTCCATCACGACTAAAAAGATTGCCCCCATGGGAAAAGGCTGCCCAGTGTTCTAGGAACCCAAACCTCTCCTGCTTACACTAGGTCTTTAGCCATGCATTTAGCTCCCTAATCTCCCTTTGCTTTTCTAATGTAGCACGTGGCACAGGTAGTATTTCAGAAAATACTACCTTACAGGTCCTCTGTTTAGTTTATATCCTAAGTCCCTGAAATCTTTCTTAACGGAACTCCATATTCCACTGACTTTGTCATTAGTACCAACATGTACCATGACAGCCGGGTCATGCCCAGCCCCTCCCAACAATCTATCAACCTGATCAGCCATATGTCGAACCCGAGCTTGTGGGAGACAGCAAACTGTATGACTTGGTGACAGATTACCCTGTCTGTCTTCCTAGTAAGAGAATCCCCTACCACCACCATCTGTCTAGGTCTGCCTGAGTCCCGGATCCCAACCGTGCTAGAGTGGCTGTTGTCCCAGCTGTTAGAGAGAACAGTCCTCTCCAGCAAAGGCATTCCTGTGTCAACATCACAAACTTCATTACTCAAAGCAGCAAATCTGTTAGGGTTAGTAACCACAGGAGTGTCCTCCCTATTCCTCTGCCCCCCTTGCTACATCTGACTGTAACCCATCTGGCTGCTTGTTCATTCTTTTTGCAGTCTTCACCTCCAGAACTACCTACCTCCACTCTCTTCTCAAGATTGGCCGTCTCAGTGTTGCAACTTGCCCCTCCAGATCTCTAATATGAGCTTCCAGAGAGACCACTTGCTCACATCTGCCACAGAGGTATGCACTCTGGAACGGTTCTTCCAGATGTGCAAACATATGGCAGCTTGTGCACTGGGTTAAATGGACAATCATGCTACCACTCATATTATGCCAGTTATCACAAGCTAAAAGGCAGGGGAAAAATATCTGCACAATAATGCTAAAAAATGTGTTACCCTGTTTGATCCCCTGAGTTTGAATCCCCTGTTTTTTAAATTTCCAACACTTACCACACTTATGCACTTATACACTGATGCAAGATTCACACGTTCAGGTATTCACTGTGTATCTGTTATTTAAAACAAAAACCCACCACTTCTCAGTTCACAGAGCACTGATCAACTTACATATCTCTCTCTCTCTCTGTTATTTAAAGCAAAAAAACACCACTTACAACACAGCAATTAACCACTCCCACCACACTAGACTTCAATCAGTTTACTACTGCAAAGGGAGGGGGGAAAGAAACAGTTTTTTAACCTCTCCCTTACCACACTACACCACACACAAAATAATTATTCAGTTTTTCTAGCAAAGAGCAAGTGTCGCTTCTCAGGTCACAGAGCACTGATCAACTCCTGGTAAGTTTCTTTAGTGGCCAGCCGGGAGTTTCTGAATTTCCGGCGGTAGGCATCCAGGGTAATAGCGTACCGATCCAGGAGGGTCTGCTTGACCTGTTCATAGTTTCTGGTAGCTGCAAAGGACATGGCCCGGTAGGCTTCAGAGGCCCTGCCTGTGAGCTTACCGGCCAAGATGAGGACCCATTCAGAGCGATCAACCCCAAACAAGTCACACTGCCGTTCGAAATCCTGGAGAAAACAATCTATGTCCCCCCTGTCCTCGTTGAACCTTTGGAAGGTCTGGTGGGTTACTTTAAGGTCAATAACCATGCCGTTGCATCTGCTGGACCTGGCCTCGGACAGGTGTCTGTTGTTGGCTGTTGAGTCTCGCACCCGGTCTAGTTCTTCTTGTTCTTGCCGCATGACCTCTACCATGGTGCCCTCAGAGATGGGTGGGGGAAGTAATCCAGTCTTTCTCACATCCTCTGCTAAAAGGGGGCTTCTGTTCCCTGTTGTGGGACTGGGGCCTCAGCTATTCCAGCGTCCCCATCCATTTGAATCAGCTGGGCAACAAGCTGAGGCTTGTGATTCTGACCGGTTCAGACCCTCGGGTGAAGCCGGGGGACAGTCAGCTGCTCATAAATGGCTTCCATCTAGGGCTCTGGCTGTGCTCTCCTCTGAACCGCCCAATGGAGGTAAATCCCATTGTTGGTTTGGACCCTATAGTGCAGAGATCACACCGCTGCCACCAAATGTCAAGGCCGCACAGTACCCTTGTAGCTTAGGGGGGTACCTACCAGGTCACTAACCCCTCTTCCCTAGTAAAACGACACCACCTTTAACAAGATGCTTTTGGCTATATGGCCTGTTGTTGTCTATCCCCACACCCAATAACAGAGCCTTAAACATCTGCTTCAGGGGTAGAAAAAACACATCTAAGTTTATTGAAACTGAATACCAGGCCTTTCACAGCCTACATTTAACTTGGGGTGACACAACATGCATATAACAAAATATCACAATACACGAAACATTCAACCAACATAACAGAGTATCATAATTTTGGGGTATAGGATGGGGGGCTAGAATTAAAACACTGAAGAGAGACTGGAGGTACCAGAATGCAACAGTAACATATTTGCATACTGCCTGGCTATTGGCCACTTGCATGGGACACAGCAATGCTGCAATGTATATCACCAACCAATAGGTGGCAGTGCACAGAACAATGCTGCTATGCATGTCACCAACCAATAGATGGCAGTGCACAGAACAATGCTGCTATGCATGTCACCAACCAATAGATGGCAGTACAAAGGACTGAAGATGGGAAAAGTCCATAGCAAATATACTGCCTGTAATGTCCATGTAATCCCACAGTCCTCATATATTACAGGGACATGAGAGTTTAACCTCCTGTTTCTTCACAATCTGTACATGTGAATATTTATGCAAGTGTGTGTGTGTGTGTGTAAACATATGCATATGTTCCAATGTTAACCCCTTCACTGCATAGTGTTAAAAGTTTGGGTACCTTTCACTGCTTGGGTAGACAGTGTCTTTTTGGGGGCTTTTATTAATCACTCATTATTTCCTTTATTCATTTTTTACTTGCTTAAGTATTATTACTATTATTAACCTTTATATAGCTGCAGCTTATTTCACAGCGTTGCATAATGCTTAATATATTTTTATGTACTTCTTCATAGAAGTTAAAAAGATTAGTTGGGCAAGATCTATTCCTCATAAAACCATGTTGATTCCTGTTAATAATCTTATTTTATTTTCCATGGTGTATTCCTGACTATAATCCCTTATTATTCCTTCTAACAGTTTTCCCCACTACAGAGGTCAGACTCGCAGGTCTATAATTCCCATTGTCTGTTTTAGTTCCCTTCTTAAATAAAGTCACTACATTGGTTTTTTACTAGTCTTCTGGCGCTAAGCCTGTTCTGATAGTCTTTAAAGAGTAAAAGACAGGTAATTTTAACACTGCACTGAGTTCCTGAAGAACCCTTGGACCTTGGATGTATACCATCAGGACTAGGTGCTTTGTCAGTCTTAATTTTTGACAAGACTTCCAGTGACCTCTTCTTTTGTTAAAGGGATAGTATTGCTTCATATAATGTTTAGCCACAAACTTTGAGCATGTGTAATAGAAGTGCTCAGCGATGCTACTACACATGAAAACTTCCTAGTTATAGTGTAATAATATTTTAAAGTTGATCCTTCATGCCTCTTTACCTGAAGTGAGCAATATTGTCCCAGATCCGACAGGTCCACAACGAGGGACAATCTTCATGCAGTATTAGGAAAAACCTGCCCTCCTTCATCAAGGAGGGCAGGGCTTTCCTTATACTGACTGAGGGAAGATTGTCCCTCGTTGTGGTCACTCTGGTCCCAGAACTGGTTTCCAGATCTATGGGGAGGTGGCTTGCTATTGGGGAAAGTGACAGGAGGGATAAACTTCAAAATATTATTACATTGTAACTTGCAAGTTTTCACACGTAGGAGCACCGTGCAGCAATTCTATCACATATGCTCAACATTCTGTGCCACAGCCTGTGACTGTAGAGCCACATGTTGATAGGCGTCAAGCGAGGGAGAAGACTACAGTTCTCAAAATTCCCCAGTTCCTGGCCTTTCTTCTAATTGGCTGGCACACCTATTGGTGGCCATCTTCTACCTTGCTTTGTTCTTCAGTTTTATCCTTTACATACCAATTAAGTACTCTTTTAGGTCTTTCTGGGGGCTTTGTTTTAAACTGGGGATATTTTAATCTAGTTTTAGACACTTTCTCCTGAATATGTATGACCCTAAGGGACAAGGCTAAGGATTCAGGGGCTTCCATTACTCTACTTACTCACTGTTCCTTATGCCATGCTGGACTTCCAAGGGGAATATTCTGGGTCTCTATTCCCTTCATGTACTGTGGCCCCTACCACTCCAACGGGGCACTTCAGCACTAAGAGACAGCTTTAATTAAAATTCTCCTCCCCCCTCCTCCCTCTTTGTCCTCCCTCTTCTCACTTTTCCTCTTACTTCCTTTTTCTTCCTTCCTCCTTCCTTCCTCTATTCTCTGGGATGGAATTAGACTCAGAAGATGACTAAGATATGGACATTTACTTCTCCTATGGAGATTTCTGTCCCTGCTGTTTTGAGCCTCATCAAAGTGGTGTTGAAGGCCCTTCAGGTCTCTTAAACTGTGATGCGAGGAATACACTCCTTTCTTTCCTCCCAATATTAATCTCTTCATCAGATCCTTATGAATGAATGGAAAATTCCAGACAAGAGACTCTTCCTTAATAAATGCTTCTCTAAGCAATACCCTTTTAGAGCTGTGAGGCACTGGCCACTGTTGACCTGCCTATCTCAATTTTGCCAAAGAATACTGCCCTTCCCCATTGTGGATGTCTCCTTGCTCCAGGATCAGGCTGGTAAGTGGCTTGGTTCTCTATTCAAGGCCAACTTTGCGGCCACAGGGGCAGCGCTGAGGACTATTATAGCCTCTACCTAGGTCAATAGCTTTTTTTCTCCGTAAGGCAGTGTCTATCTGAAGGTACGCCTTTTGATGTTCCTAGAGAGGACATGCTGATTGTGGTTGCCAACATTATGGAATCCAATGCTTATATTACTGAAGAGCTTTTTGATGCGGCCAGGTTTTCTTGAATATCGTCAGCATTTTCTTTTTCTGCAGACCGCTTCATGGGGCTCAAGGTTTGTTCCGTGGGCCAATCTTCTTAGAAGTCGTTGGTGTCCTTGCCTTTACAGGGCAAGGCCCTGTTTGGGCCTGACCTGAAGCAGATCAGTAGCGACTCTACTGGTGGAAATAGCAGCATTTTGCCCGAGATCTCCACCAAGAAAAATGTGTGGGTTTCATGCCACCCCTAATCCAAGAGGTAGAGGGAGCAAATCCCTCCAGTCTCCCAAACGTGCCCCACAGCAAAGCCCGGACAGACTTGGAATCACAAGTGATCCTATGTGAAGTCTGACAAGCCAACCATCTCATGATTCTTAATCATGGTCCATCGTTGCTTGTAGGGGGGCCATTTCTGCCTTTTTTTGAGACCCTGGGGACCCTCCGTGACAGACCAGTGGATTTTGTGGGTGTTATAACAAGGGCACCACAGATTTCATATCCCTTCCTCCATGTCACTTCTTTTTGTCAAAGGTTTCTCAAAACCCAGAAAAGGAGCCCTTTTTCCACAAAGCAATCTCCACTCTTTTAGAAAAAACTATTTCTTTTGACAGTCCAAAAATGCTTTTCAGATTTCTGTTCTAAACTTTTTATGTTTCTCAAGAAGCACAGTGGCTGCTGTCCCATTATGAACCTGAAATGTCTCGACCAGTATGTGGTTGCTACAGGCTTCAAGATGGAATCTTTGCATTCTGTTATTGCAGGGATATGTGGGGGAGTTCTTGGCTTTCCTGTTTGGCCTTGCCTCTGTGCCCAAAACATTTCTCTGACACCAGATCAAGGTGCCTTCAGAAAAACTCTTGGCTCTACATATCCAAGATTTTGCCCACTTCCTTGTGCATCACTGTTGGATTCTCACCCTCAAAAAGTCTTGTCCTATTCCAACCCTTGTGTTTCTGGGCAGGAGATTCAACACCCTCCAGGGCAAAGTGTTTCTGTGCCAAGATCTCACAAGCACTGTAATGTCCCTCTGGCCCGATCAGGGACTACACGTGTGTCCTGGGTCATTTGTTATCTGCTCTGGAGGCAGTCTCCTGTGCCCAGTTCCACACGAGAGAACTTCAGAGGAAAATCCTCAAGACGTGGTACTGGAGACTGGAGCATCTCACCCATTAGGTGACTATCACCACAGGCCAGGGAGGATATTCAGTTGTTTCTTCATCAGTGGAACCTAGTGATGATGGACACCAGCTTGAGGGGTCTCTATGCCCTTCATGTAACACTGAAGCCATTTCCAATTAAGCCCCAATTTAGTAATAAAAAGTATTTCCTGACTCTACGATGGCAATCCAATTGATCTGTGGATCAACAACTTATCTGCTTTGAGGCATACTGTCAAAATGTTCAATATTCTGTAGTAGAACACTAAGGTGTACCATAGGATCTGTCCCATTTTTACTTCGATGGTGTGCTGACAAGAATGTCTGTATACAGTCGTGTGAAAAACAAAGTACACCCTCGTTGAATTCTATGGTTTTACATATCAGGACATAATAACAATAGTCTGTTCCTTAGAAGGTCTAAAAATTAGGTAACTACAACCTCAGATGAACAACAACACATGACATATTATACCGTGTCGTGATTTATTTAACAAAAATAAAGCCAAAATGGAGAAGCCATGTGTGAAAAAACTAAGTACGCCTTATGATTCAATAGCTTGTAGAACCACCTTTAGCAGCAATAACCTGAATTAATTGTTTTCTGTATGACTTTATCAGTCTCTCACATCTTTGTGGAGGAATTTTGGCCCACTCTTCTTTACAACGTTGCTTCAGTTCATTGAGGTTTGTGGGCATTTGTTTATGCACAGCTCTCTTAAGGTCTCACCACAGTATTTCAATCAGGTTGAGGTCTGGGCTTTGGGCCATTGCAACACCTTGATTCTTTTCTTTTTCAGCCATTATGTTGTAGGTTTGCTGGTGTGCTTGGGATCATTGTCCTGTTGCATGACCCAATTTCGGCCAAGCTTTAGGTGTCAGGCAGATGGCCTCACATTTGACTCTAGAATATTTTAGTATACAGAGTTCATGGTCGACTCAATGACTGCAAGGTTCTCAGGTCCTGTGGCTGCAAAACAAGCCCAAATAATCACCCCTCCACCACCGTGCTTGACAGTTGGTATGAGGTGCTGATATACTGTGTTTGGTTTTCGCCAAACGTGATGCTGTGCATTATGGCCAAATATCTCCACTTTGATCTCGTCTGTCCAAAAGACAGTGTTCCAGAAGTCTTGTGGTTTGTTCAGTTGAAACTTTGCAAACCTAAGCTATGCTGCCATGTTCTTTTTAGAGAGAAGAGGCTTTCTTCTCAACCCTTCCAAACAAACCATACTTGTTCAGTCTTTTTCTAATTGTACTGTCATTAACTTTAACATTTAACATGCTAACTGAGGCCTGTAGAGTCTGAGATGTAACTCTTGGGTTTTTTTTGCAATTTCTCTGAGCATTGCACAGTCTGACCTTGGGGTGAATTTGCTGGAATGTCCACTCCTGGGAAGATTGGAAACTGTCTTGAATGTTTTCCACTTTTGAATAATCTTTCTTCGTGTAGAATGATGGACCCCTTCATCCACATGTGATGGATCTCCATCTGCTGCGTGTTGTGCACTGACTTAAGTATTATGTTTACCTCACTCAGCCCTTTTGCTATTTTTGTCATCCCTGAGGGTCTTAAGGCTCGTCAGGCTGCATCCATGGTTACCATTGCCTCTTGGATCAAGGATACAATACACCAGGTGTACATGCATAGAAAATTCAGTGTGGCACTACCTAATCTCATGTGTGTCAAGAGGTGTCACACGAACTGGGTTATGTGCTAAGCCAAATTACACATAATTAACAACAAACAAAGAGAAAAGAAAAGGCTTTAACAGCACCAAAACCCCCTCTAATTTACAGGTAGGTTGCTCCAAGCCGCAAAAAAAAAAAATAGCACCAAGAGAAGGGAAAGTGGAGGGTGGAAGGGAAATTAGATAAAAACTAACTTTTATTATTTACAAATAAAATAGGAATTAATTCACAAAACTAATAACATAAAAAAAATGCAAATTTATTATATCGTATACTATAGGGATCAATTCCCCTAATAGCCTATTAATGTAATGTCTTTAGTGTATCAAACAGAATGCTATGCTCGTTAATTATGGTTAGACACAGATCCATATAAATTGTACAGTTGCAATCCTATGTATTTAATACAGCAGTTTTCTGTCAGTCATACATAACCACAACTGTCCCTATTGTGGTCATCTCTAATTTTCGGACTTTTAGTATTGTTGCATATTAAGGAGGGGCAATATTCAGGAAAAAAGGGCATTAGTCACTGGAGGTTCCTTATAGTATCAACCTCTCTTATTATCCATCCTTTTTCCCTATGCCTCCCCTATCCAGACATGTATCAGCATCTGTTAAGAGCGTATCTGGATTATCTTCGTCAGGTATCTCAGTGGGTTACAGTAAACCCTATATTTGCCAAGATTGCCTTGTCTTACTCAGTGTATTAAGGAGAGGCAATATTCAGGAAGGGATAATTCTTTCGTCAGGGTTCACTTGAGTATCGTTACCCCTTGTTTACCACCCCTTTCCCTATGCCACCCCCACCCTCGTGTATATCTGCGTCTACTCGGACACAATTAATTATTGAGTTTACTCTGGCAAATCTCTTAGCAAATTTGGTTGAACACTCTCGGCTCTTTCCTTTGCCAAGGTTTTGGGTATGTCAAAACTCATGAATATTGTGTTTCACAGATTATATATTGATGACCCACAGTATCCATTAGTACACTTTCATTAACCTCTTCATTGCAGATTATTGTATGCCCTACTTAGAGATTAACTGCTGTTCATGAACAGGTCACATAAACCTAAGTAATACTGAGCTGATTATCAAGCTAACCATCTGTTAACATTCTAACACTAAAACTAAACCGCCAGACACTTCATGGTGCCCAGTGAGAGACTCAGCGTGGAGCATCGGTCAAGCAGCCGTATATATCCTGGCTCATATGCCAAAATTAGCTGAGTAAAAAAACGCATCTTAAATCAAGGCTGACCGTTAATAAGTATCCAGAAACTTATGTAAACTGTTATAAGTAATCTTTATAGGTGTCACGGACACACCATTTTCCTGATGTACGTTTCGCATCAATTTCGCTTTTTCAAAGGACGCCGGCTGCTTTGAATCGGTCAGTTAAATACCCTAATCCCCTCCCCTAATTAGATCATACCAATTCTGATAGGATCCTCTATACATCCATCTTGTTTACAGTCCGCTCCTTCTAAAGGATCTTAAAAGTTACATATACAGATGGGATTATATCCATTCCTTCTGTCATACCGCACAGAACAAGAGAGATATGCAGTCTCATTACACTCACAATACCTTCTTGGTATATTATACAATATCTACACGGGACCAGATCATGTATATACGTCAGCAACAATTATCACAGCATATTTATTTGGCCCTTGAGAAAGTGTAGAGTTTTTAATAACTTTGTATACTTTTTATGTATATTACTCGAAAAATATCCTGAAGATTAATAAATATAGTCTTTATGCTACCCTCTGATATTCTGGAATGCTGATTTCATCTGGAGAAGATATGCATTTATTCCTCTTGGTTCTGGTGAGCTTATAGATAAGAGGGACTCATAATTATTAAATACACTCTTAGAGGGACTTGCACTCTCTCTTTTCCTTTTGTTTATGAAACTCTATACAAGATCTTTTTGTCTCCTTTTCTAGCTACCTGAACACCAATTACTTAAATCTGAAGTTTAGTCACGAGTACCAAAAGAAAGAGATCTCCTTTCTTAATTTGAGACTAATTTTTAAAGATGACTATTAACTCTGCCATCTATAGGACACCTTGTTCTGGTAACTCATTGTTACATGCTAAGTAATGCCATCCCAGACATACCATCCGAGGGGTCCCCCATTAGTCAGTTCTTGAGTATTCATAGAAATTGCTCTAGTGAATAAGAATTTGAGCTATAATCCCATGAATTAAAAATACGCTTCCCACATAGGGATATCCAAAAGACCTCCATAGATTTTGCATATCAAAAAGTGAAGTCTACACAAAGGGATAAGCTATTCATTGATCAAGCTTGTAATATAAATAAAGACAAAAGAATGAGGTCCTACAAGATGCCCCAATGTTCATTACAGATTATAGTTTTGAATATAACCATATAAGGAACATCTTTAAGAAACATATCCCTATTTTATGGAGTGAGTCTCCTAACAAGTTGTCTACAATTAGGGTGTAAATTTGTTTCTAGACGAGCGCCTATCCTAGTGAAACACCTTTCTCAGTGTGTTTTCAAAAGTACTCCACAACCAGCTCCAACTTGAATACAGCTGGTATGAGACAGTATATAAATTGCCAGACTTGCTACATAGTGTATCTACTTACCTATTTAAAATGTATGAAACAGTCAATCTTACTATTCAAGCCTTGAAAGACAGAGTAAGGAAGCACATCTATTCTATTAAAAATAAAGACATGACTAAATCACTGACACGTCACTTTTTTAGAGTGCTGATATCTTTCTTTTCCTTCCAAGGGATAGAAAGGATACCCCCCCCCATGGGAGAGGAAGGGATAGATATACAAATGGTACTTGCTAAGGTCGAGGTGAAATGGATCTTTTACTTGTACTTGTCTACTTGACAACCACATGTCCTTAGCTCTGATTATGATATGAGTTTATTCATTCATAATTAAGACCATATTTAATACCATTTAATGCTCAGAGATTTCTGAATATTATGACCTACATTGCAGGTTACATTATGGGCAGACATTTCCTTAAAATTCATTTGGTTATTGGGTATCTGGCCAGTAGAACAATGGGTTTAAATATATACCTTGGACTGTTAGAGTCATTACATATTCTGTCCATGGGAGTCGCAGTTTAGGAATGGGTATCTGTCTTCATTTTCTTTGTTTTATTGGACTGAGCATTCGTAGTTACAGAATGGCTCTACTTGACCATTGTATCATGGGATATTCTGATACTTGCCATGCGAATACCTCACACATATGTCAGTCCTGTTTTGTTTTAATTACCTTATCTTATGCATGTTTGGTGTACTATTTAAATGCAGATTTGTATTGTGCTCGGCCTATGATTAAGTGACGTTCTCCCGAAACGCGTTAGGCGGGCCACGGTCATGTGTGAGTCCTTGTACCATCTTGGAACTCTAGCTGTATGGAGCTTATTTTTTTTTCGGGTGTTGACTTCTGCCAGCTATTCAGGTTTAGCCTGCTGTAAATAACTGTTCAAGCCATACATTTGTAGTCAGTGCTTCTATCACGGTGCCCGTGATTGCTGCAGTTCCTTGTCTGTCACCAGTAGGGGGCTGCTATTGGCTGTCTGCAGATAGCCCGCCTTTCATTGCCTATTTAAACCTGGATTGGGCACCCTTTGGGTGCCCTTTCATGTTGTTTCTGACCTTCCTGCTATCACTATGCTAGTGATAGCTGGGCCTCTGTTCCAGTGTTCCTGAGTTCCTGATCTCATGTGTTCCTGAGTACCTGTTTACTACTGTTCCAGTGTTTCCTGCCTTCTGAGTTGTTCCAGTTCTGGTTCCGACCTAGTCTCTGCTGTTGCTGTTCCTGCGGTTCTTCAACTCTGCTGTTTCCTGACCTGACTGATCGTTGCTGGTTCCTGTCATCGCATCGCCTGTCTCCTGTATCCTGGCGACCTCTTGCTCGGTCGCGTCGGCAACATTGTTAGTTACCCCAGTGTGCGGTCACTGGTTTGCCCCAAAGCCTATCGGCTATACTATCTTGAGTTGGTCCCAGCGTGCGGACGCTGGTTTGCTCCAAAGTCTTGCGGCTATACGAACACACTTGTTACACCAGTGTGCGGTCACTGGTTTGCTCCAAAGCCTATCAGCTATATAGTCCTGTGTTGGTTCCAGCGTGCGGACGCTGGTTTGCTCCAAAGCCTTGCGGCTATACTACTTGTTTGTTACACCAGTGTGCGGTCACTGGTTTGCTCCAAAGCCTATTGGCTATACTCTCCTGAGTTGGTCCCAGCGTGCGGACGCTGGTTTGCTCCCAAGCCTTGCGGCTATACGAACATACTTGTTACACCAATGTGCGGTCACTGGTTTGCTCCAAAGCCTTGCGGCTATATTACTCGTTTGTTACACCAGTGTGCGGTCACTGGTTTGCTCCAAAGCCTAACGGCTATACTATCCTGAGTTGGTCCCAGCGTGCGGACGCTGGTTTGCTCCAAAGCCTTACGGCTATACAACACACTTGTTACACCAGTGTGCGGTCACTGGTTTGCTCCAAAGCCTTGCGGCTATACTACTTGTTTGTTACACCAGTGTGCGGTCACTGGTTTGCTCCGAAGCCTTGCGGCTATACAAACTCGTTTGTTACACCAGTGTGCGGTCACTGGTTTGCTCCAAAGCCTAGCGGCTATACAATCCTGTGTTGGTCCCAGCGTGTGGACGCTGGTTTGCTCCAAAGTCTTGCGACTTCACTATCCCTGTTGGTCTCAGTGTATGTACACTGGGTTGCTTACGATCCTGTCAGTTTGCCATTACCATCTGACTGCTGCTATTATCTCTGGGCTGCCCTGCCCAGTATTGGTAAGGCCGGTAGAACCTTATTGTCATATTCCATCTGAGGTTGCCTTACCCGGTATTGGCAGGGCCGGTAGAGCCTACATTGTGAATCTGTTGAGGCTGCCTTGCCCGGTGATTTGGTAAGGCCGGTAGAACCGTTATGCTATTCCATCTGCAGGTTGCCTTACCCGGTATTGGCAAGGCCGGTAGAGCCTAACATTCTGCTTCTTCAGACTGTCCTGTCCGGTATATTGACAGGACCGGTAGAGTCTGCATTCTGACTTGTTATATTCTGTTGTATCTCTATACATGTGTTTGCCATCCTACGTTATCAATTTATTATTTCAATAAAATTGATTTTTACCTAAAACTTGTGTCTGAGAGTCATAACAAACCGTGACAGTACGAAAGGTCCATGACCTCAGACAGCAAAGGTGAAGGTAATGCACAGAATATCCATTGGAGGATGGATGTGCACGAGCAACGTTTGGATCAGTTGGCAGTTGCAATTCAAACGATCCTTGAACACACGGTACTCGCTGACAAATCTAGCTCTAGCCCGGTGGTCTCGCCAAGTCAGACACCGGAGAGTGATACCAGACCCCTAGGGGGCACTGTTAAAGGGTTAACGGCTTCTGCACCCTTGCCGCTAAGATACGATGGTGACCTTAGTCTCTGCAGAGGGTTCATCAACCAACTCGAGATCTTTATGGAATTGACGGTACATGCATTTCCCAATGATCGTAGTAAAGTGGGGTTTACAATATCTTTGCTCACTGGCAGAGCTTTGGCTTGGGCTAACCCCTTGTGGGAGAATGCTAAACCTTGTACTAAAAACTTTAGAGAATTTGTACAATCCTTTCGAAGAGTGTTTGAGCCTCCTGGTAGAACCACCTCTGCTGCCAAACGCCTTATGGAGATACATCAGGGCAGGCGTACAGTAGGCGACTACGCCATCGAATTCCACACATTGGCAGCAGAGGTAGGTTGGAATAACGAGGCATTATTGGCAGCTTTTTCTCAAGGCCTGAATGACCACATTAAGGACGAAATCGCTGCTAAAGATCTACCTATTGATCTAGATGACTACATTGAATATGTTATGATAATTGACTCCAGAATACGTGAGAGATCAATTGCCAGAGATCGTAAGTTACGGTCAAAGAATAATGAGCCTAGTGGCATGTTTTGCCCACCCATCCCTCCCCTGGCATTGAAGTCTAGTGAACCTGTACGGGAGACAAGTGAACCTATGCAAATAGGCTTCACTAGACTAACCAAGTCTGAGAGACTTTATCGCAGAAGACAAGGGTTGTGTTTATACTGCGGTAAAAAAGGGCATTTGCTAAATTCCTGTCCGGTACGTCCTGGAAACGCACACACCTAGGGTACCTTGGGGGACAGGCCCTAGGTGGTGTACAATCGTCCCCAGTGTCGGGCACAATGAAACCCACCATACAGGTGGTATTATCTTGGGCACAACGCTCTGTGGAGGTTTTGGCCTTGGTTGACTCTGGTGCAGCAGGGTATTTTATGGATAATACCTTTGCTGAATTGCACGGAGTTCCACGCATTGAAAGAGAAAATCCCTTGACTATTGAAGCGATTGATGGCAGACCCTTAGAACCGCCTCAGGTTATATTTGAAACTATGCCACTGTCTATGACTATTGGGGCACTTCACAGAGAAGAGCAGCAGTTTCAACTGATTAATTCTCCGCACCATGCGGTAATATTGGGCTTTCCGTGGTTACAGTTACATAACCCACAATTTTATTGGAAAAAGTGTGAAATTGCTGCTTGGTCCCAGTTTTGTATGGACAAGTGCGTCATTCAGCCTGTTAAGGTCCTGTGTACCTCCTCGGCTATACCGGAGGTGTACCAACAGTTTGGCGATGTTTTTAGCAAAGGAGAGGCCAGTTTGCTACCTCAGCATAGACCGTATGATTGTTGCATCGAATTGCAGCCTGGGGCAGTACCTCCGAAAGGACGCATTTATCCATTATCTTGTGAGGAAAATAAGGCTATGGAGGATTACATTTCTGATGCCCTTGCTAGAGGGATTATACGAAAATCTACCTCTCCAGCTGGGGCTGGGTTCTTTTTTGTAAAAAAGAAGAATGGCAAATTAAGACCATGCATTGACTACCGGGGCTTGAATAAACTAATGGCAAAAAACGCATACCCAATACCACTCCTCGCCGAGCTTTTTGACAGGCTTAAGGGCGCTTCGATTTTTACCAAATTGGGCCTACGGGCCGCTTACAATCTGGTGCGCATTCGAGCAGGTGATGAGTGGAAAACTGCCTTCAATACTCGAGCTGGGCACTACGAGTATCTAGTAATGCCATTTGGGCTATGTAATGCCCCCGCAGTTTTCCAGGAACTGATAAACGATGTTCTGAGAGATATGTTACAGACATGTGTTGTGGTTTATCTGGACGATATATTGATTTACTCTCAAGACATGGCACAGCACATCAAAGATGTATCCGCAGTATTGCTACGACTCCGTGAGAACAAATTATTTTGTAAACTGGAAAAATGTGACTTTCATAGAACCAGTGTGCCATTCTTGGGGTTCATAATTGGCAATGATGGCATTGCCATGGACAAGGATAAGTTGTCAGCTGTCTTACAATGGCCAAAACCCAAGGGGCTTAAAGCCATACAGCATTTCCTGGGTTTCGCTAATTATTATAGGAGGTTTATTAAGAACTTTTCTTCCATTGTCAAACCTTTGTCCGATCTTACGCACAAGGGCGCTAATCCTTCTTGTTGGCCGGTATCTGCTGAGAATGCCTTTGAGAATTTGAATTTGGCATTTGCTGCGGCTCCTGTGTTATCCCACCCCAATCCTCTACTTCCATTTACATTAGAGGTTGATGCCTCAGATATTGGGGTTGGGGCAGTACTTTCGCAACGACACGATAAAGGTGGTACTCTCAGACCTTGTGGGTTCTTCTCTAAGAAGTTGACTGTCACTCAAGGCCACTATGAGATAGGTGACAAAGAATTATTGGCCATTATCCTCGCTCTTAAGGAGTGGCGTCATTTGCTTGAAGGTACCAAGACTCCCGTATTAATCCTAACAGATCATAAAAATCTGACTTATCTCTCGGAGGCCAAGAGATTGTCCTCCTATCAGGCCAGGTGGGCACTGTTCCTGTCTTGATTTAATTTCATTGTATCATACTTACCGGGGTCAAAGAATATCAGGGCTGATGCACTGTCAAGACAATTTGAGGCCGACAGTGACAGAGTGGAAGCACCAGCACCCATCATCCAACCTGATAGAATACTGGCTACTATACGCACGAGTATCACTTCTCCTTTAGGGGAGGAGATCCTGGCCTCTCAGGGGTCCGCTCCCCATGAAACTCCAGTGGGCAAATGTTTTGTCGCTGAACCATTTCGTACTAGGCTGCTTGAAACCTACCATTCCTCTAAGGCTGCGGGACATATTGGTAGAGACCAATTGTTATGGTCCCTTTCTCAGTTATTTTGGTGGCCCTCCATGAGAAACGATTGTGCCGAATTTACGAATGCCTGTGCCATCTGTGCCCGCGCTAAGACCCCGAGACATCTCCCTGTGGGCTTGCTTCAACCGGTGCCTAATGGCGAACTCCCCTGGTCTCATTTTTCCATTGATTTTATGGGAGAGTTGTCTATGTCCAAGGGGTACTCCTTTATATTCATGGTGGTGGACCGGTTTTCTAAAATGGCTCATTTCGTGCCCCTCCGTGGTCTTCCTTCAGCAAAGGGATTGGCAATGGTGTTCGCCAGAGAAGTATTCCGGTTGCATGGAGTGCCTAGGGTACTGGTGTCTGACAGGGGGAGCCAGTTTGTGTCTAGATTTTGGAGGGCATTTTGCCAACAGATGGGCATACAGCTGTCCTTCTCCTCCGCCTACCATCCCCAGACCAATGGAGCTGCTGAACGAGCTAATCAGGGCTTGGAACAATTTCTCCGTTGTTTCGTTACTGACCATCATGATAATTGGTCCGACTTGTTGCCTTGGGCAGAGTTCGCCAGGAACTGTGCGGTCAATTCTTCATCTGGGAGCTCTCCATTTCTGATTAATTATGGGTTCCAGCCCTGTTTGCTTCCAGACTCATTTCAGACGCAACAGATTCCAGCTCTGGATGAGCATATCGAGCAACTCCGTTCCACATGGGCACAAGTTCAGAGGGCACTTGGTCAGTCATTTCGGCGTCATCAGCGCCATGCTAATCGCAGAAGGCTTCCAGCGGTTTCCTTTCAGGTTGGGGATAGAGTATGGCTTTCCTCCAGAAATCTCAAGTTGCAAGTTCCGTCCGAGAGTTGTAAATGGGACCTTTTCAAGTTGGTCTAAATATGTGGGGTGCCACAGAATTTAGTCCTGGGCCCAATATTTTTTAATTTGTTTATTATGATCTAGAAGTAGGAATTGGAAGTAGAGTCTCAGTCTTTGCTGGTGACACTAAGTTGTTTAAGGAAATACATACAGAGCTACATATACACTAAACAGGAAACAACCTGGAGAATCCTCATTAGAGAAAGATTTAGGAGTTCTGATATATGACAGACTTCACAGCAGGAGAGAATCACTTTGTTACTGCAAGAGCAAATACTACTGTATTTGTACTGTCCTGCATAAAAAGAGGCATAGATGCATGGAAGGCTAATATGATTATACCTCTATGTAAATCCTTGGTAAGGCCTCATCTAGAATATGGAGTACAGTTTTGGTCGCAATCTTAAAAAATACTTTACTGACCTGGAAACAGTGTAGTGACGTGCAACAAAACTGATAAATGGATTGAAGGACCTGAAATACTAGCCAAAATGGGGTTGTTTACATTAGGGAAGAGATATCTAATGGGTGATATGATTACCATTTTCAAAAAATAGTCCTGGTCAGTACAAAAAGCGCTCCAATTATTTACTCAAAGAGCTGAGCTAAGAACAAGAGGTCATCCATTAAACTAAAGGAAAGGCATTTTCAACTAAAACAAAGTCAAGGATATTTTTACAGTAAGGACAGTAAAGCTGTAGATAGGTTGTTGATCCAGGAAACTAAATGACTGCCATTTGGAGTCAGGAAGGAATTGTTTTATCCACTTGGGGCTTTATTGTAAATGGCTTTGATGTTACTGGTTTTTGTTTTGTTTTTTGACATGGGCTGGACTTGATGGCTGCATGTCTTTTGTTTTCCGACTCATCAGCTGTTACTATGTTACTGTGACAATGTTGAATTTTGCGTGCAAATTTATTTATTTTGTTTGTTTTGTCTTTTTTTGGGGGGGGACGTGACTTTCCTGAAGAAGCTCAGAGCTTAAGTTTTGCTAAAGTTTATTCTAAACCCTGTAAAATCATTGAATTATTATTTAGGTCTGTCATTGGTAGTTTAGAGTTTAACAGAAATGTCATCAATGCACTTTTAATTTGTAGACTAGATATGTCCCTAGTTTTGTTCCAAGGGATAGCTTTCTGGTCAGTCTGTCTTGGCCCTTGCTTGTTACCATTTTGCCCACCCACATCATGCAATTCCAAAGCACAAACTGTTTGTCATACCAGTTATGGTCTCAGAGAGATTGAGTAGGCAGTTGTGTTTAACAGCATAAGGGTGGCAGTTATGATTATTTTTTTTTTTTTTTTCCCAAGCGGAGTCTTTAAGATCTTCAACTACGCAGGCCTGCTGGAAATGCACAGTTAAGGCTTTGAAAACATTGAACCAACATTTTGCTGTAACTCAATTGATTTTCATGTATGCATTATCGAAATCCATCAGGTACAGTGGAAGTGGCATCAATGTTCTCAGAACCTTAAGCTGGCGTTTCCATGCTTTAACGTTGGATCTTAAAAATTATCATTATTTCTGTAACATCCAGTATAGAACTTGGGAACCATGAGGTTGAGTATCTCCTCCTGGAGAGCACATCACAAAATACAAGGTTTTGGGGTGGAGACTACCTCCCCCTCCTTCAGCTCAAACCCCTCTGCCCACTAAATCCCAGAATTTGTGTGCCGCGCTAGCAAGCTGGAAAGGCATATTTTTCTTTTGATATGGAACTGTATAATCCCCTATTAAGTGGGTTACCTTCACTGGGCTTTCCTAGAGTGGATTGCCCAGTTCACACGTGCATTGTGGACCTACTCTGCCATGTGGAGGGAATCTTGCTCTCAAGTCTTCCCTCATGATAGGGCCTCTTGAGACTCTGTCCTGTCCTATGGCGGTAACCTGAAGAAAGCAGACTGATGAGTATCCCTGGCTGCATTCATAACTCATAGGGCAGCTCTCTGACATCGTATCTGGATGACTTCCTCATCAAGGCCCTTCAGGGGGAGCTTTTGGCTCTACTTGTCTAAGACGGCACCTGCATTCTAGTGCACCACAGCTGAATCATAAACCTGCAGATGTCTTTGCCAGTTCCCTCCCAGGTTCTAGTTTTCGTGGGCATGAGATTCGACACCCCTCAGGTGAAGGGCTTTCTTCTGGAGGAGATGATTAGGGTTCTGTTCCTGGATGTGTCTCAAGTGCTAGAGTGGTCCTCGGCCACTATCAAGGACTTCATGAGGGTGCTAGTTCATTTGGTGTTGGTCCTGGATGGGGTTCTGTACTCTCAGTTCCGCATGAGGGAACTTCAAGGGACATTCTCAGGTCCTGGTCCAGGAATCCAGAACATTTCCTCAAGCACATGACTCTTATGTGGCCAGGAATGATCTCCGGTGGTGGTTACATCAGCCAAACCTGGAGCATGGGAGGCCCTTTGTGGTCGCGGAGTTGACCCTGGTCACCATGGATGCTAGCCTCAGGGGCTGGGGTGTGGTCCTGGGACACCAGTTTTTTCTGTTTTGTTTTTTTTCCCTTCCCTTGGTTCTATCTTTTGTTTTTCTTTTCAAGATGGTATAAACAAGGGACTCTGCTTGAGTTTCCTTATGGGTCAGATATTAGCACTCTGTTCTCAGAGAAAGATGTCAAGGTGTTTCTCCAAGGGTTGGCTTATGCTTTCCCTTCCTTCAAGGAACCCATCACTCCATGGGGCCTTAATCTGGTCATGAGAGTTTTGTAGAGGCCTCCTTTGGAGGCTCTTGCTTCCATCTCTTTGCACCAATTGACACTCAAGAGGGCTTTCCTCTAGGCAGTTGTCTATTTGGCGAGTCACTGAGTTACAAGCTCTGTCTCATAAACTTGCCTTCCTGGTTTTTCATCCGATGATTTGTACCTCTTGTTTCTTCCAAAGCTGATCTGCAAGTTTCACATCAGTCAGGAGATTTATATTCTTCCTTCTTCTCCTGACCCTACGTCCAACAAGAAGAGAGCTTTACTTTTGCTGGACGTTGTGCACTTCCTTAAGTTATTTGTGCATCAAGCTATGCCTCTTCACAAGGCTCACTCTGTCATCCCAGAGTTCCAGAGCTGGTCAGACTGCTTCCAGGGTCACCATTGCCTCCTGGATCAAAGCTGCCATATGCCAGGCATAGGAGGTCAGGAAGAAACCTGTTCCCTTTAAATTCCCTTTAAGATCACAGTGCATTCCACTTAATCCGTGTGTGCTTCTTTGGCCTACAAGAACCAGGCCTTGACTGAACAGCTGTGCAAGGCTGACTTTGTCCTCTTTGCATACTTTCACCAAACACTGCAGTGTCAACATCTTGGCCTCGGCTGAGGCCAGCTTTGGCTGGAAGGTCCTGCAGGCAGTTCTTCCATCTGCCAGTAGTTGTTCAGTATTTTCTATGCTGGTTCAATGTCCATTGACACTTGTTGCTTGGGTTCTTCAGATCCTGATCTTTGGGAACTCTCATGGAGATGTGTGAGAGGTCAGTTCTCCTTTTCCTCCCTGGGAATCCAAGCTTTGGTATATACCAATGGTACCTGTGTTCTGTATTGGTTGCAAGAGAAAACAGGATTTTAGTGTTATTACCATTAAAACCTTTTAACTTTAGTCCATACGGAACACAGCTCTCCCACCCACAGAAAAAGAACTTCATGGTGTAGCTTTCCTGGGCAGTGGAGTCCTCGTAAGGTCTTCGTTTTCTGAGATCTTCTCATCTTCTTCCCCACTTACTACTTTTTGTGTGGCTTCTGTCACATGCTTGCTGAGGCTAAAGACCCTGTCTTTTGTGATATGCCCTTAATTAACCCCATGATATCTGTGTTCCATATGGACTAAAGAGAAAGGGATTTAACAGGTAAGAACACTAAAAGCCTTTTTTTGCTTTTAATCTATAGATATGCGTGTAAAACTCCTATATAGCGTAAAAAAAAAATCACGTTATCAAGACTTTTTTTTTTTTTTTTTTTTTTTTTTAATTCTTCTGTCTGAACTACATTGATCCTGTTTCTTCAATTGTGGTGTATTACTCTTCCTTTAAATAAAGTTCAAGTAATGCGTGAATATGTACTAGCCTGCATAAAAAGAGAAATTGATGCACAGGATGCTAATATTATTCTACCTCTCTAAATCCTTGGTTAGGCCTCATATGGAATATGGAGTACAGTTTTGGGCACCAGTTCTTAAAAAATAAATTGTTGAACTGTAAAAAGTGCAGAGACCTGCAACAAAACTGATTAAGGGACTGGAGGATCTGAAGTATAAAGAAAGACTAGCCAAAATGCGTTTGTTTACATTAGAGAAGAGATATCTAAGGGGTGATATGATTACCATTTACAAATACATTCAAAGTCAATACAAAGAACTAGCCAATAAATTATTTACACAAAAGAGCTGAGCTAAGAATGAGAGGCCATCCATTAAGACTAGAGGAAAGGTGCTTTCAACTAAAACAAAGGCTGGAATTTTTTACAGTAAGGGTATTAAAGCTATGGAATTCTTTGCCTCGGGATGTTATACTTTCAGATACTGTAACTGCATTCAAGAAAGCAATGGATGCCATGATAGCACAGAACAATATTGAGAATTATGACAGATGGCTTCAATGCAGATAGGATGTTGATCCAGAGACTTTTTTTTTTTTTTTTTTTTACCCACTTGGGGCTAAATTGAAAATGGCTCCAGGGTTTGTTTGGGGTTTTGTTTTTTGTTTTTCCTCTGGATCAACAGATGGTGTTTTGGAATGGACCAGGCATGGACATATGGTGTGTTTTTTTTTCTTTTTTCTTCTCAGCCTCATGTTACTTTGTAAAATGATAAAAATATTTTACTTGTCCACTTGCTCGCTGCTCACAATGTCATTAGTTCTTAGCCCCACCGCTCTGTCACTTGCTCCCATCCTGTTACTCCTTTCGCACTGTGAGCTGCCCTTTCTATCACTTGTTCGCCACACACTCACCTTATCACTTTATCTAATCTTTCACGCTTTTTTCCAATTACTCTTTTAGTAATTCAACCCTTCCTCCTCCCCACTGTTTCACTTCCTGTTGTTCTGTTTTGACATCATTTCACCATGTTATTTGCCTTTCACCCACTTGCTACCTGCTTGTTCTTTTAAAACACTAACTCTTGTACCTCTCTTACCACTCACTTTTCCCCTCTATGACCATGTAGTTTGCTCTTCCTCTCATGTTGCCCTTTAAGCTCTTAGCATATTTTACCATCTGTCACTTGCTGTCCAAATCTTTAGCCTGTTTATGGGTCTCCAATGTGTTTACTTACAGCAGTGTCTATTTTTCACTTTGTCTCACCTACCTGTCATATCTCTGACTTGCTATTCTCAATGCTATCTGATTTATATAACCTTTTTCTTCCAGGCCCGGCTCACATGCCCTTGCTGCAATTCTCGGAAGATGGATGCTGTCCTTACCAAGTGTTTCCATGTCTTCTGCTTTGAGTGTGTAAAGACTCGTTATGACACACGTCAGCGCAAGTGCCCCAAATGCAATGCAGCTTTTGGAGCCAATGACTTCCATCGCATCTATATTGGCTGAACAAGGGCTTTAAATACAACCCTTTCATGCATATGTACACAGGTGTAACCCTCCCAGCATGCACACGTAACCCAAATGTCTCCATCATACAAACACACTTCCTTGCCTAAAATTCAAATGACTCTCTCAATAATTCTAGAAAAACATTGCATTTCATATAAACCGAGGTAAATGCCAACAGTTTCTCCCACAAGCTTAAGAAAAGTTTTATGCTTTAATGAGCAGTAAAGTGTTATTAAAAAAAGTATATTTCTTTGCTTTTTATTTCTGAGTATAGGAAGGGCACACTCTCGGATGGCAAATGTTTCATTCAAAAGTTATGACAGCTCAGTTATTTTAATCGGACTGTTAACAGATGGGATTTCCGCAGGACATTGTCATCCCATTGTTGCATAGTGTTTCTATGGCTTTATAGAAGGTGATAGGAACAGGGCCACCTCATACCCACTATAGAAAATTGCAGTTATATATATTTTTTTTTCCATAATAACATTTTACTGTTCTTTTAAAAGACAACTGCCACTATGATGGTGCCCTGTCGACAGATCTCTTCCACTGGGAACATATCTGCCAGTAAAGCTGGGACTGCATTATGAGCACCAGCGGACCAAGAGGGGAGCAGAACTGGGGTCTAAAATGAGTTCCTTGGTGCTCCGTTATTGGCCCTACAAGAATAGACAGGACTCCTGCAATTCAGTCTGTGTTCCTGCATAATGCTGTCACCTTACACCCTCTGGATTGGGCTTAAATCCTGAAGAGAGGTTCTGTGGAATTTGAGTGTACAACTCGCAAAGCTTATGGCTGAGAGCCACATACTTCCAGGTTGCATTCTAACATTAAATGCATTGCATAACCCTCTTGCACTCAAAAGGGTTCAGTACCATCTCCATTACACTATCGATCTTGAACAATTTCAATCAAATGGACACCTCCTCATTAAGGATGTGTTTATTAGAAGTGTATAAGATACAAAATACATTCAGAAGAAACTGAGGTGTAAGACTCCGAATGATGTTGGTTGAACGGACTATTCATTTTTGTATAATGGTTACTGATAGCTGATACGATAATATAGGTAAGATTATTGGTTCAGATACTAGCAATTTTATTATACAGGATTTATTTTTTTTTTTATTAAAAGTATTAAAGATCGGTTAGAAGTTACACTATCAAAAGTGTTGGTTGTTTATAGTAACTTGTGGATTTGGTGAGAATTTGTGGTCCAGGGTCTCCCATCCTCACTTACTGTTCTGCCTCAGTATTGTTATTAAATACAATTATTTTCATTTTTCATTAAATGTGTCTTCTTCTTTCATTTGACTCCTTAGGACTAGTGGGTCATGAGTTAATGATTGCAGCTCACCTCAGGATGTGCTGTGATGATTGCAGGGAGGCTGTAATTGACTCCTCCAGGGTCAGAGCAGTCAGGCACTGCTGTTTCACATGTGCCACTAGAGCCAAATGACAGTATTTGTAAACATGATCTTTGTCACTGTTCTCCGCACCTCTCCTCCTTACTGTGATTGTGAGGAAGAGAGAACAGAGCTCCCAGTGCCTAAAATGGCCAAAGATGGGGCACTTTTGTTATGGTGTTAACAGAACTGGCAGGGAGAAGTTTGTGTAACTGAATTACTGTGGAGCAATATGATACTTATATACATGTCTGATCTCCTGAAAGAGGGACATAGGAATTTTCATCTCAGAGACAGTGCCCTCTAAAAAGGGACACTTAGGATGTATGAATGTTCACACCTTTTATCCAGTCTGTTAAAAATGCACAGGAAATATCACAGGAAAACATAAAAATGTGTAGGGGGGAGATTTATTTATTAAATGTCATCAAATTAAATAATGGGTTATGTATATAAATGTGGCATCACAAGAAAGCCCTACTAATCCTTAAAAATATTATATTGTGTGTGTATACTAAACTAAATAGGGGGAAAAGTAGGATTTTAATAATACCTTGTTAAATCCTTTCCTCTGTCGTCCAATATAGGTTACTGGTAACTTTGGGTAGGTGATCTGCCCCTTTAAGTAGGCAGGAACAATTCTAGAAGTGAATGCAGGGGTGGAGCCTACATTTCCTTCTTGGCTGCAGCTAGCCAATCAGCTCCAGTAAGATTTGTTCCTTGGATGAAGATATAGGCAATAAAACAGTTCTGCTATAGTGTAAGCTAATTTTTTATTTTTCTGTTGGATTACCATCACTGACAATGCCCTTAGATGTTGCTAGCTCAGTATCCAGGTGCTTTGGTGGACCTTAAGCCCGAGGGGGGGGGTCTTGGTTACAAGTTCTTTCCTTAGGAGTTGCCCACTTCTTAATACATGGTAATCTGAAGACAGGAGATCTGCAGGAAAGGTGAGCAACCCTTTGAGTGCTGAGGTCCACATGTCCCGCACAGGGGTTTTTCCTTTGGAGTTCCTATTACACACTCCTGCACTCATGGGGTTTATCTTTGTCTGTTGGGTGTTTTGGAGCACGTTTCTTTGGTAACTTAACCCTTTGGCTGCTGGTTGGCATCTTTTGGGAGGTTGTTGGCACTTTCCTTACTGAGTTCAGTGTTTATGGGGTCTCGTGTCATGTTTTAGTGATGTTTGGTGCACTTTTACTTCTTAGTTACAACTTTGCAAAAATTGTGTTCCACTTTTACCGCATAGACGCCATTGCTCCATTCACTTCTACGGGCCTGTACAGTTTGGGACATATCTCTGCAACCGCTCATCGTAGCGACTTCAGAGACTGCTCATTTTGTTTGTCTGCCCTTGCTTTATTATCCGGTCAATGTTTGGTGTGTGTTGGGAGGTTCAGGGGGCTTCTGGCACTGTTGGGGTACTTTTTCTGGGAAAACTACATTTCCCGTGAGTGCTTGCATTGTGCGCTCATTCCTGATTGGCAGCTATTTTGTGCTTTCCCTGAACGAGTATCCTACGCAGGGCTTGGACTCTCCTCCTCGCCTCTGCAGCTTAACCCTTTGCCTGCCAGATAAGTGTATTTTTGCGAATTCTGGGGTGAACTTTTAATCCTACATGCTGTATTTGGGTGATACCTTATACTTTGAACATTTTGACACTGTGAGAATGTCTAATCTGCTGGAGCTTGGGGCTAGACCTAAGACTAAGAACGCTGGGGACTCTGTCCCCCATTGCGCATTGCTTCTCGTGTCAGTCAGGGTTACCTAGAGAATTCTCAGGTCATTTATGCCCAGAATGTTCTGTTGTCCCTGAGTCTCCCCAGGGACTTCCAGCCATGCATTAGAGCCAGTTTGGGTCCAAGAGTTTAAAGCGGCTACTAAAGACCTCAGGTCTACATTACAACTCTTTCCATCCCAGTTACAGGGGGTCTTCCACTCCTGACAGACCCCTACTTCTGTCAGATCCTCCCTGCCAAAACTGCAGGGAGTACCTGACGTATCAGATTCCTCTGAAGAGGAACTGTTGGTGGATTCTGACTATGACGAATGTTCTGCTGTGGGCTCCCTCAGTTCTTTGGGGACCCCTTTGAGGCTGATCCTGATGCTTTGGCTGAGGGCCTGATCAGGGCCGTTTTAAACACTGTAAACATTCCCTTGGTTCAAGAGTTTTTTTCTGACCCCTCTGATGTATTTCCGGAGCCTAAGAGACCCCATACTTGTTTTCCACCTAACCCCACTCATGACCGTCTTGTGTATGATGAATAGAAGTCTCCGGACAGAAAACCTTCTGTCTCCAAGAAATTTGCCAAGCTTTATCCCTTTTCTGATGTGGCTCTTGCTCAATGGGTTCATCCTCCTAAGGTGGATGCACCTGTTTCTATGCTTTCTAAGTCCACTGCCTTGCCAGTTGCTGATGCTTCTGCTCTTAAGACTGGACTGACAAGAAACTTGAGGCCTCCCTCAAGTCCATTTTTGCCACCGCTGGTTCTTCCCTACATCCAGCATTTGCTGCAACCTGGGTGAATATGGCCATTGTGGCCCTTGCTGTCCATCAGGGAGCTTCTACTCCTGATATGTTGTGGCTACTTGCCAACATTTCTGAGGCCCAGTACTACGTATCTGCTGCCTTGTTTGATGCCATCCATTTGGTGGCAAGGGTTTCCACCATATCTGTGGTTGCCAGATGAGCTCTTTGGCTCAAGATCTGGTCTGCTGACATTGCTTCCATGAAAGCTTTGCTCTTGTTGCCCTTTCAGGGCACTTCTCTGTTTGGGCCAGAACTTAAGGATCTGATTGGTGAGGCCACAGGGAGCAAGAGTACCCACTGCCTATGGTCTCTAGGAAGAAGACGCCTATCAAGTGTAATCTGCTTTTTCGTTCCTTCCAGGCTGAGACATGTCTGGTGAACCAGGCAGTTCCCTCAGCTCCGCATTCCTCCTCAAAGCCAAAACAACAATGGAAGCGTAAGGCCTCCGCCAAGACCAAGGCTTCCAAGCCTCCTTCGGCATGACTTGCCGAACTCAGGTCCCCGCTGTGGGTGGCCGTCTGCTCCACTACCTCAGTGTATGGGAGGACCCATGGGTTTTGCAGGTGGTGGCGGAAGGGTACAGAATCCCTCTCACCTCTCTTCCTCCCTTCCAGTTTTTCCCTCCTCATGCGCCTTAGGGTGTAGAGAAATGCCATCTGTTCAACGACACTATCCAGGCCCTTCTGGAGAAGGAGGTTCTGGAACCAGTCTCCGTTCAGGAGAGGGGTTTGAGTTTTTAAACAAACCTATTTGTGGTTTCCAAGGACGACAGCGGCTGAAGGATCTCAATTCCTTTGTGATTAAGACTCATTATAACCAGGAGTCCCTAAGGATGGTGATTGCTACCATGTCCCCGGGGGAATTCCTTGCTTCACTGGATCTTCAGGATGTGCATATGCACATCGCCATTCATCCAGGGAGTCGGCAGTACCTCAGATTTGCTTGCGACCAAGGGCATTTTTGGTTTTCTGCTCTTCTCTTTGGTCTGACTACAGCTCCTCAAGTCTTCAGTCGTGTCCTGGGAGCCTTAGTGTCCGTCCTCTATCGGACTGGCATGAGAGTCACTCCATACATGGACCACCTGCTTCTGAAAGCCTCTTCTTCATAGGCAGGTTCTGGATTGCATTCATGCACTCACCCATCACGGGTTGACCCTCAACATGGACAAGTCGGATCTTGTTCTATCCCAGCGTCTTATCTTCCTGGGCCTTCTCATTGACACGCAGTACAGCATGGTGTTTCTCACTGACGAAGTGGCTCACCAGATCGCCCACAGGGTTTCCTCTGTTCTGGCTCGCGATCCAGTTCCAGCCAGGAAGCTGTCCTCTCTAGTGGGGGAGTTAATTTCCACCATAGAAGCAGTTCTGTTCGCCATGGCTCACACTGGGGAACTCCAGAGGTTTGTGATCCAAGTGTGCAGGGGGCAGCCGGATCTTCTGAAGATGTCTGTGTCCCTCCCTCTTCATGTGGAACGGAGTCTGTTGTGGTGGCTCAACCTCTCCAGTCTGCTGAAGGGCAAGCCTTTTCTGGTGTCCTTCTGGACCACTGTGACAATGGATGCCAGCCTATCAGGCTGGGGAGCGGTGTTGGGTCACCTGAATGCTCAGGAACGGTGATCTCGGGAGGAATCTCTCCTTCGCATCAACGTGTTAGAGCTTCAGGAGATATTTCATGCCATTCGCCACTGGACACTCAAGCTGGATGACTGTCCAGTCCGACAACACCATGGCAGTAGCTTACATCAACAAGCAAGGTGGAACAAGAAGTCTTGCAGCTTGGTTAGAGGTCAAAGCTATTTTGTCCTGGGCAGAAGAGCATGTTCCTGCCACATCACATTTCCAGCGTAGACCACATCCTGGCAGACTTCCTCAGTCGACACACTGTGGACAGCAGGGAGTGGGAATTACACCCAGAGTTGTTCAACCTCATTGTTCATAGGTGGGGTCTTCCATGCATCGACCTGATGGCGACAAGACACAACCAGAAGATTTCAACGTTCTGCCCTCACTGGAGGGATCCTCTAGCTCTAGCGGTGGATGCCATGTTCATTTCTTGGTTATTTCCTCTGGCTTACATCTTTCCTCCCATTCCCATGTTGCACAGGGTGATAAGGAAACTGAGACTGGAGCACTGTCCAGTCATTCTGATTGCTCCGTATTGGCCTTGGCAGGCTTGGTTTCCGGAGCTTCTGGATCTATCCAGATCTTCTTCTACAGGGTTACCTGTGGAAGGAGGATGTCCATCGTCTAGGTCTGATGGCTTGGAAATTGAATCCTCAATACTGAAGAAGGGTTTTTCTTCTGGTGTGGTGGCTACTAGACTTAGTGTCCGCAAACCTGTTTCTTCTAAGGCCTACCACTGTGTCTGGTCGACCTCTCTCTCTTGGTGTGCTGATAGGGACTTATCTCAGGATTTTGATCTGCCTACGGTCCTGGCCTTCTTGCAGGATGGTGTGGATAAGGGCCTCAGTTTGAGTTCCCTTAAGGTTCAGACTTCTGCTCTCTCTGTTTTCTTTCAGCGGTGCATTGCTATTCTTCTTGATGTCAAGTTTTTCTTCCAGGGCATTGCTCATACTCGTCCTGTTTTCAAGACTCCCGCTCCTCAGTGGGATTTTAACTTTGTTTTGGGCTTCCTTCAGTGCCCTCCCTTTGAGTCCTTGGCTACTATTCCTCTACACCTGCTGACGTGGAAAATGGCCTTTCTCCTGGCGATCGTGTCTGTTTGACATGTTGCGGAGTTGCATGCTCTGTCTTGCAGACCACCCTTTCTGGTGTTTCACAAGGACAAGTTGTTGCTTTGCACTTCTCAGGAGTTTCTCCCAAAGGTGGTCTCTGAGTTCCACATCAATCAGGAGATTGTGGTGCCCTCTTTCTGCCCGGACCCCATCTCTGACAAGGAGAGGGATCTCACTTGTTATACGTGGTGCATTGTCTCAAGTTTTATGTACATCGCACTGAGTCTATCAGGCAATCTGACACTTTGTTCGTCATTCCTGAGGGTCCTAGGGCAGGAAGACCTGCATCCATGGTGACTATTGCTGCTTGGATCAAGTCCACTATTCGTAAGGCTTATGAGCGGAGGAAGAAGCCTGTCCCTTTCAGGGTCACGGCTCATTCTACTCGATCTGTTGGGGCCTTTTGGGCTTACAAGAATCAGGTCTCATCTAATCAGTGGTGTAAGGCTGCCACTTGGTCATCTGTGCACACCTTTTCAAAGCACTACCGTGCTGGCATCTGCTGATGCCAGCTTTGGGAGGAAGCTCCTGAAGGTTGTCTTGCCTGTCTAGGATCTTTTTTGATTCCTCAGTGCTGTTCCTCTTTTGAGCCCTGTTGGCTCTAGTTCAGTGTGCTGTGTAACAGTTCCTGGGATGTTGTTACCCTTGTTCAGTGTCCGTTGACACTTCATTTGTTATGTTGGGCTCTCTGGACTGATGGTTCATATATGCTCTGGTGACTTTGGGGGTCCTGCGCCTGGTCCTTGCCTTACTTCCCGCCTCTGGGAAACTCAATGGTTGGACATCCCAGAGTTACCAGTAACCTATATTGAATGACAGAGAAAAGAGGATTTTAGTCTTACCTGTTAAATCCTTTTCTCTTAGTCCATATAGGTTACTAGTCTCCCACTCTGTCAAGGGACCATGCTTGGCTCTCCTGTGGCAGAACGTGGGGGTCCTTCGGGTTCATGCTCACAGGAGTCTTCTTTCCCTTCTTACTATCTTGTCAATAGTTACTGTCTCAAATCTTACTGGAGCTGATTGGCTAGCTGCAGCCAAGGAGGGAAGGTAGGCTCCACCCCTAAATTCACTTCTAGAATTGTTCCTGCCTACTTAAAGGGGCAGATCGCCTACCCAAAGTTACCAATAACCTGTATGGACTAAAAGGATTTAACAGGTAAGACTAAAATCCTCTTTTCTCTTAGTCTATATGGAATACAGGTATCATGGGGATTGATCTTCCTTTGGAAGGTGGAACATATCAGAAGACAAGTTCTTGATGGTAGAGCCTTCCCTCCCATTCGGCAGGCCATCCTAGCCGCGACTCCAGTTTTTGATATGAGACAAGCTCCCCAGTATAGGACATCGAGAGAAGAAGTAAGCTCCTATGAGAAAGACCCTAAAACGGACCAAGGGAGGTCCCTTTCTCTGGGTGGAAGACCTGTATTCCATATGGACTAAGAGAGAAGGATTTAACAAGGTAAGACAAAAATCCTGTTTTCTCTTTCGTCCACTATGGAATACAGGTACCATGAGGATATAGCAACAATATGTAACAAAAAGACAAAAGAAACAACGCAAAAATAACCTCTTCTAAGCATAGTATTGTGCAATATAGCTTTTTGAACACCCCCCTTTTCACATGTATTTCCACTCCCTTGCCTCACAATTTAATGCGCTATCAATGGTGATAACAATGAGTCTTCAGTATATGTCTTCAAGAAGGAATTTAATTCCCAAAAATTGTTGTATAGAAGGCCATGTATACAAAATATGTGGACTATATGCTGGGAATATTACAATATGAGGGAAAAAATAATATACATACACTCAGGAAGTGTAGTAGTCCTAATGCATAAATCAACATGCCCATGACAAAAAAAACTGCTATATTTATTAAAGAGATTGTTTATTAAAGAGAATACACAAACAAAACTATGATAAAAGCGTGCCTCCAAGGACACTTAATATTAGGTTAAATATCACCATTGGCTGTATGGGTAGTAATCAGTAAAAGAATAAAAACAAATATAAAATAACAATTTAAAGATAAGGGTTACAGTGAAAAACTTTTGGATTCAGCATACAACAGGGCAAAGAATCTAAAAAAGAATACTATCCTAAGAAAGAAAAATCCAACTAACAAAAGAAATCCGTTTAACGATAGGGTCACTTTTATTACTCAGTACAATTCTTATGGTATATTGAACTGGAACTGGAATATTTTATTACAAGATGAAAGCTTAAAGGACATCATTGACAAACAACCTACCATCATTTTTCGTAAAAATAGAAATATAAGATCATTTATAGCGCCTAGCAGACCCAAGATGCTTAACACAAAAAGGACAGACAAAACTACTAAGCCATAGGGAACATATAAATGTAACCATCTGAGATGCAACATTTGTGAACATATAACACACGGTAATATTATGTTTTCCGATGCAGAAAATATGAAGATATATTAAATCAAACGGCATATAGACTGCAACACACCGTTTGTGATTTACCTCCTAACGTGGCTGTGGAGTAAGTTATGTAGGGAGAACCATGTGCCGCCTAAAAGTTCGTATTAATGAATATAGGGGAAAAATCAGAAGAAACTATATGAATCACTGTGTATCAAGACACTTTAATGAATGCCCATTTGGAGACCTTAAAAATTTAAAGGTTACTGGGCTAAAACATATAAGTGAAAACAGTAAGTAAATTTAGTAGGTTGTGTAAAAGAGGTTTTTTGGATTTTTACTCTGAAAACTATGGGGAATAAAGGCCTAAATGCAGAAATATTATGTCTACTAATATATTCTTTGTCATCTTGACTCCTTTTTGAGCCACATAAGGGAATTAGGGTTGTGACTGCATCCTACTTGATATTTAAACATACTACCGTCATTACACTCCTGTCTCTAAAGTTTTTTGGGAGAGGGGATGGCTTTCCCGGGGTGTACACATTGACACTGCTGTTTTAGTTGTGTGGTATGTTTATTGGGTCCGGAAGTATATTGATAAAGGTAATGGAACGGTGGTTCCTTATGGAGATAATATATTGATGTGTTTCAATCATGCGATGCACCAGATCCTTTTGCATATTTTTACAGACTAGAACTTAGTCTGGTGTTTTTTTCTGTAACCTTGGAGATTAGTTATCCCACTACATCATTAACTGTGGAGCAGAGGTGGATGACGACATGCGTGTCACGTATGCGTTCCAATTGTGGAGTGCACTGACACGCTATCGAGGAATGGATGTACGCAGAACGGAGCTCAAACAATCAAAAGACAACGCTGAATCTTTACTATATAAAGGAAAGAGGTGTGACTCATTCTCGTGCTCCTGACAAAGTGACATCCACGTTGTGGGAAGTCACTAAATGCTTTAAGCGATACTGATTATCCTGGTTGGATATCATGGTACTTTTACTTACTGTTTTTTTTATATTTGTTTTTATTCTTTTACTGATTACTACCCATAGAGCCACTGGTGATATGTAACCTAATATTAAGTGTTCTTTGAGGCACGGATTTATCATAGTTTTGTTTGTGTATTCTTTTTAATAAACATAGCATTTTTTTGTAGCTGAAGATATAGCAGTTTTTTTGTCCTGGGCATATTGATATATGCATTAGGACTACTACACTTCCTGATTGCATGTATATATTTTTTCCCTCGTATTGTGAGTAATATTCCCAGTATATAGTCCACATATTTTGTATATATGATCTTCTATACAACTATTTTGGGGAATTACATTCCTTCTTGAAGACATATAATGACTCATTGTTATCACTGTTAGTGCATTAAATTGGAAGGCAAGGGAAACCTCCCAAACAAGTGACTGGAAATATATAGGAAAAAGCTATTTTGCACAATACTACACTTAGAAGAGGTTATTTTTGTGCCGTTTCTTTCTTCTTTTTGTTACATATCTACTGACTTGAGTGGCGTGGGTTGGACGGGTGATACTCGCTGAATACAGCTGCAGAAAAAAAAGCCTCAAAGAAGACTCCCCATTGGTACTGGATAAGTATACTTTTGTTTTTTTTTTATATACCAACAATAAGCTCCCAAAGGTGGGAAGTAGGAGAAAGGACCTAAACTCCTGTCCCCATGATACTGGACTATCCAGATATTAGACTATCCAGAACCAGGAACAGCCCAAACCAAACTAAGTCTCAAAATAAGCACAGCACACAAGAACAAGAACCAAACCGGTTCAATCAGTTGAACAACAGTAAGGCACAGGTAAAAGTAGGTCCTTAGACAGGCAGAACCAGCTGGAGGACCTTCCTGCCAAAGCAGAACATCCACACAATAGTGTTTAGCAAAGGTGTGCATGGAGGACCAAGTCACAGCCTTGCACAGCTGTTCAGCCTAGGCCTGATTCCTGTAGGCCCAAGAGGCCTCAACAGACCTGGTGGAATGTTCTGTAACACAGAAGGGGACAGGTTTCTTCTTGAGTTATTATGCCATACCAATGGTACACTTGATCCAATAGGCAATGGTGACCTTGGAAGCAGCCTGACCTGCCCTAGGACTCTCAGGACTGACAAACAAGGCATTGGTCTTAAGAAAAGACTTATCATGCATGTAGAACTTGAGACAGCACACCACATCCAATAAGTGGAGATCCCTTTCCTTGTCAGACTTGGGGTCAGGACAAAATGAAGGCACAACAATCTCCTGATTGATTTGGAACTCAGAAACCACCTTAGGAAGGAATTCCTTGGAGGTTCAAAGAACTGCTTTGTCCTTGTGAAAAACCAGGAGAGGTGGCTTGCAGGACAAAGTCTGCAGTTCAGCAACTCTGTGGACTGAGACCACAGCCAGAAGAAAAGCCTTCTTCCACATCAACAGACACAAAGGAATGGTTGCAAGGCATTCAAAGGAAGGTCGTTGCAAGGCACCCAGGACCAAATTAAGGTTCCACGAACATGGGGGAGACTTATAGGCTGGGAAAGCTTGTGTGACCCCTAGAAAGAACACCTTGAAATCGGGCAGAGTGGTAATACGCCTCTGGAAGAGCACAGAGCATAAATCTGTATTGGTATCATTCCCTGGACAGGGAAAATCAAAAAGGAAGGAAGGATCTTGATCCTTATTCTGTATCCTTCTGAGATCACTCACAAAACCTACTGGTCTGCAATAGAACCTTCCCATGTGTCCCTGAAAAGAAGACCTCCGCCTACAGGAGTCTGCTGACTAGGATTCCATGAGGAAGCTGGTTTACTACACTTAGACCTTGCAGCCGTTCACTCAGGCTGCCACTGCTGTTTGGGCTTGGTGGGGGGAGCTGGGTAAATGCCTGCGAGGCTTGCTGTCTTTCCGCCTCTGTTTGGAGGGGACAAAAGAGACAGTGTGCTCGCCATAGTAAGGCATTTGGAAGACATCTGAGGTAACGGTACTCTTGCCCTAGTAGAATCACTGATTATCTGCTTTAGCTCAGTACCAAAATGAGATTTGCCCGGAAAGGGTAAGGAAACTTTTTGGAAAATTGGTCCGGAGACCAAATCTTAAACCACAAGGTGCGTCACGCTGAGGCCTTGGCAGACAATCTGACAAAAAGGACATCTGAAACATACATGTTAGCCTCTGTTATGTTGTCTAAAATTGCCAATAGATCCTCCTTTGGAACATTCTCGTGGATAGCGTCAAAAAGTTGTTCACCCCAGCTCACAACATCTCTTTTGATCCAGGAAGAGGCAAATCTAGGCCTCAACGCAGCTCCAATGGTTGCAAAATTGGCCTGGAGGAGTCAAGCTTGTTCTCCGACACCTCAAGTCCTGCTTCATCTGCCAACAGCAGAGTAATGGACTTGACTGGCCTGGAAATAGGGGAATCCACAGAAGGCGGAGAAGCCCACTGCACCAAAGCTGCCTCCAAAAAGGGGTACAGCTTAATAGGTTGTCTATCTCTAAGAGATTATCTATCGGGTGTCTTCCACTCATCCAGGAGAATATGATCAAGAGTGACATTGAGGGAAATACAGTAGACAATTGCCTACGCCTCTGGAAGACATCTGTAGATGGTGTAGGGCTGTCAGAGACCTGAAGGGTCCATAAAATAGCTTTGATGAGCCCCTCTATAGAGGGAAGAGGGTCAGCTCCCTAGAGACCACATACCTGAAGGTGGTAATGGGCTTCCAAGACTGAAGGACCCCAAGGAAGGTAGAGAGGAAATTGTTCCATTGTGGACAACAAATTCTTAACCCAAACTGGCTCTTGTTCAAGGCGGGAGGGTCCCGGTGGAGCAGTAGGGGCTACAGCACGGAGTGGCAGAGATCCACAATATTCTCTAGGGAGCCCCTCTTGGCATGAGGAACAGTAAGCAAGGGGGGGGGAGTCAGAGATGCCCCTGAGTCTTAGCCTTAGGTCTAGCCCCTTGTCCCTTAGGATCTGACATCCTGACAGGAGTAGTGTCTAAATTAGTATAAAATACCAGTAACAGTTCCCCAGACAAATAATTTACCATAGGAAAGACCAGAAAGGTACTTAACTGGCAGGCCAAGGGTTCATCTGGAGAAAGAGAACAAGGCGAGGCAGCCTTGGCTTACAATAAGCAAGAGAGAAGTAAAATGGTGACTGCGTGTTACAAGCCTCTTTTCTGTTCCCTCATATCCAAGGCTGTTGATAGGTGCATGTGTGCCACTCCTCCTCCCCCACAGCTGCAGGCTGCCAACTGACAATACAAATGGAATGCATAGGTGCTCCATTAGTGCTCACTACAGCACATCCTCAGTGCTACCACAAATGGAACAGCACAAAAACCCTTGCTTGCCCACACCTAGCAGCACAGAACATGTACCTTCACAGACATGTATATCTGTAAAAACCACACGCAAACAAAGAACAGAAATAACATACCCAACTTGAGTGCAAGGCTCAGCGAAAATCCCTGTATGGAGGGGCACAAGGTAGACCATGGCACTGAAAGGGTTACTCACTAACATTCATCTTCTGTCTTCAGGTTACCATTGTGAAGATAGTAGTCTTGGAGAGGCTCTGCTGGGAGTGAAAACTTGTTGCAAGATTCTCTCCACAAGGCTGCAAAAGGTCCACACAGCACCTGCACACTGGGCAATCCTCCAGGGGAATCTAGTAATGCTAACCCACCTAACTGGGGAATTGTTACAGCCCTAAATCCAAAGAAAACAAAAAATAAGATAAAAATAAGCAGCAATGTTCCATGTCCATTCAGTCAGAAACATATCAAAAACTTGAGGTGGGGCTAGGTTGGCCTGCATAAGGATAAGGATGGCTCCACTTTCAAGCCCTTGTCTTCTGATATGTTCTGCCTTCCGAAGGAAGATCAATCCCCATGGTACCTGTATTCCATATTGGACGAAAGAGAAATATGGTTGAACAGAGACATAGTAAAAAGGTCAAAACTGCTCTAGTCCTGTAGTGTTAAAAAAAAAAAAAAAAAAAAAAAAAGTGTCACATAGATAATCACACATATTATTATTATGGGAGAGCCCCTGGATGGTCTGACCACTGCCCATTCAGTTCTCACCCAGACACACAGCAGGACATGTCTCATGTTCACAATGAAGCTCTAAACCAGCTCCCCACATATCTCAGTTCTTTTAACCCCTTAAGGACCGTCCATGTGCGCATGCAACCGGCACTTAAGGTCCAGGGATTTTTTTTTTTTTTATTGGCGATCCCTGAAATCCATGACGATCCTGGCACATCATAAGTCCTTATGGCCCGCCAACCCATGATGTGCCAGGACCATCAAGGGTCCATAACCCCTTAAGGACCCTTGACGTACCAGGACCGTCAAGGGTAAATGTGCTCCAACAACCCGTGACGGTCCCGGTACGTCAAGGGTTAAACTCTTCCATCGCGGCCGCACGGAGCGATGGAAGAGTTCAAACAGCTTGTTACTAAGCATCCCGGTAACTGTCCCAGAAATTGTGTCCCAAACCAATTTGTATACAGCCCAGTATACTGCCGCCAACCCTAAGTGTGAAAAACGCTGTTTTTTTTTTTTGTTTTGTTTTTTTTTTTTACTTACGTCATGGTTTACGAGGGATTGGTGGTAAAATGGCTGTGTATAAAATTGGAAAACACACCTAAAACGAGAGCCTGGGGTGTCTACTTTCCAAAAATATACACTTTTGGGGGGAAATCTTAAAAAAGAGCACTGTTACACAGCCCCAAATGAGACATGGCACCAGTAACGCAAGCTGTGAAGATTCAAAGTATGAACCTGGAAACGCGCATGTTCCAATTTGGCCCCCGTAGCTCCCCCAAACCATGAGAAAGCTATGCATATGGGGTATTGCCGTACTCAGAAGAAGGAGCTGAACACTAATCAATTCAGTTTATAAAATCTTCACCTATTCTGTGCTTGAAATTCACATCAACATTGAAGGCAAAGTGTGAAAAACGCTGTTTTTTTTTTTTACTTAGGTCAAGTTTACGAGAAAGTGGTGGTAAAATAGCAGTGTAAAAAATTTGAAAACACACTTAAAATGAAAGCTGGGGGTGTCTACATTCCAAAAATATACACTTTTGGGGGGAAATCCTAAAGTGCAGCACTGGAACATAGCCCAAAATGAGTAATGGCACCAGTTAACCAAGATGTGAAAATTCAATATTTGTTCAAATTTGGGCCCCGTAGCTCCCCCAAACCTTGAGAAACCTATGCATATGGGGTATTGCCATACTCAGAAGAAGGAGCTGAACACTAAACAATGCATTTTTAAAAATCTAAACCTATCATGTGCTTGAAATTCACATCAACATTGAAGTGCAAGTGTGAAAAACGCTGTTTTTTTAACTTCCGTCAAGATTTACGAGTGATTGGTGGTAAAATGGCTGCGTAAAAAAATTGAAAACATACATAAAATGAAAGCCTGGGGTGTCTACTTTCCAAAAATATATGCTTTTGGGGGGAAATCTTAGAGTAGAGCACTGTTACACAGCCCCAGATGAGACATGGCACCAGTGATGCAAGCTGTGAAAATTCAAAGTGTGAAACTGGAAACGCGCATGTTCCAATTTGGGCCCCGTAGCTCTCCCAAACCTTGAGAAACCTAAGCATATGGGGTATTGCCGTACTCAGAAGAAGGAGCTGAACACTAAACAATGCATTTTTAAAAATCTTCACCTATCATGTGCTCGATATCAACAGTAGTATTGAAATGTAAGTGTGAAAACTGCAAAAAAACAAAATATTACCACAATTTTGAAATTTTTTTCTGGAAAAATAGCTGCATGAAAAACTCCAAAATTCTCCTGATTATTTACCTTATGTTGTGTAGTTTTCAGAAACATATACCTTTGTGGGACATTTTTGGTTCTGGCACCGTCAGCTAAGCTATGATGCTCACATGCCAATTGTTGAAAAATCACAAGTTGGAAATAACGGCAGCCATCTTGTAATATTTTCCTTGTAAATGTGAGTAAAGGACTAAAATACTAGGCATATGGGGTACTCTTATATTCAGGAGAAGCAAATGAATATATTTAGGGGTATTTTTTTTTCATTAACTAATAGTATGCAAATCCTGACAGAAAAATGTAAGCAAAATGTTTTTTTTCAATTTTTTTCCTCTTTTTTTCTATTTACCTCATTGTTTAATTTGATTAATTCATATAATTGTGGTATCAAAAGAAAGCCCTACTTGTGCTTAAAAAAAACAGTATATAATTTATGTGGGTGCACAAAAGGAATTAAAGAGAAAATATGGTTGAACAAAGACATAGTCAAAAAAGTCAAAATTGCTCCGGTCCTTAAGTCAAATCTAACTCAGATTTTCCCGGTCCTTAAGGGGTTAAGGGGTTAACCCTTTATTCGCCCTGATCAAGATGCTTTGACCTATCAGATTACATGGTTAGTGTCAATAACCAACATCACCATTACATGCCTAGCTCATGCGCTGCGGCTGGAGTGTTAATTCAGTCTGCAAAAATCAGCATTTCTATTAGTGTTGCATTGCCTTCGAAATGTAACATGATGAACAGAAAGCAGTAGATAAACATGTTATGCTCAAATCTGTAAGAAACGCATTAACCCCTGGTTAGAAAACACAAGACCCTTATTATATAATGTAAAATAGAGGAGCCATTCTAATACAACTGACAAATCAACGTGTATTTGGCGCTATTGTGCGCATAACACAAAATATATTCATAAACCAGTGTAATATCAACCCTATTTATCTTATATATAAGCAGCTACTCTCCTTTATAGTGAATAGTACTATCGATAAATGGTAAAAGTGAAAAGAGGAGAGGAACTAAACTTAAAAATAATATACATTATGTAAGATATTATTCAAACATTCAACGTGATTCTCAATAATAATACTATGTACAAATCATTCAGGAAAAAGACAATATATGTCTGGAAATGCCAAAAAGATCACAATTTTTCAAATGACAATATATATTGAATTTAACATATACTCACACATCCCAGACATTACAATAACGAGAAGATCTGAATAAAAATGGGACTGCACCAAAGATCAAAGCAATGATTACATATAAGCAATACAAAATATACACAAAGTGTGATCTGTATACTATATAAGTCCATTTTCAATATAAACAATATATCTGCCCCAGTTGTCAAAGTGGGAACACACTGGATACTTCTTGACGCAATGGCACTCACTTGTAAAATTGCCACCTGACTGGCACACTGGTCAGTCAAGCTAATAGAGCTTGTGGGGGAATATCTGGATTGTCCCTACTCGGTCAAACAAAGTGCTTCCCAGGTGTCAACCTCAGAATCCCACAGGTTACAAACAAAGATTGAATTGTAGGTACTCAGGATGTGACTTTATCCAGAAGGGTATTAACATCACCTGGATATTTGCGTGTGGTGATAATTCTATGTACTGTCCCCACTTTGTCTTCACTGTATTGTACGGCGTCCAATCCCTTGCCTCAATATGATATTAATAGGTATCCATATACACGGCTCTTCATGTGAATAAAATAGATGTCTCGACTGTATTTAAAAAATTCCTATTTTTACTGTTTGTAACAAAACAGAAATAAAATAATCTAGCCAATGTGTTCCATAACCTAACTGGTTATTTCCTCAGGATGGGAGAGATTGACCTTGCAGCTCCCAAAATGGCAATCAAACAAACCATCCCGAATTCAGGCACTAACATTTAAAGTCTCACAATAACGACGTTTCCCAAATTTTAAAGGGATCTTTCGGGAATGGACTTGATTCATTATCAAGTAGTGGAGCATGGAGTAGTGTAATATCTCTATCTTCGCTGTCGTGAAAAAATACCAGAGGATTAACTCTTACAGAAGAAGCAAACAAAACATATGAATAGAGCCTTTCACTTTGTATCGAAAAACATAATCAACCTTAATTAATACATATAAATTTTTTGTCATCATTGTAGTTGGAGACTAATCTTAAAGGGGTGGTCTTGCTTGGGTTTGGACCATATTTTCTATATCCTCATACATTCCACCCTTGGTCCCATCACAATAACTGAGACGCTGTGTATAAATCAGTATGAATCAACATGCTCAGGCCTTTGGAACACCTGTCTTTTTCAGTCATATAGTGTTATTTAGTCCCAACAGCGAGGCTTTGGACTCCCTAGGAAAGAAGAAATCTCTGGGAAAAAGTCCTCCTAGGTACAGGTCCAACAAAGCCAGTAAGAAAAACAGCACCCCAAACAGTAAGCCTCTTGGAATATATTCATCCATTATAAGATCACCAGGGAAATGGCCCCTGCATGGCTTCTCATCAGGAGCCAGTGGCCTTCCAAATAGGAACATCTTTTGTGTGCTCATGGGATCAACAGCAACCTGTCAGTAGGAAAATACAAGTTAGATTCCCCTTCCAGTAATAACAAAAAAAAGTAGTACCCAGTCCTCTGGCCAGAATTTCACTTGTCATTGTCTTACTCTAATAATCAACCCATGCATCCTCATTCCAGGTACACCAGGTGATGATACTGGGGAGTGGAGTAAATCTTAGTTTATACATGGGAGAAACATCAAGAATCCCAGTATAACAGTCCACAGCTCCAACACCATCAGCCGTGCCCATTACATCAGTGGGAACGGTCATAAACATTCTTTCCTTGCTCCTGGTAAAACCTTTTTTTGTATGAATAACCACCCTTGGATGCTATTCCCTTGTGTCTTAACCCAACATTCTCTCCAAAGGGTGACATCCCGAATAAGTCGTCCATTCAACAGCATAACCGCATCATCTAGCACCCTATCCCACCCCTTTAGCATGTGTGTGGGAGTCAGCTTGTATATTTGTTCCTTCAGCAAGCCATTCATTCTTTCAGTCAGACCCACGGCCTGCGGATGATAAGGGATATGGTATACCCAGTGCACATCCCATGTCTGAGCCCACTCCTTGACCATTTTGCCAGTGAAATGAGTCCCATCATCAGTATGTATTTCCACAGAAGTTCCATAGAACAGTTTCAGTGTTGTCTTTTGATCTCCCTGCGGCAGGGGGCCAAGGAAATCCATCTGCCAGCATTCACCACCCATGATGCATCAATATATTTGTCCAGGGGTAGCCTCCAGCTTTCTATTCTGTACAGCCTGGCAAACTGGACAGTTGACCACAATGGCCTTTGCTTGATCCATAGTCAGAGGGGGATCCCCTTCTGGTTAGTCCACTGATAGGTAGACAGTGCCCCAATGTGTCCACCCTGGGCATAAGCCCATTCCCAAAGCTGCAAGAGTTTGTCCATAGTCTGGGTGGCGATCTGTGCCAAGCTGTCAGCCATGTAATTTCCTGGATGACTAGTATGTCCATCAACATGTCCCACAGCAATAGGCCGCTTGTTGCCTTGTTCCCACGTGGTCTGTCACAGCTCAGCACCACCCCATAGGGATTGTCCTTTGGTCTTGCTGTAAAGTAGCCGTCCAGGAAGTCAATCTTTTATACATGGCCCAGCTGTCTGTGTACAGAATCAGTGGTCCAGTAGTCTCTTCAATGACCATAGCCACAGCTCAACTGCCAGTTGACTAGACCCTCCTTTTCCAGTCTCACATAGAACTGTGTCCGTTGAGGTACTCAGTATTCAGCAGCCATTCAGACCCAGCCTTTAGTAGTGACTGTTGCAGAGCCATCGATGAACCAGGAATAGCGCTTCTGTTCATCAGTCAGCTTTTTCCAAACTTCTGCCTCATTTTAAGGACCACCACACACTTAAATGGGAGGTCAATCTGGCTCTACTGATTCACAATCCACAGCACCTATCCAGTGTTTATTGATAGCAGCAGTGTCTTGTCCAGTCAGGTGTAGTAAATAATAAATGTACCTATATACTGTATAATACACAACTCCAATGGTTCCTCTAGTTTTGAGAAGTATATAACATAGAAAACTATAATACAGAGATTTACATTCAAGAGTGCAATTCCTTCAAAGCTATACTAGGCAATCTATTTTCCTTCTTTACCTCCTTATTTCATCAAGTTACCCACAGTCAACCCAATGTTATCTGAGATTCCAAAATGTCCAGCAACCATGCCTGACTCTAGCACCAGAGGAGAAAGGGAAGGCAGGAAATGGGGGAAGGGCAGGGAGTGAATACTGGAGTCTCCATACCACAGGATAAGAGGAGAACTAGCCAGAGCAGAAGTTGCTCCATACGTTCACCTGCTTTCTAGCCCTGCCCCCGTATTTCCTATTGGCTAAAGGCTATGATGTCACAAAATACGCCCCTATCCATTTCTAACATGTGCACATCAGGTTGCCTTTTTCTGCTAGATGCCACTTCCATTTCTGTAGGGTCTGCTTCTGAGCAACTGCTGTGCGAGTCGCAAAGCTGTCTTGATGCATCCTGTTACTTATAGGTAGATCTGTTTTCACTGGGGGGATGCCTAATTTGTTGACACATATAGCCTTCGAGACTGGAGCCAGTGCTTCTTCCTGCTCTTTGCCCCAATAGTACACAGACTTTTTCCAGGTCACATCATAGTTGGGATGCAGTAACAATCCCAGGTGGGGCACAAAGGACTTCCAGAAACCAAAAAAGCCCAGAAGGGCTTGTGCTTCCTTGACATTTTCCTTCAGACTAGCGATAGTATCCAAGTATTTGGCCACTTGCTTCTCTGTACCACCAAACTGCATGACATCATCAGTGTAATGTTATACTAGACATTGGAGTGGCCCCATGGTCTGTAAGTCTTTGGCTATTAGTACATGATGAATAGTCGCTGAATGTAAATATCCTTGAAGAAGAACTAGCACTGTGTATCCATCCCAGGTGAAGACGAAATGGTCCTAGTACCCAGGGCAATGGATAAAGAAAAGAAAACATTGGCCAAGTCTTTGGCAGCATGACATTGCGCAGCAGTCTGTGCAATCCTCTCCACCAATGATATTATGTCTGGAACATTGGCTGTTACCGGGCATGCTACATTGTTCAGTCCTCTGTAGTCCACGGTTATATTCCAGCACCTGCCTGGCTTCTTCACAGGCCAAACTGGACC
The DNA here is from genome assembly GCA_037306005.1 of Rhinophrynus dorsalis. Lineage (NCBI taxonomy): Eukaryota > Metazoa > Chordata > Amphibia > Anura > Rhinophrynidae > Rhinophrynus > Rhinophrynus dorsalis. The sequence continues at coordinate 195,089,143 of CM074724.1, forward strand.
ATTGTAGAGGCTGGCAACAGGCCTCAACATGGCAGCTTGGAGTAGGCCTTGAATAGTCTGTCAATTCTGTATATCCTCCAGGAATGCGGTACCGCTGGAGATTGACCAGTTCTGCTTGTGGTGGAATGTACACTGGGGTCCATTTAGCATGCCCCTGGTCTATTAGCTGAAGTGCTGAAAGGCACAAAGTACGGACTGCAGCTCCGAAAGTATAACAACCTTGCCCCATTGTGTATATAGTCTGTTCCTTCAAAATATCCATTCCCAGAATATTATCTGGAAGTTCAGAGATCAGGATCTCTGCTGGGAATATGGGACCTTTCCCTATCTGCATTCGGCACTGCACCCGGTATGTAGGTGTCTTCCGTCCTCCGAACCCTCAACCATACCACAATTCTTAGTGTACTTTGTGTTACCCACATTGCTGTGAAACAGAGACACTTCTGCCCCAGTATCCAGTAAGGCTGTTACATATTGTTATATCCTAGGATGTCCCCAATGCAATGTCACTCTTACATATGGGGGGCGGTCCCCTGGTTTAGGTACTGCTATTTGCATAACAGTAGAGTCTGGGGACGGGGACCAGCCAATGTTTTATAAGGGCCTGGATACTGTCCATGTGTGTTGGTGCTCATGTAAGGCATTGTATGCTTCTGTGTATGGGGATGTTAAGTCAAGGGCCAGAGATGTCAAGTCAAAGTGTGAGGAAACAGGCAAGTCCAATAAAGGTGCAGTGGGTGTCACCTCCACATCCCCACCCCTTTCCACATCACTAGTCACCACCCTCTTTGGGGTGGCTGTTTGTAACTTCACTTTTTGTTTCAGTTCTTGCCAGTGCTCCAACGCAGTGTGTTGGTAGGTGCTCCATCTATCTCATCCTTCTGCACACCACTGGCCAGCAAGTGCAGAAACAACTGTCGCCTTGTGATTTGTAGTCTGCTTCCCCCTGCCCCGCCTCTTTGCTGCTGGGTGTTGCCGGTCCTGGTCCAACTCCCCCAGCCGCCACATGAGGCTACTGGCTGCATAGACATTTGAATGAGTACTGGACAGCCCACCAAACACAGCAAACAACGGAGCTTTGTACCGAGGTAGAGTACATTAAAGTGACAAACAGTTCCTCCATATAAGGCACCATCCATTCCCTCAATACAGCAATGAAATTATTCTGGGTTGACACACAGGCACAACCACTTACAAATGCCATTTCTTTTAACTGCTGAATGCAGTCTTCTAAAGTCTGGCAAGGGTTTATGCCAATCAATTCAAGTGTGTTCTCGTGCACCTGGGCAATGGAGTCACCTGTAACAAAATGAAGAATTCATCCGTATACCTGACCCACCGCATATGCAAACAGATCAATAGATTTGAGACACTACCCAAGCCTACAGATTCCTTCTTGGTCAGTGTGACACAATCACCCCCCATGTCCCAGGCATGGAGAACCCAAGTCAATACATTCTCATTAGTTTAATGCTTAAACTTAACCCCTACTTCAGACAACTCACTGGCGGAATAAGAGCATGTCTCCGCAGTATACTGTTCCTCAGCTGCAGTGGAGGAGACACCAGCAGCAGCTCCAGCAAAAGTGTCCCCTTCAGCTGCTGCTGAAGGTGGGGCAATGCGATTGGCAACCTCCTTCCGCTCCTTCTGAGTAACAATGGGTCTAGCTAGAAACTCAACTGTCCACTATCCACCTCCACCTCATCAGAGTCAAACCTATGCCAGGTTTGAATATCCCCCCACTGTTCTGATTCAACAAGGGTGTGTACATGCACTGTACTAGAGGGAAGATCTGTTTGCCTCCTATGCAGTCTCCGTTTCTTTACAACATTGACAATGTGTGAGGCAAAGTTATCCCCTACCTGCTTCAACCTATTTTGCTAGTCTCAGAGTACATTGCAATATTGCACACTTCTCCTGGACTGCTTGCAGTTCAAGATTAGTGTCCTCATACAGTTCTTGCAGTGACTGGAGTGTCTGCTGCATTATCCACCCTACATGGGTAGCGGCGCATGAGCAGTGGCTTTCTGCTCCCCTCCTTTGTACTGTGAGAGATCAAGATGGGCAGCAGCTGCACAGGGGTCAGCCAACTGCTGCCCAGCCACATATTTATGACATTCCTATGCTATTGGTCAACAACCCAACTGGGGGGTTCAGTCCCTCCCCCCAGTGTTTTTTCCATTAAGTTGTTCTGAAATGTATCCAACATAATTTGTCCCTGATATTTACAATGGAATCCTGCCGACTATGGAAAGTGTTTAAAGGATTATTTTGGATTCCAAAGTAAATAGACACACACATAGATAATCACAGATTTTATTATCAATACGCAATAATCATAGCAAAAATCATGGAATACTTATCAGCCAATGATCTCAGTACATATGGGAGAGCCCCTGGATGGTCTGATCACCGCCCATACAGTTCTTGCACAGACACACAGCAGGACATGTCTTAAATTCCCGATGAAACTCTAAACTAGCCCCCACATATCTCAGCTCTTTTAAACCCTTTATCCCCCACATGATCAAGATGCTTTTGACCTACCAGATTACATGGTTAGTGTCAATAACCTATGTCACCATTACATGCCTAGATCATGCTCTGTGGCTGCGAGGGTTAATGCAGAATTTCTGTTAGTGTTGCATGGCCTTCAAAATGTAACATAATGAACAGAAAGCAGTAGATAAACATGTTATGAGCAGTTGGATAAACATGTTTACATGCACAAATCTGTAAGAAACACATTAACCCCTGATTAAGAAACACAAAACCCTTATTAACCCCTTCTTATTTGGATGGAACCATATTTTCTACATCCTCATACAGCCCTAGTCACCAAAGAGTTAAAGAAGCCCATCTGTTTAATCCTAAAGGTTGTCTATTAATCCTGGCTTGTAAACTAAAAGTACTTTGTCTATTGTTATATCCCACAGACCAGTATACTATCGCCTCTTTAACTCTGTGAGTGCCAGAGATGCATTCAACGCATTGCAATGCAATACATTGGATACCTCTCTGGCACTCAAAGGGTTAAGTCATGAGAGATCATAGGGTAGCTTACAAAAGCAAAATAGATTTCCCTTTTTTCTTTTATATTTTCTAATACTGTATTTCTTGATGCATGTACTCTTATTTATACATCATTATCTTTGTCAAGTGCTATTATTGCAGTCTGTTAACGCTTAACATATGAAATTGCTATAAAAGGACACTTGGAGCTCTGTGGAGACGGAGTCTCCCTTCCTACTCCACTGTACCCCCACCTGCCATGTTCACTTTTAAAAGTAACTTCATAGTAGATGGCCAGGGCACAGATACTCCAAGCTAGCTTTTTTGTTTTCTTAACATATACGGAGCTGTTCAATTCACCATTAGGTGGGCTCTTATCCCTGGGCTTCCAGGATAAGTTTTACAGGACCTGGGTCTGCTAGAGGTTAGCTTTCAGAACTTTCTTTAGCCTCTCTCACTCATAGTAACATAGTAAATTAGGTTGAAAAAAAGACACAAGTCCATGAAGTTCAATCTTTCCTCATAACCCAGAGAAATTAGAATTATATAAGCTTACCTTCTATTCAGTACGAGCCTGAAGAGGATTCCAGTTTCCAGAGTGCATAGGGTCCTGTGAGCTTGCCCCCTCTGTACGTCTAGCAGCCACAATATAAAGGCAATGGTTTTCTTTCTATACTTTGCATTACCCCACCACCACCACCCAGCCTCTACAACTGTCATGGAGTGGATGCTTGCATTTGTTTTACTTCCATTTACTTTGTCCATTATAATTGGCCGTGGTACCTTTACAAAAAGGGCTTTCATTGTGACCATCTTTGATGTGGTATTGGCTTTGTTTCACCCATGGCATCAGGTTGGTTCTGGCCTTTTAACACACATGCAGGAGGGCATCCCCATTGGTTATCCCCACCATTATGGCAGCAAATGAGCACAGTGTCTGGAGAGCTACCACACAGTTAAATATTTGTAATGGAGGGAATTTTTTTCACCCCCACAAGGCCTCAGAGAAAGGAGCGGAGGAAGGGGAGGTGCTATGCTTCTCCCCTTCCCTTTTTCTACAACATAGTAACCTGTGAAGCATCTGTTTTTCAGCTTTTTAGTCTGGTTGCTTAATTTCCCTCCTAGCACCCTGTGTTTAACCCTTCTAATGTGTTTTATCCTTATTCTCTCTTCTGTATTTCTCCTTTTTGGTAGACTTCTGCCTATATGCGGTGAACTTCTCACCCTGTCATTGACCTCTTCTCTATCACACATGGCCAAGAATACAGATCTTCTATTGGTAGATGCTGGAGGCCTTAGGGATCAGGCTGACAAAAGCCTTGATCCCTTGCTAAAGGCAAACTTTGCGGCCCATTTTTGCTCCTGTCATGATCAATAGGGTGATAGCTGTCTGGGACGAGTAGATTCCTGAAGCTATATGCTCTGATATTCCTAAGACCTTTTAATTATGCTTGCCAATTTTTTTTGGAAGCTATATGTGTATCTTTCAGAAGCTTCTGTGTTAGGGACCAGGGACCAGACAGGACACAAAAAGGTAAAATGCAATACACTTTTATTAGTGTAACAAAAGCAAAAGCGTGAGCCAAGAGCATGAACCAAAAGACACGCCAGGGTCAGGAATCAAGACAGGTATTCAGCCGAGCCAGACTCAGGAAACCAGAAGTCTGTGATGTCAGGAACAAGCCGAGGGTCAGAAGAACAGAAGTCAGTGAAGTATGGGACAAGCCAAGTTGTCTGGAACACAGCAAACAGGAACGCAGGAAAATCCACAGCAGCAACAGGTCAGCAAACAAATACATGGACAATGTGGAAGTGAGCCAAGCTGCTATAAATACCCTGAGAGGGTTGGCTGATAACAGTCAGGTGAGTAATCAGAAAGGTCAGCTGATCAACCTGAGACAGAACTCAGAAGACAGCAGCAGTGGATAGCAGAGCACTAGATTAGCTCGGACAGCAGAATCAATAGACAGAATCAGAGCAGCTCAGCAAAACCTTGACATTCTGTTGATGCTGCCATGTTTTCTGGAAAGGCCTCAGCCCCTCTCTGTTGCTGCACACTGTACATTGTGATTAAAGATTTGGTCTGTGGCCCAGTCTTCAAGGAAACCACTGGTCTCTCTGCCCTTAACTGGATAGAATCAATCTGGACCAGACCTAAGCATGCCACTGAAGGCAACAGTACTCCCTGCCCCAGATTTCTGTGTTCCTTTTTTACAAGGAAGGTGTGTGAATTTCACTCCATCCTTCAATTTGGGGAGCAGATGGTCTCCAGCCCAGACCTGACAGAACAAGAACTTTGCTCCAAAACCTAAATCTGACAAGCCAGCCTCTCCATGACTCATGGACACCTGGTCTACCATTGCCTTTAGTGCCTTTTTTAAGATGCGGGGCATCTTCTGTAACAGAATGGTGCGTTTGTGGGTTGTTTCAATAGATACATAGATTTTAAGTCCTTTTCTCCTCATAGCTTTTTTTTTGTTTTTGTTTTGTTTTTTTTTTGTCAAAGGTTCCTCAATACCCAGAGCAAGCACATAATTTTATAGATGTTGTCTCTGCTGGACAAGCAGGTCCTGATTCCGCTCCCAGTCCGGGAGCACTTTTTGGGTTTTTATTCTAACCTTTTTGTGGTTCCTAAGAAAGATGGCAGCTGCAGTCCCAATCTAGACTTGAAATGCCTCAACCACTATGTGGTTGCTATGCATTTCAATATGGAATCTTTGTGCTGTCATCTCAGTGATGTGTCCAGGTAAGTTGTTGGCTCTTTGGGGATGAAGTTCATTAGCCTTCAAGGATGAGTGTTCTTACAGGAGTAACGATCCAGATCCTGTTCCAGGAAGTGTCACTGGCACTAGCATAGCCATCAACAACAATATGGGATTACATGAGGATCCTGGGTCAACTAGTGTCTGCCCTGGAAGTGGATCCTTGCTCCATTCTACATGAGGGAACAGCAACTGAACATTCTCAGAAACTGGTCCTGACAGCATTCTCACCTGTCTCACTCCGTGACCCTGTGCCCTCAAACGAGGAAGGATCTATATTGGTGGCTGCATCACCCTCATCTGACTCATAGACAACACTTTGTAATTCCAGAATGAAATATGTTCATGTCAGACACAAGCCTGAAGGACTGAGGTGCAACCCTGGGCCCCATGATAGATAGCTCAGCGATGGCGTACCAGAGAAGAAGACCTACTATTAATCAAAATCCTAGAGATTGAATGTCAGTTAATGAAATAATTATGGTAGGTAAAATGGGAGAATAAAACAAGAATGGTGGTTAATGAGCATTTGGACCTAACTGCTATAACTGAAACATGGTGGGTTTATACATATAATCGGGTTGTAAATTTTGAGGGTCATTCCCTGTTTAGAAGAAACAGGATTAATAGATGAGAAAGTCTGTGCTTATATTTGAAACCAGATCTAAATCCAAGTTTAAGGGGAGATATTTATAAGGAAACTGACTATAATGTGGAGTCCTTGAGGGTATATATAGAGGCAAACTGTGGAATAAAAAGTAAAAAAAGGTGTTGTTAGGTATATGCTACAAACCAATTAATATTGACGAGAATGTTGAGGCATCTAGGGCTTACTATAACTATGGGAGGTTTTAACTATCCTGATATCAAGTTGAGACATCAGACCTGACAGAGTGTTAAGGGAAGCAGGTTTTGAGCATGTTTATGGATAGCTACATGTCACAAATACAAATATAACTTTCAGAAACACCATATATACTAATCTGCCAAACTGATATAGATAACAAAATATCTTTGTTAAAATAAATATATAGACACAGATCTATAAAGTTCTGTGTAAATGCAACACTACTATTGGATCCATTCTATATACCTTGGTGTGTGTTAATGCTCTAAGAGCACCCAGTACCTCACACCAATGGTACTTAGATTGAAAATGTTAGAAAATACCCATCGCATGGACCTCACTGACTGACCAGTCTAAAAGGAGCCGCCACCACCAGAAGGTCCCTAGAGTCAACCCAAATAGGGAACGCAACTAATAAAATGGGACACTTAAATGTCCTAAAATAACCACATTCTCAGCCAAAAACAAATGTAAAAACATACAAATGTGTGTAACAACTCCAATCACATGTTGGGAAATGAAGGCTATGAAAGACAACAAGTGCAGACTATCTAATATAATTCTTCTATGTCCAATATATAAAACAAACAATGGACAATGACACGTTGATACCCAGACACCGCCAACAGATCCAACATATGAATGAATACTATAATAGAAACAATATGTCTAAATGAAAAATAAAAATTAAGTGCAGAGCCCCTTTGGAAATAAAAAGGGAATTAATAAATCCTGCTGACTTAATAAAAAATAGCCACAATATTGGCCTAATTAAAACTTTGTAAACATAAATGTGACAGTGAACAATAATCTACAAATTATGTTGGAAAATAAATATAGGTCTTGACAAATAATGGATAATGAATGCAACGTCATAAAATATTCTTAAAATAAATAAATGTAAATAAAGTTTTCCAGTATAGTGTGAGATACCGCAATGAACTACGACTGCTCATATAATGTTTCAAAATAGTAAAAAACATATTTCTCTGTCATCCAATACAGGTTACTTGTAACTCTGGGAGGCGATCTGCCCCTTAGTAGGCAGGAACATTTCTCTAAGTGTATGCAGGGGGTGGAGCCTCCCTTCCCTCCTTGGCTGCAGCTAGCCAACCAGCTCCAGAAAGATTTGTTCCTTCAGCACGACAACACCAGGTGAAGAACAGTTCTGCTATAGTTTTAGATTCTTTTTTATTTTCTGTCAGATATGGAATACCACCATTAGGCGGATTACCATGACTGACAATGCCCTTCAATGTGGCTAGCTCAGTTTCCAGGTGCTTCCAGTGGACCTGGAGCCCTGAGGGAGAAAATCTTTACTCTAAGTGCTTCCCCATGAGTTATCTACTGAAGTACTTCTTGCTGCATGGTAATCTGAAGACAGAAGATCTGCAGGAAAGGTGAGCTACCCTTTGAGTGCTGCAGGTCCACTTACCCCACAGTGCCCCTCCGCACAGGGGTTGTGTTTTGGAGTTCCTATTGCACACTTCTGCACTCATTGGGTACATTTGTATGTCTGTTGGGTGTTTGGAGCAGGTTTATATGGTAACTTAACCCTTTCACTGCTGTTTAGGCACTTTATTGGGGGGTTTTATGGCACATCTGTGGCGGAGCCCTTTCGGCTCCCCTCCCATCCAGATCTTCTTCTGCAGGGTTAACTGTGGAAGGAAGATGTTCACCTGCTCTCTTTGACGGCTTGGAGGTTGAATCCTCAATATTAAGGAAGAAAGGTTTTTCTTCTGTTGTGTTGGCTACTCTGCTTAGTGCCCATAAGCTTGTTTCTTGCAAGATCTATCACCGTGTCTGGTCGACCTTTGTTTCTTGGTGTGCTAACAGGGATCTGTCCCACGATTTTGATTTACCTACTGTCCTGGCCTTTTTGCAGGACAGTGTGGATAAGGACCTCAGTTTGAGTTCTCTTAAGGTTTAGACTTCTGCGCTTTCTGTTTTCTTTCAAAAGTGCATTGCCGTCCTTCCCAATGTCAAGGTTTTCTTCCAGGGCGTTGCTCATGTTCGTCCTGCCTTCCGTAGTCCCGCTGCTCAGTGGGATCATAATTTGGTTTTGGGCGTTCTTCAACGCCCTCCGTTTGAGTCCTTGGCTACTATTCCTCTATGTCTCTTGATGTGGAAAATGACTTTTCTCCTGGCTATTGTGTCTGTTTGCCGTGTTGAGGAGTTACAAGCTCTTTCCTGTAAACCACCATATCTGGTGTTTCACAAGGATAAGGTAGTGCTTCGCACGTCCAAGGAGTTTTTACCCAAGGTGGTCTCAGAGTTTCACATCAATCAGGAGATTGTGATGCCTTCTTCCTGCCCTAACCCCTCCTCTGACAAGGAGAGAGATCTCCACTTGTTGGATGTGGTGCATTGTCTCAAGTTTTATGTCAATTGCACTGAATCTGTCAGGAAATCTGATGCTCTGTTCGTCATTCCTGAGGGTCCTAGGGCAGGAAGACCTGTATCCAAAGTGATCAAGTCCACTATTCGTAAGGCCTACGAGTTAAGGAATAAGCATGTTCCCTTTTGGGTCACGGCTCATTCCACCAGGTCCATTGGGGCCTCTTGGGCCTATAAGAATCAGGTTTCTGCTGATCAGCTGTGCAGGGCAGCCACTTGGTCCTCTGTGCACACCTTTTTGAAGCACTACCGTGTGGATGTGCTGGCTTCGGCTGACGACAGTTTTGGGAGGAAAATCCTGGAAGCATACTTGCCTGTCTAGGATCTTCTTCTTAGGTTCTTGGTGCTTCCTTACTGTTGAGCCCTTTTGGCTCTAGTCCTTTGTGCTGTGTAATGGTTCTTGGGGTGTTTTTACCCCTGTTTAGTGTCCGTTGACACTTCAATTTTGTTAGGCTATCTCTGATCAGTTGGTTCATAGCTGCACTGGTGACTTTGGGAGCCTTGCGCCTGGTCCTTGCCTTCTTCCCGTCTCTGGGAAACTCAATGGTTGGACATCCCAGAGTTACCAGTAACCTGTATTGGACGACATAGAAAAAAGGATTTTAGTCTTACCTGTTAAATCCTTTTCTCTTAGTCCATACAGGTTATTGGTCTCCCACCCTGTCAAGAGACCATGTTTGGCTCTCCTGTGGCAGACCGTGGGGGTCCTTCGGAGTCATGCTTACAGGAGTCTTCTTCCCTTCTACTATCTAGTCATAGTTAGTGTCTCAAACCTTTCTGGAGCTGGTTGGCTAGCTGCAGCCAAGGAGGGAAGGGAGGCTCCACCCCCTGCATACATTTAGAGAAATGTTCCTGCCTACTAAGGGGCAGATCGCCTCCCAGAGTGACCAGTAACCTGTATGGACTAAGAGAAAAGGATTTAACAGGTAAGACTAAAATCCTTATATCCAATAATGAACTGGTGTCCCATCCAGAAATAAAAAAACAAAAAAAAACAAATAATTTTCATGCACAGAGAAACTTGATTGATTAATTTAAATGATATGTAGATGATAAATGAATTGGGCTGTAGATATGCCTCAATAGATGGACCATATAACTGTCCCAAAATGCTGTATATATAAATATCTCTAACCAAGGAATAATGTCTAGGACTTGATATCATTTAAAGCCTTATGGTATACAACAATGAGGCACCGGATATATCAAAGGGTAAAGCGATGTACAGGAACAGTCTTACCCTATATCTCTGACCACCTTCTTCACTCTGGTTCTACTTACATATGTGTAGTCTTCACCCGGCTTGTTCACATTGATCATCCAGCTCTTTAGCATAAATTGCCATCAAACAAATGCAGCGTGCTTGAATGAATGTTTTCCCTATGCATTTCAAAGATTAACCACACTCCTCCTTCCGGGGAAAGGTTGCTGTCATCTACTCTTTTATTTACAAAAACTATAGTTAATCAATTATGACTTTTGAATGAAAGGGTTATTACCAATGAACTACTAAATAATCACACTTATAATGTTGATAATATCATACAATTATCCATTTAGCAGAATTTGTGCTACACATTATAGTAATAAAATAAAATAAATATGATACTACAACACAACTCTACTGGTATGGACCATTGGTCCCCTGCATACCTAAGGGGCATGCTTCCCATTATTAAATAATGTGTGCATTTTGTCTCCTCTGCTCCCAAATGGACCAGTTTGGAAAATCCTTTTAAAATGTAACCTTCAAACAAACACTGAATTTCTGTAAAAAAAAATAACTTGAGAAAGGATATACAATGGCAGCTATAGAAAATCAGATTTATACTAGAACATACAATAAATACATTTATGTAAATAGTTTCATTTTGGCATATAGATTCCATTATGGTAAATGGCAGAGATGCACCGATACCAATTTTTGAAGACCGAGTACGAGTACCCATACTTTTTTCAAGTACTCACCGATACCAATTACCGATACTTTTTTTGTGGTCATTTGCCAGTTTTCCCAAGTACCTATATGTTTTAGGTACTTGGAAAACTGGCAAATGACCACAAAAAAAAGTATAGGTAATTGGCATCGGTGAGTACTTGAAATATATATATATACACACACACACACACACACACACATATACATACACACACACACCACCTCTTGACTCTTGATTCCCCCTTTTTGACTCTTTTTCCCCCTCTTGATTCCCACCTTTTGCTTCATTCTCCCCCTCTTGAGCCCCCTTCTTTTGCCTTGGCTTTTTCTCTCTGTTTTGATCCCCCTTTCTCCCCCTCCTTCTCTTTGACGCTTGATCCCACCCTTTTGCCTCTCTCCTGATCCCTCCTCCTTTTGCCTCTTCTTGTCCCCCCTCCTTCTGTCTCCTGATCCTTCCTCCTTTTGCCTCTTTTTCTCCCTCTTGACCCCACTCTTTGCCTCTTTCACCACCCGCTGCCACATCTTGCCTCCCTTACCCTCCTCTGCCGGGTGCTCACTGTTCTCTCGCGAGCCCCGGCAGAAGTCAGCGTCGGAGAATTGCCATGGTAACCCGCGGCAACGCTCAGACGCTGCAGGGCGGAGAGGGGTGACCGGGGAGCATTGTAAGCAGCTCCCTGGGCTCCCTCTCTGCAGCACCGACCCTGACACAGAGTATCGGTGCTGGCATCGGCCGCATTTGCGCGAGTACAAGTACTCGCGCAAATGCTGGTATCGGCACCGATACCAGTATCGGTATCGGTGCAACCCTAGTAAATGGTTATCCAATATACCATATGGACAGCTGCACCGACTCAAACATAATTGTTGTAGGGACAGTGAAAATGGGTATACAGTTTGAAGAACATAGGATTTTAGTGTTCTTACCTGTCAAATCCTTTTCTCTATAGTCCATATGGAATGCAGGTACCATGTGGTAGAGTCCCTCCTTTTGGAGGGCAGGACACATCTCAAAAGACAGAGTCTTATAGGTGGAGACTCCCAGCCACTTCTCCAGCTCAACCCTTCCCCTGCCTTGCAACCCAGTATGAATGTGATCAAAGCCACACTAACAATGCAAGCGAGAGAAAAAGGAAATCTCCTGTCAGGAGAAAGACTCTAAGAGGACTCCAAAGTCCAGACACGCAAGACCCAACAGCGGTCCCTTTCGCTGGGTAGAAGACCTGTGTTCCATATGGACTAACAAGAAAAGGGTTTAACAGGTAAGAACACAAATCCTTTTTTTCTCTTACGTCCAATATGGAACACAGGTATAATGAGGATATACCAACACAAACCTCCCAGAGGTGGGAAAAAAGGAGAAAGGACCTCACACTTGTCCCCTTAATACCAGAGTTCCCTACAACTATCCAGAATCCAAATAGCCAAAACAGAATAAAGTGTCAACAGACACTGAACTTACACAAAACACAAGAACAAGAGCCAGCAGGGACCAAACTGCTGAACAACAGTAAGGCAAACAAATGTGCAGATCCCTAGACAGGCATGGCTGACTGTAGGACCTTCCAGCCAAAGTTGTCTTCAGCCAAAGCCAGAATATCGACACGGTAGTGCTTAGAAAAGGTGTGCAAAGAGGACCAGGTCGCTGCCTTGCACAACTGTTCAGCCAAGGTCAGATTCTTGTACCTAGTGGAATTTGCTGTGACCTTTTTTTTCTGAGCTCATATGCCTGGTGTGTGGTAGCCTTAATCCAAGAGGCCACAGTAACCTTGGAAGCAGCAGCTTGGCTCTGTGAAGTGCACGTAAAATCCAACATTCAACAAATATGATCCTTCTCCTTGACATACTTGTCAGGACAAAATGAAGTCACAACAATCTCCTTATTAAAGTGAAACTCAGTAACCACCTTAGGATGGAAACTCCTGAGAGGTTTCGAAGCATCATCTTGTTCTTGTGAAAGGTGGCTTAAAAGATATGGCCTGCAACTCAGCCACTCTGCAGACTGAGATCACTGCCAAAAGAAAAGCCAATTGATGCAAAAGAACAGAATTAAGGACCTCAAAAAGAGGCCTCTGCAAATCTCCCAGAACTAAATTAAGGTTCCACAGAGAAGTGGGAGCTTTAAAGGCAGGGAAGGCATGGGCCACCCCCTGAAGAAACACCTTGACATCTGGAATGTTGTCAATATGTCTCTGGAAGAACACAGAGCTGAAATTTGAACCTTTAACCTCTTAGTGACCAGCCACGTGCGCACACTGCCGGCACTTAATGGACACCGAACATTTTTCCTTTCATTTTTTTTAAGTGACTTCCGGGACATACATGTACATCCTCTGTCCACCTTGGACATCCACTCGGGATGTACATGTATGTCCTCAGGCGGTAAGGGGTTAAGGAGCTCAAATTGAGTCCTTTGCTAACTCCTGTGAGGACACGACTTATCCATGCACCATGAATGAAAGAGAGACCATACCTTATAGTAAGCTTTGGAAGAGACAGGCTTGCCGGCCTGAATCATAATGGAAACAACCTCAGGAGAGAACCCTTTTATGCTTAAGATGTGGGCATCAACATCTATGCCGTCAAAGCCATTTTTTCCACATCCTCATACCACAGGTAACCCTGAAGGTCCAGCCTGGGAGGACGGTAGAGAGGATCCTGAAGTGAAGGACTGACCAGGTCTGCAAACCACTCCTTCCTAGTCCAATAAGGAGTAACCAGTCGGAGGAAAGACATAAGCTAGGTGGAAGTTCCATAGAGTTGACATTGCATCCATGGTGAAGGCCAGAGGATCTCCCCCCCCAGGAGCAGAAGGTCGGAACCTGTTTTCTCTGGTGGTCATGAGATCTATCATTGGCACACCCCACCATTGCACAATCAGATATAACACCTCAGAACTGAGTTCTGACTCTCTGGGATATACCAGCAAGTTTTCTACCCCTGGAATGTGCACAGCAGAAATGGCCGGAACGTTGGCTTCTGACCAACCTACAATGTACCTCACTGTGGTGCCCCCTTCATGGTTGATGTAAGCCATGGCCTTGGTGTTGTCAGACTGGACCCTCACTGGTCTCACCTTCAGGAGTGGGGTCCATAACATTGATGGACTGTAGAAACTCCTCGGCATTCCACCTGCCCTGGACCCTCAGGTGATCCATAACCTCACCCCACAACTGAACCCCTCAGGTTGATGTCTGTCTTGGCCAGAGTCCATTTTGATATCATAAAGGTTTTCCCCTGTTCCAGGTTGCATCAGCGCAGCCTCCACTGAAGGTCCTAGCTGGCCTCCTGAGAGAAGGAGATCTGTCGATACAGATGTGCCAGATTGCCTGACCAACTCTGAAGAACATGCTGTTGAAGTTCCCTCATGTGCACCTAAGAGTAAAGTACAGACTCCAGTGTTGACACTAGCCTGCCCAACACACTCATGTTCTCCCTGATCATGGCCAGGGGATAGTGTTGGCTATCTGGATGGATGGGGAAGTGTAAATATGCATCCTGAAGGTCTATGGATGCCAGATACTCCCGTGGGCACATTGCTGTGATGACAGAACACAAGAATTCCATCTTGAAGCAAGGCATCACCACATATTTATTGAGAAAGTTGATGTCCAAGATGGGACAACAGTCACCGTCCTTCTTCAGAACCACAAACAGGTTGGGATGAAAAACCTTAACCTCGCTCTGGGGGAGGTACTGGAATCAGAGCCTTCTTTGCCAGCAGTGAATCCACTAGCTCCTGAAACAGCTGTTGTCCAGCTCTATTTGCACCCTTGACAAAAAGAAACAATACAGTGGAAGGAATCCAAAATCTATGCGGTACCCTTCTGAAGTTACCCATAAAACCTACTGGTCATTGACTGAGGACTCCCAGGCATCTCGAAAAAGGTGAAGACACCCTCCTACATTTGCCAGCGGACCAGAATTCCACAAGTCATGAGGAAGATTGCTTGACAAACTTATCGCTTGGAGCTGTTCCATTGGGCTGCCACTAATGGCAGAGGAGCGCAAATGTGAGGCCTGTTAATCTTGCTGCCTTTGTGTTTACATTTGGCAGGGGGGGGGGACGAAAAAGACGTAGTTTCATCACCATAAGTGGACATTTGGTGGGCATCTGAGGTAAAACTGTACTCTTGCCCCCAGTAGTATCTCTAATGATCTACTTCAGTTTAGGTCCTGAAAGGGTAAAGGAACCAGTGATTTCTTGGAATACAGATCTGCAGACCAAATCTTAAGCTGCAAAGTGTGTCACACAGCAACTGAGAAAGCGGAGGCCTTAGTGGACAAACTGACCACCTCAAAAAGAGCCTCAGACACACAATTGTTAGCCTCCTTGACATTGGCCTAAAGAACCAACAGATCTTCTTGGAAACCTCAGCACGATCGTCCTCCATTAATGGTTCACCCCATACGGCAAAAGCCTTTTTAACCCAGGCAGAGGCAAAAATAGGTATTAGTGTCGCTCCAGTGGCTACAGAGTTGGCTGTGAGGATAGAATCCAGCTTCTTGTCCACTGGGTCCTTAAAACCTGCTGCATCTGCCAAAGGCAGGGCAGTAGACTTAGCCAACCTGTAAACAGGGGGATCCATGGTTGGAGAATAGGCCCACTGCACCAAAACTACCTTTGAAAAGGGATACTGCTTAGAGAACCTCTTGGTGTTAGCCACTTGTCTTCCACTCATCAGAAGGATCTGGTCATGAGTGGCATTAGGGGGAAAAATGGTGAAGATTTATTATGCCTCTGGAATACATCTGTAGAGGAAGACCCATCAGAGGTGTCAGAGACCTGAAACTTCTCCAAAACTGCTCTAATGAGTCCCTCAGCCAAGTCACCATAGGAGTAGGAAGAGTCCATATTCTCATATTCTCCCTCCTCATCCTCCCGTTCTGAAAATCCCTCCCCTGGGAAGACCCCTAGAACACTCTGAGACATAGGGGCCACATATTTAAAGGTAGTGTGGGGCTTCCAAGATTGTAGAATCCTCTGAAGGGAAAAAGCAATTTGGGCCGCTGAGGACAGTAATGTTTTAACCCAAGCTGGCTCTTGGTCAGTGCTGGAGGGCTCGATGGAGTACTAGGGGCCAAAGTACAAGAGAGGCAAAGAGATCCAGAATATGCTCTAGGGAGCCCTGCTTGACATTAGGAACAGTAAGCAAGGGGGTTATAGGAATCCCCTGAGTCTTTACACTTAGATTTACTACCATGTCCTTTAGAATCTGACATGCTGACTGTAAAGTGGAGAAGGACAGCACGGAGAGTCTGCCTCTGTGTAGGATAAGTAATATAAAATGGTGACTGCAAAGCTGGCAGAGAATAGGGCATTCTGGGAAGTGTAGACTTCTATTTTGCCTTGTTTACACTCCGGCTGGGGAATCGCCATGGGCCCTGCACATGAACCGGATGAAAGGTCATGAGGAGACAAGAAGAAAAAGCCATTCTGATTTCTGTATTCAAACAGGTGCAGATATGTATACCAGTGAAGTTTGTCCATAGAAGTCAATAGTGCAAAGATGGCAGCTGCACAGGCACCTATTCTGAAAGGGCTTGCAGTACTAAAAGACCCTAGGGACCATGCGAGGGGAACCCAAAATGCAGCCCAAGATAGAGGAAAAACAAACAGGACCCACAGCAGCAGGGAAAGGATTAAACTATCCAAAATACATCCATCCTTGCTCCATAGCTCAGGGAACAAACAGTGCATAGATGATAAAGATACGCAACATGAGTGCAGAAACCCAATGGTTCAAAGAAAACCTCTGTATGGAGAGGCACAAGGTAGAGTCAACGTTGACCAAGGCACTCAGATGTTTACTGACCAGTCTTCTGTCTTCAGGTTACAATTGTTACCCATGTGGTTAAAAAATATGTACGGAGAACTAAGAGACCATTGAAAAAAAATATACAAACATATGTATAATATAGGAAGGGGTTTTGAAAAACATATATTATCTCACCATTTTAAGATTTACCAACAAGATTTCAAGCTCATTAATTTTTGGAGGATTGAAGTTATTCAATCATATTGGAGAAATGTACAGAAGAGAAAATTATACATATTTTATTGTGTTTCTGAGATTGGGGCATTGTAATTATCTTTATTGTTTTTCCTCCCCACCTATATTTGTTTTAAGGAATGAAAAACTAATGAATATAGCTATTGGATATGAATTGTGAGTCTACATATTTATTATTATTTTTATTTTCATTTTAATCTTTATTATTATTATTTATGAATAGTATATATATGTAATGTCAGGATATGTTTTTTATTGTTACTTTATTTTATTACTGAGGGATAGGTATAGAATCGTGATATTAATAAAGTTTTAGAGTTATGGTATTTAGGTTACATGCATTATTATGCAGAAGTTTTAGATTGGGTTTTGTGCATGAAGTATTGATTTAATTATTCATTAATGTTATGGTACGTAATTGGTAGATATGGACATCAAGTGTATTTAAGATGGGTCAGGACTATAGACTGTAACCCCTGAGGAAGTAGCTATCACAGTGTCTGTGATTCATGTCACTCTTCCCTGTGGTTCGCTCTGATTTGTTGAGCCAGTTTGGCCCACCCCTGGTGACCTTCTTATGCCTGGCCCAGACACCTGTCAGATGCCCTTTCGTGGTGTTTCTGAGCCAGTAGTACTGTTGCTGTGCTCCTGTGTTCTGGATTCCTGTGTACCGAATCGGCTTGTCCTGACTATTCTCCAGTGTTCCTGTTTGTGTATGATCCGACCCGTCTGACTACCACCCTTGGATCCTGACCCGGTTTGGCTGACGTTCCTGCTTGTGTATGACCCGGCTTGTATGACTACCTCCTACGTGCTCCGACCCGGCCTGGCTGACTTCCTGCTCCGAAGATCGACTTCCAGCTTGTTCCAATGACCTGCGTTCCAGTTGTCGCCGCCAAGACATTATTATCTGCTGTTCCAGTCTTTGTGTGACTACCTTGCCTGGTGTTACCCCGATCAGTGCAGTGTATCTACCCGTGCAGAGCTGTGTGTGTGTTTCAGTACGCCTCCCTCATACTGCAGAGCCTTGCTGTTCGTTGAAAGCCTCGAGTAAACGTGCCTTTTAACCCTAGCAGTGCTGCCTTGGTCTCACTCTCTCTACTCCAGTACGAGCCTCGTTCTCGGTGATACTCCTGCTGAGTTGGCCGCTCACCGTCGGCAACTCTATACTTCCTTTGCAGAGTATTCACGTCTGTTGGGCCGGTTGGGCGCCTAAGGCTCTTTCTCATTGTATTGCTGGGCTATATCCATTATACAGAGTGGTGGCAGGCAAAGGCTTCAGCGCTAGCAAATCCGGTAACAACGCCCGTGGGGCTATTGGCTCTGGCACGTCAAATTCCAGTATCCGGTTTAGTCTGAAGAGGCTTAGCAGCTCTTGCATTGCAGGCCGGTTCCAGTTACGCCCGTGGGGGCTATTTTCACTTGCACTAGCAGACACAGTTCCAGTAGGTACGCCCGAGGGGGCTAGTTGGATTCCTGTTCTGCTTTTTACTGAACACCTTGGCGAGGCAGTCCTGTATCCAGTATATGGTGAACTCTGTCTCCAGCACAGCCTTATAACACCCAGGGCGTGCCAAACATCCACATCTGAGACTGACTGTTATCAAGGACTTAACCCTCTGTGGTTATATCCCATTCTACTGCTGAGTATTTGTACATGTAATACATTTGTGCATTTACACTTGTACCTATCAGTCTACACTGCTGATGTATTATCAACCGCCACTAGAGGGCGGACCTTTGCATTACCTTACTCTAAATAAATTGTGTTTTTATTTCACATACTGGTCTGAGTGTCTGTAAAACCGTTACAGTGGCGAGTGTTGCCACAATACGCGTTGGGTGATTTTGACTCTGATTCCAGACCTCGCTTTGAAAGTGAACTCCCGGTCACGCCCCCAGCGGATGCCGGTACTCTGAGAGAGAGGACGCTAACGGTGGACGGTGAATATAGCAGTGGAGAAAAACGAACTGTTTGTATTCGTTCTGGTGAAAAGTCCTCCTTAGTCGGGGATTAAAGGAATAACAGGATTATTTGAAAGATTCAAAGGCGTAAAATATATAAGAGAAATACAGGTGAACGGCGGGAGGCGGAATAACCGGGAGTTGACAAGTACATAAATATGAGGTTTCTGGTGAGTGTGTACAGTATTCCTTGCATTGGATCATTATTAAACAATTGATGCTCTTAGAAGCTTTCCTTTGCGCTCCTTTTTTGTAGATATTCCCTTAGCAACCTTTCAAACAGCTTTCCTACCACAGCTGTCAAGCTTACAGGTCTGTAATTTCCTGGCTGTGACTTTGATCCCATTTTAAATATGGGCACCACATCTGCTTTACGCCAATCCATGGGCACCATACCTGAAATAAAGAGCTAAGCCAGACCCTGGCCATACCGTTATATTTGATTTTCAGGGATTCTTTTAAGTACCCGTGAGTGTATACCATCTGGCCCCGGAGCTTTGTCTACCTTAACACCATTCAATTGTTTTAACACTTTTTCTTGTGTTAGCCAGTCCCATGCTTGCTGTGACTGTTCTGTAAAAGTAGTTTGTAGATTCTTGTCCATTGGGTCTTCCTTGGTAAAAACAGAAGAAAATAAATTATTTAAAATATCTGCGTTCTCTCTGTGCCCCTTGACCATCTCACCCGTTTCAGATAACAAGGACCCAACATTATCAGACTTTAATTTTTTGCCATTAATGTATTTAAAGAATTTTTTGGGGTTGCTCTTGCTCTCCTTAGCAATATTTTTTTCATTCTCCAGTCTAGCTAATTTAATAGCCTTTTTACAGGTTTTGTTGACATTTTTGTATTCTGCAAATGCCTCTGCTGATCCCTCAGCTTTGTAATGTTTAAATGCCGCTTTCTTGTTATTTATTTCATGAATTACTTTACTGGTTAGCCACATTGGTTTTAATTTGCTTCTTTTGAATTTGTTTCCAACAGGGATAAATTTATATGTGTATTTTTGCAATTTTTTTGGCATTCCACTTACCTTCTGTGTTTTTTCCTGACAATATTTTATCCCAGTCAATGAGACCAAGGGATGAATTAAACCTGCTAAAGTTGGCCTTTTTAAAATTCAGTGTTTTGGTGGAACCCATACCAAATTGCTTTTTTGAATTAATCTCAAACGATACCATGTTATGGTCACTATTCCCCAAGTGCTCCCTAACTTGGATGTTAGAGGTACCTTCTTCATTGTCAGTTATTACCAAATCCAGACATGCATTCCTTCTGGTTGAGGTCTGCACTAGTTGAGACAAAAAATTGTCATTCAATAAGTTCGGAAACTTGCTGCTTTTAGCAGAATTAGCTGTTCCATTTTTCCAGTCTATTTCTGGATAATTAAAATCCCCCATAATTACAGTTCTCCCTATTTGAGAAGCCTTTTCTAGTTGCATTAATAGCTTTGATTCTTCAACCCACAGGGATTCCACATGTTCACTACTGTCATTACATATATCTTCCCGCAAATGAGGCAATAATTCTGGTTTGACATACAGACAGACCCCACCACCTCTTTTGTTTGACCTATCTTTTCTAAATAACATGTAGCCCTCCAAATTGATTGACCAATCATGTGTGTCATCCCACCATGTTTCTGTTATGCCTATCAAGTCATAGTTTTCAATTTCAGCTACCAGCTCCAGTTCCCCTATTTTACCAGTTAAACTTTTGCCATTTGCAAGCATACAATTTATGCCACTGCTATGTTCCATTTGTGATTTAATTTTGATGTGGTTTATAGGTTTCTCCCTATCATCTGTACTAACCTCACCCCCAGATCCTCCCACCTGGTTATTAACTACATCGCCTTCCCTTTCTATACTATCTATCCCAGTATTTATTGGCCCCTCCCCCCTTCCTAGTTTAAAATCTCCTCTACTTGTTACATTGATGATTTTAATATGTTGAAGTTTGCTTCATTAACATACTAAACATTGTAACATAGTAAATCAGGTCAAAAAAGGACACAAGTCTGCCAAGTTCAACCTTTGTCTCATAACCCAGAGACATGAGGATTATATAGCTTTCCTGCTGCCAAATAGTCACTATCTGAACTTCCTGTTTTGCCTACTTATACAAAGTATACCCCTGCATGTTTCCTTCTGAAAAAAATATATCTAATCTTGTCTTAAAAGTACCCATTGTATCTGCTATAAGCACATCCTTGGGCAAGTAATTCCATAATTTAACAGACCTTACTGTAAAAACCCTTTCCTCTTCTGAAGTTGAAACCTCCTTTCCTCTAATCTCAAAGGGGACCTTCATTTCATCAGGCCTTTATTGATCTCTCATATGCTTATACATTGTGAGAAGATCTCCTCTTAGCTTTTCTCTAGAGTAAATAAACCAAGTTTGTCTAGTCGTTCCTCATATGTCAAATCCACATAACTCAAAAACCTGAGTTGCACCTTTTTTCACCTCACTGTGTGTCCCAATCAGTCGATAATAAATGTACAATACATCTCATGACAAGGAAAAAAGATAACGGCCAGCGTTATCTAGCGACCCTGATTGTTGTCAAGACAAGTTCAAACTCACAGCCAATCACAACACACCAAAGTATCACATACATGCAAATACACCTATATATACCCCAAAATAATTGACATACCTGGTCTGTGTTTCAAATTTTGTGAGCAAGAACACAGGACCCAGGAGTGGAGGATAGATATCGAGAGAGAGGAGCATATATTCGAGCAAGGTAGGACTTGGGAGCGGAGAGAGTTGGTACACCATAGTGACACATAATACACCTTGGCAAATATTCTTTACACTCATACAAACACACTACACATTTTATGTCTGATATTTTGACAGTGTGAGTCAGTGAGTGACAGAAAGTGAGTAGGATCAAGTGTGTCTGTGACGGCCTATGTGAGTGGCTGAGAGAAGTTGAGGAAAGGAGGAGAGAGGTATGGGGAGAGTAGCAGAAGAGGAGGAAGGTCAGGAGGGCATCTCCGGTCAGGGTAGGAGTGGGAGAGGGAGATGTGCTAGGCAGTGGGACCCAGCCAAAAACAGGAAAACAGAAGGCAGGGACAAAACTGCCAGTAAAACTAGGGGTGGTTGTTGGTGAGCACCTTAAACCGCCAGGGACATAGCTGGCAGGACATTCAAGCCAGATCGCCGATTCATCACAGGCTGAAGCTGATAAAGGGAGGCTGAGGGATCCTAAATATTCCTATGAGGAGAAAAGGGTCCTCATCCAGAGTATCCTGGACAGTGAGAACATCCTGTTCCTGAGAGAGAGGGTCACTGATCTGGGGGCTCGAAAGAAGGTCGCCTTTCATCAGGTTCTCAACCAGGTGAATGCAGTCTACTCCTGACAGATAACCCTGGATTCCATCAAAAAGCTCTGGAGTGACTGTACGCATCTGGTCAAAAAGAGGATGGGAGTGGTCGCCAGGCACACCTGAAATACTGGAGGTGATCCCCACACAACATCACCTTTAACCTATGGAAGGAGCTGCTCAGGCTGAGTGTTTCGGCTACGACCGTTGAGGGGATTCCTGGAGGATCAGCACTGGGAATGACAGCGCCCTAAACACTACTGGTTAGGATTCATATGTCATTGTCATCGTCTTGAATTCCTCTTGTCATACCTCAGCTGATTAATCATACCATCTCATTTCCCTACACAGCATCCAGGCCTGCTGCACAGCAGGAGGACAGTGAGGAGGAACTCTTTGACTCCCCCCCAAGTGACTTCCCCCATGATGATCCTGAAGAGGAGGCAAGCAGGTGGTCACCATTACCACCAGAAGCTCCACCAGCACCTCCACTGGAGTTCAGCCAGCCACCAACACCCTTTCCCGACTGGATGCCTCCTGGGAGGTGGATGCCTCCATCCACCTCAGGACATAATTTCATAGCCCCACCACCATCATCACTACTGGGAAGGCACTGGATGCCAGGTGCAGTGCCCATGCTCAGTAAGGGTCATATAGGCCCACACCATGCCCACACCTACCCTCATGAATGGAGGTACAACATGGGCCCAGGTAAGACCCAAATCACAGGTGGGAGGGATTCAGTTACCAGTGTGTAACGGTTTTTAGGACTCTCAGACCAGTAAGTGAAAATAAAACACACTTTATTTTTAAAGTAAAATAATGCACAGGTTCGCCCTCTAGTGGCGGTAGGTAATACACAGATCGGGTAAACTGAGATATTACAATAGTAATAGCACAATAGATATACATGCAAGACAGTAAGCAATAGGGTGATATGAACCCCCAAGGGGTTAATGACTAGATAACAGTCCGTCTCAGATGTGGAGGTTTGACACGCCCTGGATGTTAAAAGGCTGTGCTGGATAGACAAAGTTCATCAAGTACTGAAGACCGAACTGCCTCGCCAAGGTGTTTGGATATTAAGCAGAATAGGAATCAACTTAGCCCCCACGGGCGTAGTTACTGGAACTGCTTTGGTTTGTGCAAGTGCAAATAGCCCCCACGGGCGTAACGGGAACCGGCCGGCAATGCAAGAGCTAACAGCCTCCTCAGACTTTGCTGAATGCTGGAATATGAATGCAAGAGCCACTAGCCCCCTCGGGCGTAGCACCGATAAGCTAACACTGAAGCCTTACTGCCACCACTCTGTATACGGATATCGCCGGTAATCGACACCGGAGAGCCTTAGGCGCCCAAACAATGTGACTACTCTGCAATGGAGGACTAGAGTTGCCGACGGTGAGCGGCCAACTCAGCAGCAGTATCACAGGTATCGAGGCTCGTACTGGAGATAGAGAGAGTGAAATCGAGGCAGCACTGCAAGAGTTAAAAAGCACGTTTACTCGAGGCTTCAGCGCTACTGGAAGGCTCTGCAATGAAAGGAAGGCACACAGATTCAAACACAGCTCTGCACGGGTAGCGAGGCACAGCACTAATCGTGGGTAACACCAGGCAAGGCAGTCACACTGAAGCGGGCAACAGAGACTGATAATGTCGCGGCGGCGACAACTGGAACGCAGGTCACTGGAACAAGCTGGAAGTCGATCTTCGGAGCAGGAAGTCAGCCGGGTCGAGTCAGAGCACGTAGGAGGTAGTCATACAAGCTGGGTCATACACAAGCAGAAACGTCAGCCTAGCCGGGTCAGGATCCAAGGGTGGTACGCAGACGAGCCGGGTCATACACAAGCAGGAACACTGGAGAATAGTCAGGACAAGCCGAATCGGTACACAGGAACTCAGAATACAGGAACACAGCAACAGCACTACTGGCTCAGGAACACCACGAAAGGGCATCTGACAGATGTGATAGCCAGGTATAAAAAGGTCATCAGGAGGCGGGTCAAACCCACTCAGCAAATCAGTGTCAGCCACAACTGAGAGTGACAGGAATCACAGGCACTGTGATACAGTGGCCATGGTATGACCCTATTTGGTTACATCCACTGGTGTGGTTATTAGGGTTTTGTTAGCCAACCATATTTTGCTTTAACTTTCCACTGTCAGAATACATCAGCCAAATAAACATATGCTGGGACTCACACTCTGATGAGGGAAATACATCACACACACACCTATTAATCCAGTGTTAATGGTTGATCACAATCTTGTGTTAGGTTACAAGACAGGAGCATGAAAAGGACAATAGTCAGCTAAATTGCTTATACTATGCAGGGTAATGAAATACATTTCCCAGTAAAAATTTGCATTACTTCATTATAATTCTAAACAATAGCATATACCATAGAGATTATAATGACAAAATCATGTCTGCACACAACTCAGCAGCAGTGGTTAATAAAACCATGGACAGTAAGGACCAGCCAATTACTCAATCCAAAATGGCATACGCTGCATTGTTCTGTCAGGATTTTCATAAATGTGACTATTCCAACAGATCAAGACCGCACCCTGATACCACCACACAGACAATGCAACATTTAAACAGAACCAGATCTGAAGTACCAGGAGCACAGACAAGAGAGACAAAAGGAATTTTCGTAGACAGCAATGCAAGTGTTTATTTAGAGCACCAGATCAATGGAGAGCAATGACCATCTCAGAACAACATTACTGTGAATCTTCTGTACATACTTGCAGTGGGACTCAAATGCATCTCACAGCATTCACGTTCAGACTTCCACACACACAACAAACAATTGGCTCTGCAGGTGTCAGTAATGCTAGCTAAATATAACTCTCAATCTAAAATTGCTGTCAGTCTGATCTCACCCTATTATTTCTGTCATTGGACTGTATGACTCAGTCACTGGGGTATGAGGGAAAGTTTGAACTTGATGGACTTGTGTCTTTATTCAACCGAATTTACTATGTTACTATATTACTTCCAAAGATTATTCTAACTTTACAGCCAAATGGCTACTGTATAATAGTTCTTAGTAGGTTGGCTAGATCCACTAGGAAATATTAGAATAAAACTACCCCAGAATAGACTGGGTTATAATAATTTTGGAAATGTATGCAGTGTTATGTAAATAAACTTTAATTATACTTTACCAATCCTATACAGTGAGGTTCGGTTCAATTCAGGTCAGCAACTAGGAAATTCAGCAAACAAAAAGCCCCTATTTTCCCCTGTATACTGCTTATATTACCTAAACCCACCCATAACAGAAAGGTACGCCCATTCTTCTTTCATAGGTCACTACTTAGAGAATTAGAATATTAGGTAATTTTTACATTTTCATATCCTTTTCTGATTGGTAAATACCATCTACATACAACTTGGAGAAATAAATCTACCCCACCGCTAGATGACAGTCTACTGCCAGGAACCTTCGGAAAAGATCATAGTGTCAATCAAATATGAGGAAAACTAATTAGATATGTTTTTAAACACATTCTCATTTAGAAATGCGAAACCACAGATGCATCTCTCCCATATAAGATAAAATTCCTATTCAAGGTAACAGAGAGACCTCCTTCAAGGAAATTCACTGCGTGTAAGTTTCAAAAATCCATTTCTAAAGGAACAAGACTTATGTTCTTAAAAATACAGCCTGATATATACACAGACGAAATGGTTTCTGAATGGCCTCTTTTACCATATCCTTCCAGCAAAGTGCAGACCTTCTGACAAAATCCCCCTTTTTAGCATAATATTATAAACTTTGCGATAGTTCTAAAATGTTCTAGCTAAAACTGGAAGACAGCGTCTGTTATATCCTTATACCCGTGATTGGGATTGTTCCTGGAGTAGTAAGAGTTCACTCCATTTCATCAACTGGATTGTGATATAAACTTGTTCCTAAAAGAGTAAGTCTTTATTGTTCTTATAAACAGCTAAGACAATAGCCCCCATCCAGAATCAATAAATCAATGTGGTTGATGAATAAGAGAAATAATATCGGATATAAACATCTGCTTGGCCTACTCAAGGCTCTCCTTAGTTTTGACTAGAGAAAACTTGGCTTGCACAACATATCAGGATTCTAGCATTTAAGACTAGATATGAGAAATATCAGATTTCTTCTTAATGACGATCTCTGCATCCATGCTAACAAAAATCCTCTGGTATATGAATATTTTCTCTGTGAGGATGAATCCTGGCATCTCTCACCCAATGATCCTTGAAGACAACCTTGGTCTGGATTTCCACAGCAATTGGATTAGTCATCTGACCTCTCTTTTCGAGTGGACTGACATTGAAATAATGTAGCATAACAGCATTACAGTTTCAATACATATCCTTATAACGTTGGCAATATTAGGATAAATGCCTATTCCTTACTAGTCTACTTGTGGCACTTGTTGCCTAAAGCTGATCTAGAAAACATAACACTTCCTACATTTGCTTTTCCCCCTTACACAAATGAATATAACCTCAGATTTATGCTTAAAACCAAACCCTTGTTGGGAGAAAAATATAAGAGCATAAAATACATTTCTGAGAATTTAATTGAGCAACATTTCATTTGGCGAAACAGTGTTAGAAGTGTTAGTGGGGAACATACATGCAACACAGACAGATAAAAGAAAGAGCAACGTTTCACAGAAACACAAAGAAGACAGTAGGACCAGACATGACAATGTCACTTGGACAATCAATGAATACTCATCCATCCAATTATTGAATTAGGATCCTTGTTCTTCTTCAGCTTCTCCCTCTATGACCTGTAACTGAGATTTAGGGTAACAATCATGCAAATGGTTGATATGAACACACTTTTCTAAAGTCTCACCATTAGTAGGGATAGAAACCTTATAGGCAATATATGGTCCCCTCCGTGAGGGTAAGAACGTCTTCTCTTTCACCTGGTTTCTAGTAAAATTATACAGATAAACATTAACATTTACATCATATTCCTTTTTTGGTGGTCTTTAGATCATAGTAAGTCGGAGTACTTACTATTGTTGTTTTCTCCAGATTTTTCTGGGCAAACGCAAATGCATGGTGTAAATGTCTGCACAGATGATCTATGTATTGATGTGTTGTGGAGGCATTTATTAGATTCTGATCAGATGTGTGGTACAGCAAGTGTTGGGGTGGGATCATCTTTCTACCGGTCATCAACTCAAAAGGCGACACTTTTGTAGCTGTGCTAGGCATGAGAACTATGGGTGGCTTAATGTCCCAGTCCTTACCAGATTCCTTAACAAACTTTTTAAGAATGTTAAAGAAGGATAGATTATATCGCTCCACCCCGCCACTTGAGGCAGGACGTTAGGCAATATGTAACTTTCTCTTTATCCCCAATATTTTCCAGAGTTTATTCATCACTTCACTGGTGAAATGGCTGCCTCTATCAGATTCAATCCGTTGTGGTAGGTCAAACCTAGATAACACATGGTTAATTAACAATGCAGCTTAGGTTTCTGCTGTATTATTGTTAGTGGGTAAGCATTCAACCCATTTTGTGAATAAACAAGTAACAGTTAACATATACTTGTTCCCCTTTGCTGTCCTGGTGACTGGTCCTAAAATATCTATTTGAATATCTGACCATGCTAATGACATCCCCAGCTTCTGCAATGGAGCACGATGAATGGGGCCATGTGGTTGGAACTGAGAGCACACCAAACAACCTTGACAATATGTTTATACATCTTTAAGCATATGAGGCCAATATGCACAGTCACTGAAAATTTTTATATGCGATTTTGTCTCCATGATGACCTGAGGTAGATGCATCATGAGCATGTTGGAGCATAAGACCCTAGAATGCAGTAGGAACAACCCATTGCTGTATTACATTTTTAGAGGTTCTGATTAACAGACTGTCTTGTATGTGGAACTGGGTTCTGAATCTCATCAAGATCTTCAAGTCTTCCTATCACGGTCCCCGTGATTCCCTGTCAATCTATGACTGTGTACCTTTGCATTGGAGGAGTCTGATTGGCCCGCCCAGGATGTGCCTTTATATGCTGGGGTTTGGGCACTTGCCAGTTGCCCTTTCGTGGTGTTCCTGTTGCTGCACCTTGTTGCTGAATTCCAGTGTCTCCTGTGTACCGACCCGGCTAGTCTGACTCTTCTCCTGTTCCTGCTCCGTGATTTGACCCGGTTCTGGCTGACGACCCTGCTCCGTGATTTGACCAGGTTCTGGCTGATGACCCTGCACTGTGATCCGACCCGGCTCTGGCTGAAGACCCTGCTCCGTGAACTGACCCCGCTCTGGCTGACGACCCTGCTCCGTGATTCGACCCGGTTCTGGCTTCTGATCCTGCTCCGTGATTGATCCGCTCTCCGGTGGTGTTCCTGCGGCTGTTTCCATCCGGTTCCGGTTATCGCTCCTGTCCGGTTGCTGCTCCAGTGTCCTCCGGTCGCACTGGCGACATTCTGAACTGTTTCTGTGTTCCTCTCTCGCTCATTCAGCTGTAGCCCGAGGTTGCCTGCCATTTACTCGCTGAGCATTGCTCTTCTGAATGTGCCTGTAGTCTCCGGTTACGTGCCACTTCTTTAGCTTGCCAAGCCTCTGTTGGTTCATTGAGCCGTTACACTTTGAGTCTCCTTTTGACGCTATACCAGTCCTTGCAGAGCTCCGCTTGTCCGGTGTTCGGGGTGCACCGTGACCACGCCAGTTGGCGCCGGTAGTCTGTTTGCTCTTGCTATAGGATTCTGTGCGACACCGGAAGGGTGTTCTGGCTCCGTTTCTCATTCTCTCAAAGTGTACGGTTCCATCTGCACTGCTCTGTGCATCGGCTCTTCGTAGCTTGGGCAACTATCATCTACCATGGCATTCCAAGGGCTTCGTAACACAATCCATTTGGCACACGCAGGGTTACTCACTACTCACATTCTGGGCGATTCCTATTCTGGTTACTTCAGGTTTGGCAGTCGCATTCCTCCTAGCCCACGGTGGTGGTACTGGCTCAGCTCAGAACAACAGGGGCGCATCCCGCTACGGCTTAGAGAGTGATACAGTGCTGATCCTGTGTTCCTTGCTCTACATCTAGAGACTGTTCTCCAGAGACTGATATCTATCCTGGGCGTTGGCCAATCTAGCCTGAGCCTCACCAGTTGCTCCTGTTAACCCTTTGGGGTTGCTACAGCCGTTAGCTGTATTTATTCCTCTGTTTATATTACCCATACCTTGTCTGTATTTGTCAGTATTGTTCTTACCTATACTGGCCCCTAGGGGCACTATTTATCATTTTGATTCAATAAACTGTGTTTTTACTTTACAACCTGGTCTGAGTGTCAGAAAACCGTAACAGTACGAAAGGGCCATAACCTCAGACAGGAAAAGTGACAGTAATACACAGAACCTCCACTGGAGGATGGATGTTCATGAGCAACGCCTAGATCAGTTGGCATTGGCCATGCAAACCTTGCTTGAACGTACGGTACACCTTGATAAACCGAATCAAAATCCGGTGGCCCCCCAGTTATGACACCGGATAACACTACTGGGCAATGTTTGGCTCCCCCGAGAAGTTTAACTGCGGCGGCGCCGTTACCGCTAAGATATGATGGCGAACCCACACTGTGCAGAGGTTTCCTTAACCAGCTAGAGATATTCCTAGAACTCACACCCCATGCCTTTCCGAATGACCGTAGCAAGGTGGGGTTCATGGTATCCCTTTTAACTGGCAAAGCCCTGGCATGGGCCAATCCTTTATGGGAACAGGCTAAACCTTGCACGTTGTGCTTTAAAGAATTTGTTAAACAGTACCGTAGAGTGTTTGAGACACCTGGGCGAGCTACCTCTGCGGCCAAAAAACTGTTGACAATTCAGATGGGCAATCGTACTGTGGCTGACTATGCTATAGAATTTCGGATTCTAGCTGCAGAGGTGGCATGGAATAATGAGGCACTCCTGGCAGCATTTGCCCAAGGGCTTTTGGATGCTATCAAAGATGAGATAGCTGCCAGGGAGGTACCTACCGATTTGGATGAGTACATCAATTATGTGATACTCATTGATACTCGCATGCGCGAGAGGAGCTTGGCAAAAAGGGCGAGTTCCAAAACCCATGGGCATGAGAAGTCGTTTAACCCACCCTCTCCTCCCATTCCTCCTGACCATGTACCTGATACTGGGGAACCTATGCAAATTGGTTTCACTATATTGTCCAAGGAGGAGAGGGCATATTGCAGAAGACAAGGATTATGCCTGTATTGTGGCAAAGGTGGGCATTTATTACGCACATGTCTGGTGGGCCCGGGAAACGCACGCACCTAGGGTACCTTGGGGGACAGGCCCTAGGTGGTGTACAGTCATCCTCAGATCCTTGCTCCATGAAACCCACCATACTGGTGAGTTTTCTCCTAGGCGACCAAGCTGTGGAGGTACTAGCCCTGGTAGATTCTGGCGCAGCTGGCTATTTCATGGACCAGGCATTTGCTGAAAGGCATAATATTCCTCTGTCTAAAAGAGATACTCCGCTAGCCATTGAGGCTATTGATGGCAGACCTCTTGAACCAGCACTTATCACTATGGAGACTACTCCCCTTACTATGGCAGTGGGGGCCCTCCACAAGGAGGAGGTTCATTTCCAGATTATACACTCACCCCATCATGCGGTCATTCTGGGGTTCCCTTGGTTGACATTGCACAATCCCCAGTTTGACTGGCAGACATGTGAAGTCAAGTCATGGTCAGAATACTGCACTAGTCACTGTCTATCTCGTCCAGTTAAGATTATGTGTACCTCCCCTTCTGTGCCAGCTGAATACAGCAAGTTCAGTGACGTCTTCAGTAAAGGGGAGGCTAGCACATTACCGCAGCATCGGCCATATGACTGCGCTATTGATTTGCCCCCGGGAGTGGTGCCACCGAGGGGTAGGACGTACCCATTGTCCTGTGATGAGACTAAGGCCAGGGAGGAATATATTGAGGATGCTCTCAAATGAGGGATTATTCGCAAATCATCCTCTCCGGCAGGTGCAGGGTTCTTTTTTGTGAAAAAGAAAAGTGGCGAATTACGACCTTGTACTGACTACCGTGGACTCAATAAGATTATGTCCAAAAATGCGTACCCCATTCCGCTCATCACAGAGTTATTTGATAGGTTGAAAGGCTCCTCTATTTTCACAAAACTCGATTTACGGGCCGCCTACAATTTAATAAGAATAAGGGCCGGTGATGAGTGGAAGACAGTCTTCAATACAAGGTCAGGGCACTACGAATACCTAGTTATGCCATTCGGATTATGTAATGCACCTGCCGTATTTCAGGAGTTCATCAACGATATCTTCCGCGATATGTTACAGTCTTGTGTAGTGGTATATCTGGACGATATATTGATTCACTCAGCTAATTTAACCCAGCATATCCAGGATGTTTCTGAGGTATTGCTTCATTTGCGCAAGAACAAATTGTTCTGTAAATTAGAAAAATGTGAATTTCACTGTTCTCAAGTACCCTTTTTGGGTTTTGTTATATCCAACGATGGCATAGCTATGGACCAAGAAAAGTTGGCTGCAGTCCTTCAATGGCCACGACCCAAGGGGTTAAAAGCTATCCAAAGATTCCTGGGCTTTGCCAACTATTACAGAAAATTTATTCAGAACTTTTCTACCATTACTAAACCTCTCTCTGACCTGACGCATAAGGGCGCAAATCCCTCTCAATGGTCTGAGGCAGCTGAACAGGCCTTCGAGACCCTCAAGCAGGCATTCGCATCTGCCCCTATTCTGTCCCACCCTAATCCTACCCTGCCTTTTACCCTAGAAGTCGATGCCTCCGAGGTTGGGGTAGGGGCAGTTCTCTCCCAACGCCCCAGGGAAGGGGGTAACCTGAGGCTGTGCGGATTTTTTTCCAAGAAGCTTTCTAGTGCCCAAAGCCATTATGAAATTGGTGATAAGGAATTGTTGGCTATCATCTTGGCTTTGAAAGAATGGTGACATCTTCTGGAGGGCACTAGGACCCCAGTCTTAATCCTCACTGACCATAAAAATCTGATATACTTATCTGAGGCCAAAAGGCTGTCTTCTCGCCAGGCTCGTTGGGCTCTCTTCTTGTCTAGATTTAATTTCATAGTCTCCTACTTGCCTGGGTCCAAAAATATTAGGGCAGATGCTCTTTCCAGACAATTCTGCACAGACATTGAGAGGGATGAAGCCCCGGTGCCTATAATTCAGCCAGATAGGATTCTGGCTACTATTCGTACCAGTATCACTTCGCCACTGGGGGAGCAAATCATGGCTTCACAAGCACGGGCACCTCCTGAAACCCCAGCTGGCAGGTGTTTTGTGGACGAACCTTTTCGTACCCAGTTACTCGAGACCTATCACTCATCTAAGGCAGCCGGGCACATTGGCAGGGATCAGTTGGTTTGGTCATTGTCACAAACATTCTGGTGGCCTTCCCTGAGAGCTGACTGCTCCACATTTACTGCTGCTTGTGCCACCTGTGCCCGTGCTAAAACTCCCAGACATCTTTCCGTGGGGATACTCCAACCAGTACCCAATGGTGATCGTCCTTGGTCCCATATTTCTATTGATTTCTTGGGAGAACTGCCTTTATCGAAGGGCTACACGTTTATCCTGATGGTGGTAGATAGGTTCTCTAAAATGGCTCATTTCGTGCCCCTCTCTGGCCTCCCTTTGCCCAGGAATTGGCAGTGATTTTTGCCAGGGAGGTATTCCGCTTGCACGGGGTTCCCAGAGTGATAGTGTCGGATCGGGGAAGCCAATTTCTGTCTAGATTCTGGAGGGCATTCTGTGGCCAGATGGGCATCCAATTGTCATTTTCCTCTGCCTACCATCCCCAGACCAACGGGGCCGCTGAGCGTGCCAATCAGGGACTTGGGCAGTTTTTGCGCTGCTTCGTGACTGATCATCATGATAACTGGGCCGACCTGTTGCCGTGGGCGGAGTTCGCCAGGAACTGTGCGGTTAATTCATCGTCTGGGTGTTCTCCGTTCCTGGTTAATTATGGGTTCCAACCCTGTCTACTCCCAGACTCATTTCAGTCCCAACAGATTCCGGCTTTGGATGAGCACATGGAGCAGCTCCGCTCCACTTGGGCACAGGTACAACGGTCCCTCATTCAGTCCTTCCTGAGACATCAGCGGCAGGCTAATCGCAGACGGCTACCAGCGGTCTCCTTCCAGGTTGGGGACAGGGTATGGCTTTCCTCCAGGAATCTTAACCTGCAAGTGCCTTCGAACAAACTGGCTCCCCGGTTCATTGGGCCCTTTAAGATTATTCGCAAGGTCAACCCCATGGCATACGCATTGGAGCTCCCTAGGACTATGCGTATTCATAACGTGTTTCATGTGTCTCTTTTAAAGCCCCTGGTTTGCAAACGCTATACTACCACTCCGGTGGTTCCTGGGCCGGTGGATGTACAAGACCAAGAGGAGTACGAAGTTCAGAGCATTACTGATTCCAGGAAATTTAGAGGCAAGTTGCAATATTTGGTCCACTGGAAAGGCTATGGGCCTGAGGAGCGCTCTTGGGTTGATCATAAGGATCTTCATGCTCCACGACTGATGCGCAACTTTCGTTCTAAATATCCTCTTAAACCTAGACCCTCTGGCAGGGGATGGGGTCTTTGAGAGCGGGGTCCTATAACGGTCCCCGTGATTCCCTGTCAATCTATGACTGTGTACCTTTGCATTGGAGGAGTCTGATTGGCCCGTCCAGGATGTGCATTTATATGCTGGGGTTTGGGCAATTGTCAGTTGCCTTTTCGTGGTGTTTCTGTTGCTGCGCCTTGTTGCTGAATTCCAGTGTCTCCTGTGTACCGACCAGGCTAGTCTGACTCTTCTCCTGTTCCTGCTCCGTGATTTGACCCGGCTCTGGCTGACGACCCTGCTCCGTGATTTGACCCGGTTCTGGCTGACGACCCTGCACTGTGATCCGACCCGGCTCTGGCTGAAGACCCTGCTCTGTGATCTGACCCGGCTCTGGCTGACGACCCTGCTCCATGATTCGACCCGGTTCTGGCTTCTGATCCTGCTCCGTGATTGATCCGCTCTCCGGTGGTGTTCCTGCGGCTGTTTCCATCCGGTTCCGGTTATCGCTCCTGTCCGGTTGCTGCTCCAGTGTCCTCAGGTCGAGCTGGCGACATTCTGAACTGTTTCTGTGTTCCTCTCTCGCTCATTCAGATGTAGCCCGAGGTTGCCTGCCATTTACTCGCTGAGCATTGCTCTTCTGAATGTACCAGATTAACCCATGCAGTGCCTGTAGTCTCCGGTTACGTGCCACTTGTTTAGCTTGCCAAGCCTCTGTTGGTTCATTGAGCCGTTACACTTTGAGTCTCCTTTTGACGCTATACCAGTCCTTGCAGAGCTCCGCTTGTCCGGTGTTCAGGGTGCACCGTGACCACGCCGGTTGGCGCCGGTAGTCTGTTCGCTCTTTTGCTATAGGATTCGGTGCGACACTGGAAGGGTGTTCTGGCTCCGTTTCTCATTCTCTCAAAGTGTACAGTTCCATCTGCACTGCTCTGTGCATCGGCTCTTCGTAGCTTGGGCAACTATCATCTACCGTGGCATCCCAAGGGCTTCGTAACACAATCCATTTGGCACACGCAGGGTTACTCACTACTCACATTCTGGGCTATTCCTATTCTGGTTACTTCAAGTTTGGCAGTTGCATTCCTCCTAGCCCACGGTGGTGGTACTGGCTCAGCTCAGAACAACAGGGGCGCATCCCGCTACGGCTTAGAGAGTGATACACTGCTGATCCTGTGTTCCTTGCTCTACATCTAGAGACTGTTCTCCAGAGACTGATATCTATCCTGGGCATTGGCCAATCTAGCCTGAGCCTCACCAGTTGCTCCTGTTAACCCTTTGGGGTTGCTACAGCCGTTAGCTGTATTTATTCCTCTGTTTATATTACCCATACCTTGTCTGTATTTGACAGTATTGTTCTTACCTATACTGGCCCCTAGGGGCACTGTTTATCATTTTGATTCAATAAACTGTGTTTTTACTTTACAACCTGGTCTGAGTGTCAGAAAACCGTAACACTTCCTTGCCTACACAATCCTCCTCAGAGATTGGGTGGTTTTGGGGATCTTCTATGTTTTTATAGAAAAGACCTATAATAGGATCCCCCTTCTGACTTGTAATCAAGTCCTCACTAGAAGAGTCTTATATCCACTGAATTACTGGGGTGTCTACTTTGTTACCAGCCTGTTGCCTGGTAAAGGCATCTACCTGAATACGCCCCAGTAGGTGTGAAATATCTAAGGCTTCCCCTTTAAGGGTGCCTTCTTTAGCCAATAAATCGGCTAGATCATTTCCTTGTTTTTCTGGGCTTATGACTTTGGAATGACCCATGGTCTTTTTCCAACAAATAGTAAGGTCATTTGACTTCACAAGGTTATCAATCTCGCGAAACAAACTTACTATGTTTTATTGGCTTATTATTGGATTGGAGCATATGGCTCCTTTTCCAACCTGGGAGGTATTCAACAAAACTATTGTGAACATAATTGGAATCAGTTATGATCACAAATTCTTTATGTCGTGTTCAATAGCAAATTGGACCGTCTTATAGACTGCACAGAGTTCTGCCACTTGTCTACTCTGAGGTCCTAGGCTATATCCCATAGATATAATAGGGCATTCACCTGTCCAGGCAATCCCCCTATAACTGTATCAAGGTGCCTGTGCTTTGTGCAGCGGTCGGTGACATTCTGACTGCTAGTTTGCATTACCTCTTACTGATTGGCTAGTACCTTTTGTAGCCACCCAGTGATGGCCTTTATATACCCTGTCATTCCCACATTATGGTGCCCTTTCGTGGTGTACTAGCTCCTGCATTTTTGTTCCGTTATTGCTGATCGTGTATGACCTGCCTGCCTGACGACGTTCCTGAGTTTGCTGTTCTTCAACTACTCCGTTGCTGTCCGTATCCGGCTGAGAACCCGCTCCTTTGCTGACCGTATCTGGCTGAGGACCCGTTTCCGTTACCAACTGTATCTGGCTGAAAATCCGCTCTGTTGCTGACCTGATCTGGCTGAGAACCCGTTTCTGTTGCTGACTGTTCCTGGCTGAGAGCCCGCTCCGTTGCTGACCTGGTCTGGATGAGAACCCGCTTCTGTTACCAATTGTATCTGGCTGAGAACCCGCTTCCGTTATTTACTGAGTCTGGCTGAGTATCCGTCCCATGTCTGACCATACCTGGCTACGAGTTTACTATCACGGTGCCCGTGATTTGCTGCAGTTACTTGTCTGTCACCAGTAGGGGGCTTCTATTGGCTGTCTGCAGATAGCCCGCCTCTTATTGACTATTTAAACCTGGATTGGGCACCCTTTGAGTGCCCTTTCGTGTTGTTTCTGACCTTCTTGCTATCACTATGCTAGTGATAGCTGGGCCTCTGTTCCAGTGTTCCTGAGTTCCTGATCTCATGTGTTCCTGAGTTCCTGATCTCTACTGTTCCAGTGTTTCCTGCATGCTGAAGTACTTCCAGTCCTGGTTCCGGCCTAGTCTCTGGTGTTGCAGTTCCTGCTGAACTTCTCTGCTGTTTTCTGACCTGACTGATCGTTGCTGGTTCCTGTCATCTCATCACCTGTCTTCAGTATCCTGGCGACCTTCTGCCTGGTCACGTTGGTGACATTGCTACAATTCCGTGTTGGTCCCAGCGTGCGGACGCTGGTTTGCTCCCAAGCCTTGCGGCTATACAAACTCGCTTGTTACACCAGTGTGCGGTCACTGGTTTGCTCCAAAGCCTATCAGCTATACAAATCTGTGTTGGTCCCAGCGTGCGGACGCTGGTTTGCTCCTAAGCCTTGCGGCTATACAAACTCGCTTGTTACACCAGTGTGCGGTCACTGGTTTGCTCCAAAGCCTATCAGCTATACAATTCTGTGTTGGTCCCAGCGTGCGGACGCTGGTTTGCTCCTAAGCCTTGCGGCTATACAAACTCACTTGTTACACCAGTGTGCGGTCACTGGTTTGCTCCAAAGCCTTTCAGCTATACAAATCTGTGTTGGTCCCAGCGTGCGGACGCTGGTTTGCTCCTAAGCCTTGCGGCTATACAAACTCACTTGTTACACCAGTGTGCGGTCACTGGTTTGCTCCAAAGCCTTTCAGCTATACAAATCTGTGTTGGTCCCAGCGTGCGGACGCTGGTTTGCTCCTAAGCCTTGCGGCTATACAAACTCGCTTGTTACACCAGTGTGCGGTCACTGGTTTGCTCCAAAGCCTATCAGCTATACAAATCTGTGTTGGTCCCAGCGTGCGGACGCTGGTTTGCTCCTAAGCCTTGCGGCTATACTACTCGCTTGTTACTCCAGTGTGCGGTCACTGGTTTGCTCGCTAAGCCTAACGGCTATACTATTCAGTGTTGTTTCCAGCGTGCGGACGCTGGTTTGCTCCAAAGCCTTGCTGCTTAACGATTCTGCTAATTTGCCAGTTCCATCTGGTTGCTGCTATTATCTCTGGGCTGCCCTGCCCGGTATTGGTAAGGCCGGTAGAACCTTTTGCCACATTCCATCTGAGGTTGCCTTACCCGGTATTGGCAGGGCCGGTAGAGCCTACATTGTGTATCTATTGAGGCTGCCTTGCCCGGTAATTTGGTAAGGCCGGTAAAACCGTTATGCTATTCCATCTGCAGGTTGCCTTACCCGGTATTGGCAAGGCCGGTAGAGCCTAAAGACTGTCCTGTCCGGTATATTGACAGGACCGGTAGAGTCTGCCTTCTGTCTGTGCGATATTCTGTATATATATATATATATATGTATGTTATTGCCATCCTAAGTTATCATTTATTATTTCAATAAAATTGATTTTTTTTTTACCTAAAACTTGTGTCTGAGAGTCATAATAAACCGTGACAGTACGAAAGGGCCATGACCTCAGACAGCAAGGGTGAAGGTAACGCACAGAATATCCATTGGAGGATGGATGTGCTCGAGCAACGTTTGGATCAGTTGGCAGTTGCAATTCAAACGATCCTTGAACGCACGGTACCTGCTGCCCAATCTAGCTCTAGCCCGGTGGTCTCGCCAAGTCAGACACCGGAAAGTGATACCAGACCCCTAGGGGGTACTGTTAAAGGGTTAACGGCTTCTGCACCCTTGCCGCTAAGATATGATGGTGACCCTAGTCTCTGCAGAGGGTTCATCAATCAACTCGAAATCTTTATGGAATTGACGGCACACGCATTTCCCAATGATCGTAGTAAAGTGGGGTCCACGATATCACTGCTCACTGGCAGAGCATTGGCTTGGGCTAACCCCTTGTGGGAGAATGCTAAACCTTGTACTAAGAACTTTAGTGAATTTGTGCGTTCCTTTCGAAGAGTGTTTGAGCCTCCTGGTAGAACCACCTCTGCTGCCAAACGCCTTATGGAGATACAACAGGGCAGGCGTACAGTGGGCGACTATGCCATCGAATTCCGCACATTGGCAGCAGAGGTAGGTTGGAATAACGAGGCATTATTGGCAGCCTTCTCTCAAGGCCTGAATGACCACATTAAAGACGAAATTGCTGCTTGGTCCCAGTTTTGTATGGACAAGTGCGTCATCCAGCCTATTAAGGTCATGTGCACCTCCTCTGCTATGCCGGATGTGTACCAACAGTTTGGCGATGTTTTTAGCAAAGGAGAGGCTAGTATGCTACCCCAGCATAGACCTTATGATTGTTGCATTGAATTGCAGCCTGGTGCAGTACCTCCGAAAGGACGCACTTATCCATTATCTTGTGATGAAAATAAGGCTATGGAGGATTACATTTCTGATGCCCTTGCTAGAGGGATCATACGTAAATCTACCTCTCCAGCTGGGGCTGGGTTCTTTTTTGTAAAAAAGAAAAATGGCGAATTAAGACCATGCATTGACTACCGGGGCTTGAATAAACTAATGGCAAAAAACGCATACCCAATACCACTCATCACCGAGCTTTTTGACAGGCTTAAGGGCGCTTCGATATTTACCAAGTTGGACCTACGGGCCGCTTACAATCTGGTTCGCATTCGAGCAGGTGATGAGTGGAAAACTGCCTTTAATACTCGAGCTGGGCACTACGAGTATCTAGTAATGCCTTTTGGGCTGTGTAATGCACCCGCAGTTTTCCAGGAACTGAT
Organism: Rhinophrynus dorsalis; assembly: GCA_037306005.1. Classification (NCBI taxonomy): domain Eukaryota; kingdom Metazoa; phylum Chordata; class Amphibia; order Anura; family Rhinophrynidae; genus Rhinophrynus; species Rhinophrynus dorsalis. The sequence goes on from CM074724.1 coordinate 195,128,516, forward strand.
AAATGATGTTCTGAGAGATATGTTACAGACATGTGTTGTGGTGTACCTCGACGATATACTGATTTACTCCCAATACATGGCACAGCACATCAAAGATGTATCCGCAGTATTGCTACGACTCCGTGAGAACAAATTATTTTGTAAAATGGAAAAATGTGAGTTTCATAGAACCAGTGTGCCATTCTTGGGGTTCATAATTGGCAATGATGGCATTGCCATGGACAAAGAAAAGTTGTCAGCTGTCCTACAATGGCCAAAACCCAAGGGTCTTAAAGCCATACAGCGTTTCCTGGGTTTCGCTAATTATTATAGGAGGTTTATTAAGAACTTTTCTTCCATTGTCAAACCTCTGTCCGATCTTACGCACAAGGGTGCTAATCCTTCTTGTTGGCCGGTATCTGCTGAGAAAGCCTTTGAGAATTTGAAGCTGGCATTTGCTGCGGCTCCTGTGTTATCCCACCCCAATCCTTTACTTCCATTTACGTTAGAGGTTGATGCCTCAGATATTGGGGTCGGGGCAGTACTTTCGCAGCGACACGAGAAAGGTGGAACTCTCAGACCTTGTGGGTTTTTCTCTAAAAAGTTGACTGTCACTCAAAGCCACTATGAGATAGGTGACAGAGAATTATTGGCCATTATCCTTGCTCTTAAGGAATGGCGTCGTTTGCTTGAAGGTACTAAGAATCCTGTCTTAATCCTAACAGATCATAAGAATCTGACCTATCTCTCGGAGGCCAAGAGATTGTCCTCTCGTCAGGCCAGGTGGGCACTGTTCCTGTCTCGATTTAATTTCATTGTATCATATTTACCAGGGTCAAAAAATATTAGGGCTGATGCACTGTCAAGACAATTTGAGGCCGACAGTGACAGAGTGGAAGCACCAGCTCCTATCATCCAACCTGATAGAATACTGGCTACTATACGCACGAGTATCACTTCTCCTCTAGGGGAGGAGATCCTGGCCTCTCAGGGGTCCGCTCCCCATGAAACCCCAGTGGGCAAATGTTTTGTCGCTGAATCATTTCGTACTAGGCTGCTCGAAACCTACCATTCCTCTAAGGCTGCGGGACATATTGGTAGAGACCAATTGTTATGGTCCCTTTCTCAGTTATTTTGGTGGCCTTCCATGAGAAACGATTGTGCCGAATTTACGAATGCCTGTGCCACCTGCGCCCGCGCTAAGACCCCGAGACATCTCCCTGTGGGCTTGCTTCAACCGGTGCCTAATGGCGAACGCCCCTGGTCTCATGTTTCCATTGATTTTATGGGAGAGTTGCCTATGTCGAAGGGGTACTCCTTTATATTCATGGTAGTGGACAGGTTTTCTAAAATGGCTCATTTCGTGCCCCTCCATGGTCTTCCTTCAGCGAAGGAATTGGCAATGGTGTTCGCCAGAGAAGTATTCCGGTTGCATGGAGTGCCTAGGGTACTGGTGTCTGACAGGGGGAGCCAGTTTGTGTCTAGATTTTGGAGGGCATTTTGCCAACAGATGGGCATACAGCTGTCCTTCTCCTCTGCCTACCATCCCCAGACCAATGGAGCCGCTGAACGAGCTAATCAGGGCTTGGAACAATTTCTCCGTTGTTTCGTTACTGACCATCATGATAATTGGTCCGACTTGTTGCCTTGGGCAGAGTTCGCCAGGAACTGTGCGGTCAATTCTTCATCTGGGAGCTCTCCGTTTCTGATTAATTATGGGTTCCAGCCCTGTTTGCTTCCAGACTCATTTCAGACGCAACAGATTCCAGCTCTGGATGAGCATATCGAGCAACTCCGTTCCACATGGGCACAAGTTCAGAGGGCACTTGGTCAGTCATTTCAGCGTCATCAGCGCCATGCTAATCGCAGAAGGCTTCCAGCGGTTTCCTTTCAGGTTGGGGATAGAGTATGGCTTTCCTCCAGAAATCTCAAGCTGCAGGTTCCGTCTAATAAGTTGGCTCCTCGGTTTATTGGTCCATACAGAGTTATTCGCAAAATTAACCCTGTCTCCTATGCACTAGACCTACCTGCATCCATGCGTATCCATAATGTGTTCCATGTGTCCCTTCTTAAGCCTCTGGTTTGCAATCGCTATACTACCACACCTGTGGTGCCAGGACCTGTTGAGGTCGAGGGCCAGGAGGAGTACGAGGTTCAGAGCATTATTGATTCCCGTAGGCTTAGAGGAAGGGTACAGTACCTGGTACATTGGAAAGGGTATGGTCCTGAGGATCGATCATGGGTGGATAGTACGGACCTTCATGCACCTAGGTTAACTAGGGCCTTTCATGCCAATTACCCGCAGAAACCTAAACCCTATTCTAGGAGAGGGGGTCTTTGAAAGGGGGGTACTATCACGGTGCCCGTGATTTGCTGCAGTTACTTGTCTGTCACCAGTAGGGGGCTTCTATTGGCTGTCTGCAGATAGCCCGCCTCTTATTGACTATTTAAATCTGGATTGGGCACCCTTTGAGTGCCCTTTCGTGTTGTTTCTGACCTTCTTGCTATCACTATGCTAGTGATAGCTGGGCCTCTGTTCCAGTGTTCCTGAGTTCCTGATCTCATGTGTTCCTGAGTTCCTGATCTCTACTGTTCCAGTGTTTCCTGCATGCTGAAGTACTTCCAGTCCTGGTTCCGGCCTAGTCTCTGGTGTTGCAGTTCCTGCTGAACTTCTCTGCTGTTTTCTGACCTGACTGATCGTTGCTGGTTCCTGTCATCTCATCACCTGTCTTCAGTATCCTGGCGACCTTCTGCCTGGTCGCGTTGGTGACATTGCTACAATTCCGTGTTGGTCCCAGCGTGCGGACGCTGGTTTGCTCCCAAGCCTTGCGGCTATACAAACTCGCTTGTTACACCAGTGTGCGGTCACTGGTTTGCTCCAAAGCCTATCAGCTATACAAATCTGTGTTGGTCCCAGCGTGCGGACGCTGGTTTGCTCCTAAGCCTTGCGGCTATACAAACTCGCTTGTTACACCAGTGTGCGGTCACTGGTTTGCTCCAAAGCCTATCAGCTATACAATTCTGTGTTGGTCCCAGCGTGCGGACGCTGGTTTGCTCCTAAGCCTTGCGGCTATACAAACTCACTTGTTACACCAGTGTGCGGTCACTGGTTTGCTCCAAAGCCTTTCAGCTATACAAATCTGTGTTGGTCCCAGCGTGCGGACGCTGGTTTGCTCCTAAGCCTTGCGGCTATACAAACTCACTTGTTACACCAGTGTGCGGTCACTGGTTTGCTCCAAAGCCTTTCAGCTATACAAATCTGTGTTGGTCCCAGCGTGCGGACGCTGGTTTGCTCCTAAGCCTTGCGGCTATACAAACTCGCTTGTTACACCAGTGTGCGGTCACTGGTTTGCTCCAAAGCCTATCAGCTATACAAATCTGTGTTGGTCCCAGCGTGCGGACGCTGGTTTGCTCCTAAGCCTTGCGGCTATACTACTCGCTTGTTACTCCAGTGTGCGGTCACTGGTTTGCTCGCTAAGCCTAACGGCTATACTATTCAGTGTTGTTTCCAGCGTGCGGACGCTGGTTTGCTCCAAAGCCTTGCTGCTTAACGATTCTGCTAATTTGCCAGTTCCATCTGGTTGCTGCTATTATCTCTGGGCTGCCCTGCCCGGTATTGGTAAGGCCGGTAGAACCTTTTGCCACATTCCATCTGAGGTTGCCTTACCCGGTATTGGCAGGGCCGGTAGAGCCTACATTGTGTATCTATTAAGGCTGCCTTGCCCGGTAATTTGGTAAGGCCGGTAAAACCGTTATGCTATTCCATCTGCAGGTTGCCTTACCCGGTATTGGCAAGGCCGGTAGAGCCTAAAGACTGTCCTGTCCGGTATATTGACAGGACCGGTAGAGTCTGCCTTCTGTCTGTGCTATATTCTGTATATATATATATATATGTATGTTATTGCCATCCTAAGTTATCATTTATTATTTCAATAAAATTGATTTTTTTTTTACCTAAAACTTGTGTCTGAGAGTCATAATAAACCGTGACATTTACTCTGTGTACTGTCTTGCCACACAGTGCCTTGCATTCCAGCATACCGCATGGTGATCTCCGCTTTGCTCTCGCTTTATTTGAGGTGGCTTGCTGTTACGCTAGTCGGTTGCACCGCGTGGCGCTATATCTCTGTCGACCGTTAGCTAGGCATTTATGCTATAGCTACTTTCACGACCGCCGTTGGCGGAGTGCACAAGCGAAGTACCAGTACAGTGTTATAGCACTGACTGTGTTACTCTGATCTCTCTGTGTCCACCTCTCTTACATCGCTGGGCTCACTCCCTTAGGGAGCTGCAGTATATCAGGGCGTTACCTATTGACCCTTTGCGTATCTGGATGTTCCAGGTAGAGTGTTGCATATTTCCATCTGCAGGAGCCTCAGGCTCAAGAGCCAGCGTTGCGTTGTACCATCCTCAGTGAGGGGACACTGGTTGCCTACATCTCTATATTCCACTGTGCAGCGATCCACCCCTAGCATTCTAGGGATTTCCCTAGGAGAGTTATCTCGGTCTGTTGCCATCCTGTGCCAGGGTCAGTGTTGCCTCGCTCTTTGGGTTCTGTACTTCCCAGGCGTCTGGGTTGTGCCAGTAGTGTTGCCTCGCTCCTTGGGTTCAGTGCCTCCCAGGTGCCTGGGTTGTGCCAGCGGTGTTGCCGCGCTACTCTGGGTTGTGCCAATCACTTCCTCCTGGACCATCTACCTTCAAGATCCTATGGTCAGCCCTCTGTCTGCTTATCCTGCTGCCCGTTCTGGTCCAAGCCTGGACCTCCATTGCCAGAGATTGTCATTATTCACACATACATCATTATTACTGGCTTGCTACTATTGTATATACCTGCCTGTATTTCTGCTCGGTTTGTGTGGGCCCATAGGCCTATCTATGTCTTTGAACTTTGTTTCAATAAAGTTATTTTAACCTTACCAAACTGTTCTGAGTGTTCATCAAAAACCGTGACAGTATGAAAGGGCCAATGACCTCAGACGGTTCTGGTGAAGGAAGCTCTGTAAATATCCATTGGCGAATGGATATGTATGAACAACATCTTGCTCAATTGTCAGTGGCGGTGCAAACCATACTAGAGCGGACCACGCACTTGGACAAACCAGTACCAGCCTCGGTGGCCACCCCAGTTCAGGCACCGACGGTCCAAATCCTGAATGCTAGCCAGCAATTTAAAGAGCTATCTGCGACAGCAGCCCTACCATTAATATACGATGGAGAACCTATCCTATGTCGAGGTTTTCTCAATCAGCTGCAAATTATTTTGTAACTAACTCCTCAAGCATTTCCTACTGAAAGAAGTAAGGTTGGGTTCACTTTTAACAGGCAGAGCCTTAGCCTGGGCAAACCCTATTTGGGAGACAGCGAAGCCCATTACGACCAATTTCAGTGAATTTGTGAGGGCCTTTCGTAGTGTGTTTGAGGTTCCTGGGCACAACATCTCGGCTGCTAAACAGATTATGTGCATCCGACAGGGCAATCATTCTGTGGCCGATTACTCCATAGAATTTCACACCTTGGCGGCTGAGGTGGCATGAGGCCCTGGTAGCGGCTTTTGCACAAGGACTCCATGATCGCATTAAGGATGAGATAGTAGCCCGAGAGTTCCTGTAACGCTGGACAAATTCATAGAATTCGTAAACCTAACTGACACACGAATCAGGGAACGGACGCAAAATAGAGACCACAAACCTGTCTTCTGCAGGGCAATGGCACAAGAATGAACTCCCACCCTTGCCTCCCTCGCCTCCCTTGCCTCCTAGACAAAACGAATTGTTTGAACCTATGCAGGTTGGGTTCATGATATTAACCAGAGAGGAACGGTCCTTCCGCCGTAAGAATGGGTTGTGCCTTTATTGTGGCAAAGAAGGGCACTTGTTGCGTAATTGTCCCACACGGCCAGAAAACGCACGCACCTAGGCTTCCTAAGGGGACAGGTCCTAGGTGGTATTCAGCAGTCCCCAGAAGATGTGCCTTCCAAACCTGTGGTCCAGTTGGTAATTTCCAGTGCCAGCTTCTCCTTTACCGCATCCGCTCTGATTGACTCTGGAGCAGCTGGATATTTTATGGATAAAGAATTTGCTGTAGCTCATAATATTCCTTTGCTCGAGTTGGTCAGTCCTATCCAAATCGAAGCTATTGATGGGCGACCTTTGGTGCCTCCCCAGGTCACCCACGAGACTTGCCCACTCTCAGTAATTACGGTTGCATTACACGGTGAGACTCTGTCGTTTCAAATTATTCAGTCACCTCATTATGTGGTTATCTTAGGGTTTCCATGGTTACGAACCCATAACCCTAGAATTCATTGGGGCACTTGTGAGATTACGGCCTGGTCTGACTATTGTATGAGCCATTGTTTACAACGACCTACCAGGATTATGTATACCTCTCTATCACGGTCCCCATGATTCCCTGTCAATCTCTGACTGTGTACATTTGCATTGGAGGAGTCTGATTGGCCCGCCCAGGATGTGCCTTTATATGCTGGGGTTTGGGCACTTGTCAGTTGCCCTTTCGTGGTGTTCCTGTTGCTGCGCCTAGTTGCTGATTTCCAGTGTCTCCTGTGTACCGACCCGGCTAGTCTGACTCTTCTCCTGTTCCTGCTCCGTGATTTGACCCGGTTCTGGCTGACGACCCTGCTCCGTGATTTGACCCGGTTCTGGCTGACGACCCTGCACTGTGATCCGACCCGGCTCTGGCTGAAGACCCTGCTCCGTGATCTGACCTGGCTCTGGCTGACGACCCTGCTCCGTGATTCGACCCGGTTCTGGCTCCTGATCCTGCTTCGTGATTGATCCGCTCTCCGGTGGTGTTCCTGTGACTCTGTCATCCGGTTCCAGCTATCGCTCCTGTCCGGTTGCTGCTCCAGTGTCCTCTGGTCGCGCTGGCAACATTCTGAACTGTTCTCTGTTTCCTCTCTCGCTCATTTAGCTGTAGCCGAGGTTGCCTGCCTTGTACTCGCTGAGCATTGCTCTTTTAAATGTACCAGATTAACCCTTGCAGTGCCTGTAGTTTCCGATTACGTGCCACTTGTTAGCTTGCCAAGCTTCTGTTGATTCTCTGAGCCGTTACACTTTGAGTCTCCTCTTGACGCTATACCAGTCCTTGCAGAGCTCCGCTTGCCGGTGTTCGGGGTGCACCGTGATCACGCTGGTTGGCGCCGGTAGTCTGTTCGCTCTTGCTATAGGATTCTGTGCGACACCGGAAGGGTGTCTGGGCCCGTATCTCATTCTCTTAAAGTGTACAGTTCCAGCTGCACTGCTCTGTGCATCGGCTCTTCATAGCTTGGGCAACTACTATCTACTGTGGCATACCAAGGGCTTGTATACTATCCTTGGCACACACAGGGTTACTCACTACTCATTCTGGGCGATTCCTATTCTGGTTACATCAGATTTGGCAGTAGCATCCCTCCTAGCCCACGGTGGTGGTACTGGCTCAGCTCAGAGCAACAGGGGCGCATCCTGCTTCTGCTTAGAGAGTGATACAGCGCTGATCCTGTGTTCCTGTTCTACATCTAGAGACTGTTTTCCAGAGACTGATATATCTCCTGGGCGTTGGCCAATCTAGCCTGAGCCTCACCAGTTGCTCCTGTTAACCCTTTGAGTAGCTACAGTCTGTACCTGTATTAATCCTCTGTTTATATTGCCTATTCTTTGTCTGTATTTGTCAGTATTGTTCTTACCTTTACTGGCCCCTAGGGGCACTGTTTAGCATTCTGTTTCAATAAACTGTGTTTTTACTTTACAACCTGGTCTGAGTGTCAGAAAAACCGTAACACTCTCCCTCCCTACCGCATGAATACCAATCCTTCAGCGATGTTTTTAGCAAGGGAGAGGCTAGCACCTTGCCACCAGATCGGGCATACGACTGTGCTATTAATATTGCGCCTGGTACAGTGCCCCCCAGGGGTAGAAGTATCCTCTCTCTTGTGAGGAGAACAGGGCCATGGAAGAATATATTACTGACGCCTTGGCTCGGGGCATTATTCGCTAATCATCCTTGACTGCGGGGGCTGGATTCTTTTTCTTTAAGAAAAAGTCGGGTGAATTAAGGCCTTGCATTGATTATAGAGGGCTCAATAAACTAATGATCAAAAGCGCTTATCCGATTCCACTCATCACCGAGCTGTTTGACAGACTGAAGGGCTCTACTATCTTTACGAAACTGGACCTAAGGGCAGTTTATAATCTTGTTCGTATTAGAGAAGGTGATGAGTGGAAAACTGCATTTAACACGCACAATGGGCATTTGGAATACCTAGTAATGCCATTTGGGTTGTGCAATGCTCCAGCCGTGTTCCAAGATTTAATTAATGATGTTCTTCAAGATCTGCTTCTGTCCTGTGTAGTAGTCTATTTAGACAACATTTTAATTTATTCCCCTGACTTGGAGACTCATCGTATTCACATGACCACTGTACTTCAGAAACTCAGGGAGAATAAATTATTTTGTAAGATTGACAAATGTGAATTACATAAATACATGGTACCCGTCCTGGGCTATGTTATTTCTAAAGAGGGCATTTCCATGGACAAAGTTGTCTGCGGTGCTGAATTGGCCACGTCCCAAGGGCCTCAATGCCATTCAGAGGTTTCTTGGCTTTGCCAATTATTATCGTAAATTTATCCGGGACTTTTCCATCATTGTCAAGCCTCTCACGGATTTGACGCACAAAGGGGCCAAGGCGTCCGAGTGGTCAAAAGAGGCTGAGGAGGCCTTTGAGGCATTGAAGGCGGCATTTGCTTCAGCACTGGTTCTGGTCCATCCTAAGGCCGACCTACCATATATTCTGGAGGTGGCTGCTTCTGATACAGGCGTGGGAGATGTACTGTCCGAGAAGTCTGAGCCCGGTCAGGTACCTAGGCCTTGTGGATTATTTTCTAAAAAACTGACCAAGGCGCAATCGGTATAAGAGATTGGTGATTGTGAACTATTGGCAATTATCCTGGCATTACGTGAGTGGCGTCACTTGTTGGAGGGTACCAGGGCTCCGATTCTGATTTTGACGGACCACAAAAATCTATTATATTTATCAGAAGCTAAAATATTGTCGCCAAGACGAGCGAGATGGGCACTCTTCCTGTCCAACTTTGTGGTATCCTATTTGCCCGGTTCCAAGAATGTACGGGCTGATGCCCTGTCCAGACAACATGGGCCTGAAATAGAGTCTGATGTACAGCCAGTACCCATTATATCTCCTGACCAAATTTTGGCCACTCTGCGGACAAGCATCACTTCTCCTCTGGGCCAGGAGATTATGGCTACTCAGAATCAATCTCCTCCTGAAAAACCCATGGGCAAATGTTTTGTGGCTGAAGCTTTTCGGACCAGACTATTGGAGACCTACCATGCGTCTAGAGCAGCAGGGCATGTAGGCAGAGATCAATTGTTCTGGTCCTTGTCACGTATATTCTGGTGGCCCACCCTAAGGAAGGATTGTGCCAAGTTTATTGCCGCCTGTACGGTGTGCGCCCATGCAAAGTCTCCAAGACACCTGCCTGTGGGCTTAATACAGCCTGTACCCAACGGCAACCGACCCTGATCGCATGTGTCCATTGACTTCCTGGGAGAACTACCGGTTTCTAATGGCTATACGTATATTTCTATGGTGGTAGATAGATTTTCTAAAATGGCACATTTTGTGCCTCTTCCAGGTCTGCCATCCGCTAAGGAGTTGTCGATAGTCTTCGCCAAAGAAGTATTTAGACTCCATGGTGTCCCTAAGGTGCTCATTTCGGACCGTGTTAGTCAATTCATTTCAAGATTTTGGAAGGCATTCTGTAGCCAGATGGGCATTCAGCTGTCATATTCTTCTGCATACCATCCACAAACGAATGGTGCGGTAGAGCGAGCTAACCAGGGGCTTGAATAATTAATTAGTTGCTTTGTATCCAACCATCATGACAATTGGGCTGAGTTGCTACCCTGGGCTGAGTTCGCAAGAAACTGTGCTATTAATACATCATCCGGAAGCTCACCCTTTCTTGTCAATTATGGGTTTCAGCCATCCTTGCTTCCGGATGCATTTCACGCGCAGCAGATGCCAGCCCTAGACGTACATCTGAGACAACTCCATTCTACTTGGGTACAAGTGCAAAACTCTTTGCGCGAGTCCTTCCAACAGTATCAACGACATGCCAATAACAGGAGGTTGCCGGCACCTGTTTTCCAGGTTGGGGATTATGTGTGGCTGTCTTCCAGAAACCTGAACTTGCAGACTCCCTGTCATAAGTTTGCTCCATGTTTTATTGGGCCATTTAAAGTCCTTCAGTGGGTCAATCCTGTCTCTTACGCCCTGGAACTACCCGCAAATATGCGGATTCATAATGTATTTTATGTATCTCTACTCAAACCTCTGATTTGCAATCGCTATACCACTGCTCCGGTGGTCCCTGCTCCTGTCCGCATTGATAACCACGATGAGTATGAGGTTCAAGGCATCCTGGATTCACGCAGAGTGCGTGGCCAACTGCAGTACCTGGTGCATTGGAAGGGCTAAGGGCCGGAATAACGTTATTGGGTGTCCCATTCTGATATCCATGCACCCATATTGTTGAGCAGATTCCATGCTAAATTCTCATCTAAGCCTGGTCCCCATCCGCAGGGGGGGTCGTTGAGAGGGGGGTACTATCACGGTGCCAGTGCTTTGTGCAGCGGGCGGCGACATTCTGACAGCTAGTTTGCATTACCTCTTACTGATTGGCTAGTACCTTTTGTCGCCACCCAATGATGGCCTTTATATACCCTGTCATTCCCACATTATGGTGCCCTTTCGTGGTGTATTAGCGTCTGCATTTTTGCTCCGTTATTGCTGATCGTGTATGACCTGGCCTGCCTGACAACGCTACTGAGTTTGCTGTTCTTCGATTACTCTGTTGATGACTATATCCGGCTGAGAACCCGCTCCGTTGCTGACCGTATCTGGCTGAGGACTCGTTTCCGTTACTGACTGTATCTGGCTGAGAATCTGCTCCGTTGCTGACCTGATCTGGCTGAGAACCCGTTTCCATTGCTCACTGTTCCTGGCTGAGAGCCCGCTCTGTTGCTGACCTGGTCTGGCTGAGAACCCACTTCCTTCGTTTACTGTGCCTGGTTGAGTATCCGTCCCGTGTCTGACCATACCTGGCTACGAGTTTACTCTGTGGACTGTTTTGCCACATAGTGCCTTGTGTTCCAGCATAACGCTTGGTGGTCTCCGCTTTGCTCTCGTTTTATTTGAGGTGGCTTGCTGTTACGCTAGTCGGTTGCGCCGCGTGGTGCTATATCTCTGTCGACAATTAGCTAGGCGTTCGTCTTATAGCTACTCTCCATACCGCTGTTGGCGGAGTGCACAAGCGAAGTATCGGTACAGTGTTATAGCACTGACTGTGTTACTCTGATCTCTCTGTGTCCACCTCTCTTACATCGCTGGGCTTACTCCCTTAGGGAGTTGCAGTATATCAGGGCGTTACCTATTGACCCTTTGTGTACCTGGACGTTCCAGGTAGAGTGTTGCATATTTCCATCTGCAGGAGCCTCAGGCTCAAGAGCCAGCGTTGCGTTGTACCATCCTCAGTGAGGGGACACTGGTTACCTACATCTCTATATTCCACGGTGCGGCGATCCACCCCTATGTCACGGTTTGTTAAGACTCTCAGACGCAAGGTTAGGTAAAAACACAACTTTATTGAAAAGTTTAAGATAATCCCATAGGATTTCATACACACACATACAATACATAGAATGGCAAATAGGTAGTAGCAATAGCGAATCAGGCTCTACCGGCCCTGCCAATATACCGGGCAACGCAGCCTGGGCAAGCAATGAAAAGGTGGCTCTACCGACCCTGCCAATATACCGGGCAAGGCAGCCAAATAGACAGTCAGGAGAATACAGGCTCTACAGGCCCTGCCAATATACCGGGCAAGGCAGCCTAATAGACAGTCAGGAGTATTGACAGTCGGTATATTGGCAGGGCTCTACCGGCCCTGCCAATATACCGAGCAGGGCAGCCTAACGGATCACCAGCTGATACAGGCTCTACCGGCCCTGCCAATATACCAGGCAAGGCAGCCTAACAGAACATCATAATAATAGGCTCTACCGGCCTTGCCAATACCGGGTAAGGCAACCTCAGGGTGGAATAATAGAAGGTTCTACCTGCCTTACCAATATACCGGGCAAGGAAGCTTAAGGAGGAAGTGACAACCACAGTGGCCTCAATAACTGTCAGATGACAATGACAGTATAGAGATGGTAGGTAGAGGCTACAAGGCCCAGTGGTATTACCAGGTAGTCTGCACACCCCAGTACCCGTGTACCGAGGGAATAACTAGCTGTCTAGGACTGGACAGCACACTGGGAACCATCAGACTATATGTGTCATAAGCCATGAGGCAGAGGAGTAAACCAGCGCCCACACGCTGGAAACCAACAGGCTGGATGTTAAGTAGACCTTAAGGTCATAGAGCGAACCAACGCCCGCACGTTGGGAACCAACACTCTAATACAAGTAAGCAGCAAGGCAGTGGAGCAAACCAGCGCCCGCGCGCTGGGAACCAACAGACTGAGTAATAGTAGGCCAGAAGGCAATGGAGCGAACCAGCGCCCGCGCGCTGGTAACCAACAGGCTGGATATATCGTAGGCTATAAGGCAGTGAAGCGAACCAGCGTCTGCACGCTGGGAACCAACAGATAGTTGTGTATAGAACCGTAAGGCAACGGAGCAAACCAGCGCCCACGCGCTAGTAACCAACAGACTAGAGTATAGTAGCCGCAAGGCAGTGGAGCTAACCAGCGTCCGCACACTGGGAACCAACAATGAACATATAGTAGGCCGTGAGGTAGTGGAGTGAACCAGCATCCGCACGCTGGGAACCAACAGACAGTTGTGTATTGAGCCGAAAGGCAAAGGAGTGAACCAGCGCCCGTGCGCTGGTAACCAACAGACTAGTAGTGTAGTAGCCGCAAGGCAGTGGAGCAAACCAGCGTCCGCACGCTGGGAACCAACAGGTGAAAATGTCGCCGGAGCGACCGAGGAACAAGGTTGCCACCGGTGAAGGAACCGGACACAGGAGATGAACAGGAACCAGCACTATGGCGGTCAACCGGATCAGGAATGGCAACGGAGACTGGCAGCAGGAAACAGCAACCTCGGATGACTTCAACCGGAACAGGCACTGGAACAAGGATAGCAGAGGAGTCTCAGGAACAGGACAAACTCAGGAAACCAGGAACACAGCAAAAAGGCCCATGAAGCTTCTGTAGCATAGTGAAAGTGGATGCAGTCTGAGACACAACGAAAGGGCAACCAAAGGGTGCCCAAACTCAGTTTAAATAGGCAATGTGAGGTGGGCTAAAGGCAGATAGCCAATGGAAGCCCCCTACAGGTGACAGACACAGAAATGCAGCAATCATGGGCACCGTGATACCCTAGCGTTCTAGGGATTTCCCTGGGAGAGTTATCTCGGTCTGTGCAATCCGGTGCCAGGGTCAGTGTTGCCTTGCTCCTTGGGTTCTGTATTTCCCAGGCGTCTGGGTTGTGCCAGTAGTGTTGCCTCGCTCTTTGGGTTCCGTGCCTCCCAGGCGTCTGGGTTGTGCCAGCAGTCTTGCCTCGCTCCTCTGGGTTGTGCCAGTCACTTCCTCCTGGACCATCTACCATCAAGGTCCTGTGGTCAGCCCTCTGTCTGCTTATCCTGCTGCCCATTTTGGTCCAAGCCTGGACCTCCGTTGCCAGAGATTGTCATTATTCACACATACATCATTATTACTGGCTTGCTACTATTGTATATATCTGCTGTATTTCTGCTCTGTTTGTGTGGGCCCATAGGCCTATCTATGTGTCTGAACTTTGTTTCAATAAAGTTATTTTAACCTTACCAAACTGTTCTGAGTGTTCATCAAAAACCGTGACAACCTGCTACCAGTTTCCTTTTGGAACCCGTTACAACATGATATGAGCAACCGTCAATGTATGCAGTTGGCAAAGTTAGACAATAAGTCTCGTAAAATGCCTTATAAGGGGAAAACATTTGTTCTTTAAGGTCATCTCCATCTATAATAGTCTCCAAAGGAGCTAATGAACAATCATGGGGTTCGGATAATCCTTGAGCTACAGGACTCATCCTGTTCTGCTTTTACCAGATTTCCAGTGGCCATCCCTGTAGGGATAAGGTCTATGTGGTGATCCTACTATTGGAAAGGTGTACTTCCCTTATTTTATCACTTTACAAATATTGCAAAGGCTGATGTGCAATTTCAGGGATGATTTTCCCACCTTGTATGAAACTACAGAAATTTTGTAATACCCAAACATTACATAATAAAGCTTTCATACAGTCATTAAATTTAATTTCCACTGAAGATAGGGATTTACTGGCATAAGCGCTGACCTTGTTTAGGTTATCATGCTTCTGATACAAAACCCCACTGAGACTAAGATTGGTGAATCCTGTCAAAGGCCAGACAAGGAGCCTGGGTGAGTTTCCTCTTGAGCTCAGATACAGCTTGTTCCTGAGCTTCGTCCCAGATCCATGGTTGATCCTTTTTCAATGGTTTTGTTATTTCAGCATAGTTATCAATGAACTTATGGGAATAATTCATCATACCTAGGAAGGATCTCAATTCCTTGAGATTGGTAGGTGTTTTTGATTTAACTATCTTATTCTGAGTGTTTAACCCTTCAGTACTCACCTCATGACCAAGAAAGTTAACTTTAGTGCGGCACATCTGTGCCTTCTTGAACGGCAGTTTAACACCTGCTTCCTTTAACTGATTAAACACGTTTCATCTCTGCGATATGTTTTTGGAAGGTAGTACTTTTTAGCAGGACATCATCCACATCAGGCATGGCCTTATGAATGAATTGGGCAGATTCATGACCTGAGTTTATGTAACCAAAAGGCATTCTAAACCAGGCATACTTTACTCCTGCAAAGGTAAAAGCCAGTTTATATTGGTCTTCTTCACTTACTTTGATGGCCCATTACCCTTGGGAGTAATCAATTTCTGAAAAGATTTTAGACCCTTGCATCTGAACTAAACATTGATCTATATATAGTACCAGCCAGCCGGACATATAGACACGTTTGTTGAGTTGCAGTAACTCAGCACACATTGACCATTGGGCTTTAGGATTCCTAAGATGCGGTTATTATAAGAGCTGTGCACTGCCCTGATAATGCCCCTCTCTTTGAGGTTCCTTATTAGATCTGTCAATGAGTCATAAGAAGCAAGTGGAAGATGGTACTGTTTGACATACACAGGAGGTAACTTAGGGTCAAGTTTGTATGCAGTCTACATGTAGGTTAATTAAACCACAATCATAAGAGTACTTAGCAAACAGATCTTGGAATTCAATTAGTTGTTGGCATTCAGAGTCATCAGAGCACGCATCTGCTAGAGAGATTTGTTCCTCTACCAGTTCATTGAACCCTGGAAATACTTCAGGCATACCTATCTCATAGGTTTCCCCAAGTTGTGTGGATAAATCAAAAGTGTTTGCACTAACCTTATCCACAACCTCCTGATATTCTCTGGACTCTTGTTCATCCAGTTAATGTTCAAATACCAGAGATGATTCTTCAAGCCTGCATGTACCTGTATTAGGACTATATAGATACACATATTGTACAGAGAACAGTCCCTTTGGGAGGGAGTGAAACATTGGCTCAACCAGTTTCTCTTCAGACAGTTATCAGGCAGTAGACCAATTACTTCGTTCTGAAACCCAAATGTATAGTGTTCTGAATCCAGTGCATAACCTATAACAGTTCCCTTATCCAAGGTATTGCTATGTGGGGTTATATTATTTACCATAATGTGGACTGGTGTGTTGCAAACACTCACCATAGGGGTAGGACAGAGACATTCCTAGCTGTTGAATCCTATTTGAGAGGAATATTAATGCATCAGGACTTCTGAGGTTCTGACCTTTACGTACCTGTAATGATATGGGGAACGGATTTGCTCTGTCAGGTATAGTGACCTCATTAGCCACCTGTAACTTAACTGCATTTGGCAACAGTTGGCATGATTTCAGGGCCTTAAATTCATCCTGAAACTCACTGGGATTTCCTCTAACCTAGTCCACAGGTTATAATTCACCAGATCAATCTGGGCGGCAAAACAATGTATTAAATCGTTGCCTATATACATCTGATATTGAGGTTCCTCCACTACAAGAAACATATGTTTGCAGACCTGTCACCTATTGATATGGATAACATGCAACTAACAACAGTGTTATGACTTGTATTATCATCATCCAGGTCATGTACCCAATTATCATGTGGAGCAAAATACTTCATATGCATGGGATCTCTTACCTGTGCCAGTAATCACTTACTGATATAACTATATTCCAGTTTCAAATTCAGCTTGGCCTGTTTGATTCTCTCCAAGTCTTTAACCTGTAAGGGAACAAACAACTCACTACCTACATTTTCAATTTGTGTCAGAAACGGAGGATGATTCTCTGTGTCTGTTGGCTCAGAGGGTGATCGGTCAAGAGAAATTGTTAGGACATGGCCTTCTAGATTCACATCCTGAATTTGTTCTGGTAACAACTTGATGGAGAGGTCGCCTTCCATATTTTCAGTATTTGTATCATCATGCACCTGCAAAACAGTGAGGTTGGGGGTCTGTCTATTGACAAAATGAATCTGAATAGTATCCCTGGTTTTCTCCACCACATGGTCATTCCTATGTGGGCGTTGCAATGCCCGCTCATATCTGATTGGAGTATTAACCTGTAACCAGATGATATTGTTCTCACAGTCTATAACGGTGCTTAATCGCCTTAGCAGATCAGCACCTATAATTAACCTGTTATAGGGGACCTCAACCAATATGACTTTGTATGATTTATTACCGATTCTGAATTTTAACCAAGTGGTTCCCAATACGTTTAAGGGGTTACCTCCTATGCTTATTAGGGACCCATCAAATGCTTGTAACACTGGCTTGACTTTAGCACACCCCATAATATGATGAAAGTGAGAGCTTGAGATAATTGATGCTTGTGACCCTGAGTCTATAAGCTCCTTAAGAATCATATCATCAAGATCTTGTAGAATGACACATAAAATATTTCCCTTCAATTTCATGCATTTCACATCAATAATTATGATGTAAAATCACTTGCAGGGGTTAACTCCTGTAGATGTAGAAGTTGTGTCTGTGCACTGTACAGATAAAAGATCCCCTTTCATCCCTCCCTCTCCTGCAGAAGTGCAGAAATGATGAGGTCATCAGGAACAGACTTTGTGTACCTAGCTGTGTAGAAGACAAGGAAGAATTTTTATTGTCATGTAAATCCTGTAAAGAAAGGTTGTTAGCATTTGCATGAGTTAAAACATCATCTTTAATTGTAGGGCTTACATTAACCTGCCGCTATTGGGTAGTTGGCTCCAACCCAGGAGCTGTCCCTAAAAAAGGATTAGATACCCGTTGTGTAGCAGTATTGAGGCTTTGCGCTGACTGTCTGCAGGGCTGGATTTACATCTCAGGAGCCTGTAGGCACAGAAATTTGAAGCGCTGCCCCCCCCCCCGTGGGCCATCTGCACTGGATACCTCCACAATGCTCCTAATCTCCACGTTTCCCCCCCCATCATCTCCACACTGCCCTCACAATGCCCCCCATCAGCTCCACATTGCCCCCCATCAGCTCCATATTGCCCTCACAATGCCCCCCATCAGCTCCATATTGCCCCCATCAGCTCCACATTGCCCTCACAATGCCCCCCATCAGCTCCATATTGCCCCCATCAGCTCCATATTGCCCTCACATTGCCCCCCATCAGCTCCATATTGCCCTCACAATGCCCCCCATCAGCTCCATATTGCCCCCATCAGCTCCATATTGCCCTCACATTGCCCCCCATCAGCTCCATATTGCCCTCACAATGGCCCCCCATCAGCTCCACATTGCCCTCCACCCCATCAGCTCCAACTTGCCCCCACCATCTCCACATTGCCCTCCATCGGCTCCAACTTGCCCCCCATTAGCTCCACATTGCCACCCATTAGAGCCACATTGCCTCCCCCCCTCCCATTGTCCGTTTCCTACTTCCCTGGTAGGAGATCTGTCATCTGTCTGTGCCTCCTTTGGCACAGTCTTGTACCTGATGGAGCTCCCGCGCGGTCTCCTGTTCAGGAATGCAGAGCGCTGAGAGATGATGTCATCTCCCAGCGCTCTGCATTCCTAAAGAGGAGACGAGAGGGAGCTCCATCAGGTACAAGACTGGGGGGGCGGGCAATGTGAGTGGGTGCCGCCGGCGCAGCCAGCGAGGCGGCTAGTTTTTTTTTTTTTTTAAAGAATTAAAAAAAAAAAAAATACAAATGGCAGGCGCCCCTCGTTGGCGTGCGCCTGACTGTCTGGTGTTAATCATCAGCTTAGCCATCGTGTCTGCGAGGTTGTCAACCTGACACCTAAGGCTTACCTTTTTCTGACCTCTGTTTCCAGAGTCAGAATTGGTGGATTGCTGAGGCTGCTGTGACTTGTACCCTTGACTATTAGATGATTTATTTTTCTTAAACCTCTTTTTAGACTTATTCTGGTTATTCTGTTTTTTTGGTTACAACCCTGATATTTCTTGACAAATGGCTTCTGGCCTTTTGCTTCTGTGGACCATTGGTAGCTAATAGAGGCAGGCACAGGGTTAACTGGAGCCTGATCATGAACCTGGGGCAATTTTAACAACTCTGCATAGGTTCTGTTGCCAGATTCAAATGGCAAGCTTTCCTCAACTTTAGTCTCTGCTACACACTAGAGGGTAGGCTTCTTGTCCCTAGCTGGGGTTCTCTTTCTCTGCTGGACATTATATAGCTTTAAAGTTTTTGAGAGTAACCAATATAATGGCAACCTGGGTGAATAATCCCTGGCCAGATTGATTCTCATATACCTGGGCAAAGCATTAAATAATAACTCCCTAAATTCAGAAGATTGAAAGTAAGCATCCTTATCAGTTAGGAAGTATGCACACTTTAATTCTGGCAAGAATTGCCTGGGGTCCTGGTCTGGCTTGCATTTGAGTTCATATATAGCACATTTAGCCTCATGACAGGTTTTATAGGATGCTAAGACTATTTCATCAACAGTTTGCTCACATGTGGTTATTTCCGTATCTTTTAGCGAGAGGAAGAAATAAATATTCTTCACTTACATCAAAGGCACATAGTACATTTTATCCCTGTCAGTATTAAGGCCGACAGACTCCAGGGTCTCCACATAATTTTCTAGATGATTAACCACTGACATATTAGACTTCCTGAGGAATCTAATTAATTTTTGGAACTCATACACTTGGGATGACCTATCTTCCTGTTCAGACCTCCCTAGCATGGGCCTAGTCCTCTTGCTAGAATAAACCAGTGTCTTCCTGTGTGAGGGTAACCTGTTACCGGTTAGTAAGTTCTGAGGTGGAACATGTGACACATGTCCCTGGAAGCAGTTCTCATCATCGCCTTTCAACATGAATTGTGACTCCTGAAGTGCCACTACACTCCCCTCCCCATCTGAGTGATCAGAACTACAGTCATCATCAGCAGACTGGGCCTGTACCTTCCTGCCAGGACCAATGGCCTGTGCAGGCACAGATGTAGGATTGCCACACTGAGATACAGCTATAGCCTCTACTCTTTTTCACAGTTCCTGTATCTGTTTGGACAAAATCTCAAGCATTTCCTGATCAGCTGACTTATCCCCCTCAGGGACACTACAGCTGGCCTGGGAATCAAACAATTTCTGCTGAAGCCGACTATAGCTCTGGGCCCACTCCACACGATGGGTTTGGAGTGTATCAACCTGGGCTTGCAAATCCACATTCTTAAGATGCAAATTTGAAAACTCAGCTTTAAAGGCAGCATCATTTTTCACAGCATTTTCCAATTTATTCTCAGTATCTTGGACATCTCTTTTGAGCTCCTCAGTTTTCTGCTGGAAAGAGTTAACACTTTCAGGACTTACAGTTCCCACATTATGATATTTCTGCACCTTTGTTTCTAATTCAGACACCGTGGCTGATTTAGAATTAAGTGCCAGCTTCACTGAATTAATTTATTTCTGGCCAGCATCCAATGTAGTTTTGCAACAGGCCAGAAGGTGTAGCAATTTGGGCACAAGGGAAATTAGATTAATGTTCAACTCCTTTGTGGACCCAGTGTCCAGACAGTTTCAAGGACTTGGTAATAAAAACTATCTGGTTGCCACATCTGGTCAAAATGTTTCAAAACCTCTGTCCCAATGGACTCACTCCATACCTGCTTATCAGTCTTAAGCTTCAAGCGCGTATAGATTGCACCGATTATTTGGCATCAAGACCCCACATGTCACCAACCCCCATAGGCTGGTCCACTTGGATAGCCTCAGAACAATCTGAGTGAGACATGAGTGTCATAAATATGGTTACTGTGGTACAAAGTGTGTCAGCCTTATTTATGATCTCAGCAGTGACAGGCGACAGGCACTTGAGGACCACGGGGCATTTTTTTCTTGCAATCTGATTCAGGGCTCCCCATGTAGTGTGCAGCCGCGCAGGGAGCCCTGAATTCCATGATGTGCCAGGACAGGATGTGCTGGACAGCCGTGATGGTCTGGGCACGTCATTGGACATGAAGGGGTTACGGATAAATAAAATGTGATATATAAAATACAATAATAATCAGTGAACTGGGATATAAAGGTATATGAAATTGACTCAGTAATATATCTTAATGTAACCAATACCTAAACTAAGATATATATGGCATAAAGAAATTATAATACGATAAAATATATCAGGTAACTACACAGATAACATACCAGCACATATAGGGTTAAACCTTACATATAGGTATCTAGAGGTATAAGCTAGAAAGATTTGAAGACAGCAGCATACCAAGGGTTAATTCTTCCTTACAATTATAAACAATACTGTAGGTGGCAGTGTAATCACACCTGTCCCACTCTGTATGTACAAAAGCAATTAAGTAGCAAGAAATTTATCACTTGAAATATGCTCAATAGGGACACGTCAAGTAACAACCCTTTGCCACATGCATAATATTGTAAGAAGTAATAGCCTATCTGAAAGGCATAAGGTCCCAGATCTGCTAAATATAGAATTTAACTATTTATCTGCTGTTTTCATTATGCATACCTCTGGATGTAACACATAATATTGAAATACATTTCCCAGCAAAAATTTGCATTACCACATTATAATCCTAAACAATAACATATACCATAAAGATTATAATGACAAAATCATGTCTGCACACAAGTCAGCAGCTGGGGTTAATAGAACCATGGACAGTAAGGACCAGCCAATTACTCAATCCAAAGTGGCGTACACTGCATTGTTCTGTCAGGATTTTCACAAATGTGACTGTTCCAACAGATCAAGACCATTCCCTGATACCACCATGCAGACAATGCAACATTTAAAAAGAACCAGCTATGAAGTACCAGAACCACAGACAAGAAACAGAAGGAAATTTCCCAGAGAGCAATGCACGTGTTAATTTAGAGCACCAGAACAACATTATTGTGAATCTTCTGTACATGCTTGCAGTGGGACTCAAATGCATCCCGCAATATTCATGTGCAGACTTCCATGCACATCAAAAACAATCTGCTCTGCAGGTATCAGCAATGCTAGCTAACTATAACTCTCAATGATCTAAAATTGCTATCAATCTGATCTCACCCTATTATTTTTGTGATTGGGCTGTATGACATCCAAAGATTACTCTAACTTTACAGCCAAATGCTACTGTATAATAGTTCTCAGTAGGTTGGCTAGATCCACTAGGAAATATTAGAATATAACTACCCCAGAATAGACTGGGTTATAATAATTTTGGAAGTGTATACAGTGTTATGTAAATAAACTTTAATTATACTTTGCCAGTCCTATACAGGATGTGGTCTTTGGCACAGCCAGGTTCCGTTCAATTCAGGTTAGCAACTAGGAAATTCGACAAACAAAAAGCCCCTATATCCCCCTGTGTATTGCTTATATTTCCTACCCCCCCCCCTTAACAGAAATCCCATTTTTCTCTCATAGGTCACTCCTTATAGAATTAAAATAGTAGTTAATTTTTACATTTTCATCAAATTTTCTGATTGGTAAATACCATCTACATACAACTTGGAGATATAAATTCACCATGCTGCTAGATGGCAGTCTACTACCAGGAATCTTCAGGAAAGATCAGAGTGTCAATCAAATATGAGGAAAACTAATTAGATACATTTCAAAACACGTTTTGAGGAATGTGAAACCACAGGTGCATCTCTCCCATATAAGATAAAATTCCTATTTGAGGTAAGAGAGAGGCCTCCTTCAAGGATATTCACAGCGTGTAAGTTTAAAAAATCAATTTCCAGAGAAACTAAAAACTTATGTTCTTAAAAATACAGCCTCATATATACAGAAAAAAAAGGCTTCTGAATTACCTCTTTAACCATTTCCTTCCAGCAAAGAGCAGACCCTCTGACAATGGGAACTTAAGAGTTGATGTAACTGGAAAAGTCATCTCCACTTCTTCACACTTTTATGAATCTCCCCCATCATCTTCTTGCATCAATACATTCCTAAATTCACTCATACTCCATGTTTAATTGATAGACCCCTGAGTTTAGAGACATGCATTCATGAGTATAACGGCTTCATAACACAAAACCATTTTGCTATCTGGCGATATGGCTAATCCAACATTAATATCAACAGATATATCATTAATGGTGATAAGCTTCCTTTTTTATATGTTTCGGAATACAATAGAGCACAAACATGTTTGTTTACCCCCGATGAATGACAACTTGATGAATACTGGTATCTCACCCGTTGTTCCCCGCAGGCGTGTCCTGCCAGATACGGTGTTCAATAGCAGATCAGTATACTTGCCGTTACTCACGATGTACTGGAACCATTCAGAGTGTTGTTGACTTCTATTGAGGATTTATTGTAAATTTCCCATCACATAGATCGCTAATGCTACTCAAGGCTTGGTCAGATTTCCACTTTGATCCGTGACAGGAACAATGTAGCAAATCTAATTGCTCAACGCGTTTCGGCGCTCGAATCCCGCCTTCCTCTGGAGTATCCGACCAAGCCGTCAGCCAGTCTGGATACCATTGGTTATTTTTAGAAGGGCCGTGACTGTTGAGTGATTTGGTCCAAAACCTGATTGAAGAGGGGTGAAAAAACTGGTCTGTTGGTAATATTTATATAGTTGCACATGTACACATTTCTCTAGGATTTTAGATAAAGTCAGGAGTAGGGATATTGGTCTGTAATACTACATTTTTATCCCCACTTTTTTGTTATTAACTCACCTGTGTTTAATTAGGGAAATCCTTAAATCCTGGCCTGTTGGTGGCCATTGAGGACTGAACTTGGACAACCCTGATGTAGACAACACTAACACAGTATATCCATCTCTATTGTTCTCGATTATGCTTTGCACAACTATTATTGTCATGCTAACTCCAATACTCTGTTAACCCCTGGAATGCCAGAGTGGTATCCAATGCATTGCATGTCATTGCATTGGATATCCCTCTATCATCTCTCCAAGGGTTGTAGGGTTGTTATGGTTCTGTTCAACTTAAGATATGTTGTTTGCTGTTAGTTCATCTAAGGGATCTTATGAACATGGGCAATGTGGTTTACCTTTGTTCACAGAAGGATGGATGATATACTTGAATTGGCAATGTCATTGTGGCCGTGTGAATAGTAGATTCTAGTTGAATACACATCCTCAAATTGACACATCCATTTAAGAGCTGTTGTATGGGTTTTATCCTGTAGCAGCTAGGTTATTGCAACAGGCAATCCCAGGGCTGTGTATGACATTCATCCTTTGGAGTGAAACAGATTATGTGTTGAGTGTATGTGTTAACACAAATTTCCCAAGCCTGAGGACATACATGCATTGTGTTTGATTCTTGTGTTATACTCAAGATGGGTGTGGTGGTCCCTGATGATCCTACCTCTTATCTCCAGTTGTCCTCATCCTGTGCCTGGGGAACAGGGACTTCCAGGAGGTGTTGTGGCTCAACATCGTCAAGTAGCCTAGTGTCCACTGCTATGTTGTGTAGGATTGCACATGCCAGGATAATGTTGCATGCCTTTCCTAGTGCATATTGCACTGCTCCCCCAGAGTGATCAAGGCATCTGAATCTGGTTTTGAGGATGCTAAAGGTCTCTTTTCTTGTTCTATTGTGTGTCTCATTGTAGCGCTCCTGTGACGGTGTTTGCGGATTTGGAAATGGTGTGAGGAGCCACTGTTTACACCCATAGCCTACATCACCTGTGAAAAGAGAGGGCATGTTGTGACAGGGTGCACATATTATGTGGATGATGTACTACTTGTGTGTCATGACCGCTAAGCTGTGTTTCCATTATTCATGTGAGTGCACCTGTGGCTGTAGTGGGATGTGTGTTGTGTTCACTCACCTAATAGCCATCCTCCTGCATTGGTCCTATTCTCAAAGTCCCTGTGGACGGAGGAGTGTGTGAGGAGTCATGACAGCTGCCAGGATATTTGTCACAGACATGGGTTATCCTCATAGTGGCATCACATACCACCTGTACATTGATGGAGCAGAAATTCTTCTTTTTCATGTACAGATGTCCCTCTTGTGTTGGAGCTTTTATTCAGATTTTTGGCACCCATGACCCTGGGCATGCCTCCCCTTGTGTAGAACTGCTGTTTCACATGTGTCCACTTGATGTCGGTGTTGAGGAAGTGGATATAGGTCCTGGCCTTCCTCTTGTAGGCTGCTAACACCTGAGTCACTGCCCTTGAACAAGTGACCTGTGACATGCCAGATGCATATCCTTCTGTGGATTGGAAGGATCCATTTGCCATGAAATGGATGGCACACATGAGATTCTGCAATCCGGATAAGGCACAGTTGGTGTTGTAAATGGGGCCGATGTCCTCCTTGATCACCTCATATAAATGGATGAATCTGTGGGACATTATCCTGTACCTGTCTCTGATTTCAGTGTCCGTCATTCCCAGGAGCGTGACCCTTGTGTGTAACATCTTGGGTCTGTGTGGACGTCTGTAATCCCTGTGCTGCTTCCCAGGTCCCTGTGGCAGCTGTGGGAGATCCAGTTGCAGCAGCTGGGGTGCTGCTGTTTGCTGTGGTTCTCCAGGTGGAGATGGACTCCTGTCTGACTGTCCAGCCAGAGCATCAGCATCAACAGGTGTGTTTGGGGGAGGATGTTGATCCCTAGTGCTCGCACGCCTTCGTCTCCAGAATAGGTATGCAAACATACTGGTTTCTTTCTATCTGTCTCTCCCTCTCTCTCTCTCTGTCTCTTTCTGAGTGGTCTCAGTGTAAACATGCCACATCTGAGGACGCCGAGATGTCCCTTTAAGACAGTGGTGGGGTGTTGTCCAGGTGGGGTCATGAGGTAGGTAGTGACCAATGGGATAGTGTTTGTTCTCCAGGTAAGTGTTTGTCGGTGTGTGTTTTTCTGATCTGTTGTGATTGCTGTGTAGCTGTCAGGTGTGTGTGATGTTGTCAGGTGCATATTGTGACTTCATGGGCTGTTAATGTTGCACAGGTGAGTTTAGGTTACTGTGTATTGACAGGTGTGGTTGTTGTGTGTTAAACCCCATTGTTCCAGGGTATGTTGTGATGGCTTGGGATGCTTGGTGAAGGCCTTGTCCCTGGGGGTCTCAATGGACGTTATATTATATTATTAGCTGTACATAAGACAGCCAATTGAATGGCTTATTGTGCTTTCAAAACCTCCGTCGGCTGTTTTTCTTCCTTAACGGACTCATTTGAATTGAGCCTTATATCTGGATAGTAAAAATCCCCCATAATTATAGTATGCACAAGATATGCAGCTTCTTCATTTGCAATAACAGTTGGGCTTCAGCTTTCTCATCAACATTTTTTAATTTGTTGCATATGCACACCATACACCTTTTCTTTCTACCTTTTATGCCACAGTTAGCCTCAAATTCTACCCATAAGGACGCCACATTATAGCCAGTTTTCTCACAAATATCACCCCTTAAAGGGACAGTAATGTCCCATAAAAAGGAGGAGACGAAAATAAGCTGAATGGCATGAACCCCATCTGTCAAACCGTTATGGTTTAAGAGATATGAGCGTTGAAAGTTCCCCCCTCCCTCACATTCTCATGATGTCAGCTGTAAAGCTGACAGCAGCAGATTCGTGTCGGCCGACACGAGGGGGCTCTTCAGCAGAGCCGAAATCGCATTATTGCAAAATAATTACTTCATTGGAAAGGTCAACAAAGTGTGCTTGCAAACCAGGCACACTTTGTAGATATTTTCAATTAAGTAATTCTTTTGCAATAACGCGATTTCGGCTCTGCTGCAGAGCTGCAGGCTGGTCCCCGGACCAGGATCTCCTGCTGTCAGCTAGACGCTGATGTCAGCAGAAGGGCAGGGAGGGGGGAACTTTCAACGGCTATATCTCTCAAACCATAGTAAGATATACAGGAAAAGGTTAAACAGGAGACCCGATTACATTTTATAACGTCACATAAATAGATAAAATAATATTAAATTAATTTGAGAACTTTACACAATACTAGGTATTGACACGCTACTTCACAGTAAAGAATTGATTGAAATAAACAATTACGCATATCTGTGCAAAAATATATATAATTTATTTACATAAAATATACTATATATAAAGTGTAATCAAAAATTATATGAATGAGTAAACACCAATTAACTCAAAAATACATCTGTTTACATGACTCAATCATATACTCATATCTTTTTGAAACAGACATGCAGTAAATGAAAAACCAGTATCACAAAACAGTATTACCCAGCATAAACAGGATTAAACATTTCATAGGTGTATCCTGAGGTATTTGGTAGCAATAATTGAACACAGCAGCATAGAAAGGGTTAATTGTAAGACTATACTCAGAAATTAATCTAATATTATATGTCTAGAAAGCACAATTAAAAACTTCATGCAAGATATACTATAAACATGACAATAACAATCCTATTTGTTACAACTACAGATATAAGGTATATGGTTGCCCCACCCAAGATGGTGGCTTATTTTTGTCTATTGAGATGTTTAAAGAAAAGTTAGGCCCAAACACACATGCAACAAAGAAATTCCATAAGATGACGTTCTAACTGTTCTCTTCAATAGATGAAACAATATCTCCAATTAGAATACCAATATACCCGACTGGTTGATAGGTAGAGACATAGTAGCTAATATGAACAGTTGCTTGGCCTACTCAAGGATCGCCTTAATGTTGGCTTGAGATAAAGCAGCACTTCTGTTATATCAGAGTCCCAGTTCTAGAGATTGGAGTTGAGAGAAATATCAAATTTCTTCTTGATGCAACACAGACAAACAAAAGAGAGAGTGACGTTTCACAGAAACACAAAGAAGACAATAGGACCAAACTTGACAATGTAATTTGGACAATCAATGAATACTCATCCATCCAATGACTGAATTAGGATCCCTGTCCTTCTTCAGCTTCTCCCTCTATGATCTGTAACTGAGATTTAGGGTGACAAGCATGCAAATGCTTCATATGAACCCACTTTTCTAAAGTCTCACCATTATTAGGGATAGAAACCTTATAAGCAACTGGAGATAATTTATTAGTTATGATATATGATCCTCTCCATGAGGGTAAGAATTTCTTCTCTCTTACCTGTCTCTCAAATTTCTACAGATAAACATGAACATTTACCCCATTACTCCCATTTCTTGGTCTTTAGGTCATATTAAGTCTTATTACTTATTGCTGCTTTCTCCAGATTTTGCTGTGCAAACGCAAATGCATATTGTAAATGCTTGCATAACTGGTCTATGTATTGGTGTGTTGTGGAGGCAATAATTAGATTTTGATTGGACGTATGGTATAGCAAGTGCTGGAGTAGGACCATCTTTCTACCTGCCATCAATTCAAAAGGGGACATTTTCGTGGCTGCACTAGGAGTAGTCCAAATAGCCATGAGAACTAGGGGTAGTTTAAGATCCTAATCCTTACCAGATTCCTTAAAGAGATAGTAATGTTTCATAATAAAAGCAGCTCTAATTAATCATCATAGTATTTGGACCTTGGGGAGTGTTATTTCAATTCTGTCAGAATTGTAGTTCAAGAGTAATCAATGACAAAGTATCCCCCTCCCACCCCTTTTAAGGATGTAACACTGTTCAGCCAGATCAGAAAGGAGGTGCCCAGGTAGACTGCAGAGAGGGACAAACTTCAATTGAGGGATAAGGGAAAAACCTGAAAAACTTGTCAAGGGGGGCAGGGCTTTCATTGTTCTCATAGGAATAAGATTATCCCCTGCTGTTATCTGTCTGGTCTATGGACTGCATTCCACATCTGAGAAGAGATGGCTTACACTAGGTAAAAGGGGCGGGAGGGGGAAACTTTGCTTGTTAATATCTCCCTTTCTGAAAAAGGACATTATGGAACTAGAGAAAGTGCAGAGGAGGGTTACAAAATTAGTAAGGGGAATGGAAAGCTTTAGTTATGAAGAAAGGCTAGAAAAGTTAAACTTGTACACACTAGAGAAACGGCGTCTTAGAGGGGATAGGATAACACTATATAAATATGTTCAGGGCCCATACAAAGGGCTCTCCAAAGACCTGTTCATTAACAGAACAGTACACAGGACAAGAGGCCACCCACTTAGACTTGAGGAAAGGAGATTTAATCTACAACAGCGGAAGGGTTTCTTTACAGTAAGGACAATAAAGGTATGGAATTCACTGCCTGAGGAGGTGGTGCTATCGAAAACATTAGATGCCTTTAAAAGGGGCCTGGATACTTATTTAAAAGAGCATAACATAGAGGGCTATATACGTTAGTATTGGGATGAATATTTAGTTGGGGCTTGTTGATCCAGGGAGGAATCTGATTGCCATTTGGAATCAAGAAGGAATTTTTCCCCCCCATTCAAGGCAGAATTTTTAATTACTAATTGAGGGTTTTTTTTTTTGCCTTCTTTTGGATCAACGATGGTAAACAGGAATAGGAAAACGTTGAACTAGATGGACGCAAGTCTTTTTTCAACCTAAATTACTATGTTACTATGTTACCAAGAGAGATAAGACTTATATTGTTTTAATGCCTACAAAATAAAATAAAGATAAAACGAAGTATTACTATCCCTTTAACAAACTTCTTAAGAATGTTAACAGTAGATTGATTATATTGCTCCACCCCACCATTTCATGTAGGGCGGTAAGCAATATGTAATTTCTGTTTTACCCCCAATAGTTTACAGAGATTACTAATCACTTCACTGATGAAATGGCTACTTCTATCAGATTCAATCCGCTGTGTTAGGCCAAACCTGGAGAACACATGGTTTTGTTAACAATGCAGCAGCAGTTTCTGCCGCATTATTGTTTGCGGGTAAAAAACCAACCCATTTAGTGAACAAACAAGTAACAGGTAACTGGGCCTATAAAATCTATTTGAATATCCTACAACTGTAATGACATCCCCTGCTTCTGTAGTGGTGCACAATGATTGGGACATATGGCTGGAATTGGGAACACATCAACCTTGACAATAGATTTGTAAGTCCTTCAGTATATGAGGCCAATATTCATAATCACGGAGAATCTCATACGTGATTTTGTCTCCACGATCACCTGAAGTAGGTGCATCATGAGCATGTCAGAGTATTAAACCTCTACATGTAGTTGGCACAGCCCATTGCTGTATTCCATTTTTAGATGTTCTAATTAACAAACCATCCTGTTTGGAATTGGGCCTTGGATCTCATCAAGATCCTCAAATCTTCCTATCCCACACTGTCCTCCTCAGAGTTTGGGTGGTTTAGGGGATCTTCTACATGTTCATTGAGATTAGTGGGTGTTTTGGACTTGACTATCGCCTCAACATTCTTTCTCTGTGGGTATAACCCTTCGGTGGTCACTTCATGACCATGTAAGTTAACTTTGGTGCAGCACATCTGTCCCTTTTTGAGCGACAGTTTAACACCTGCTTCCTATGTTTTTGGAAGCTAGTACTTTTAATTAGGACATCATCCACATAGCAGAGTGTCCCCCTATCCACAGCATCAGGTATAACCTTCACGACCTGAGTTAATATAACCAAAAGGCATTCTAATACATGCATATTGTACTCCTCCAAAGGCAAAAGCTAGTTTATATGGTCCAGTACCCTTGGGCACAGTCAGTCGCCGTAAAGATCTTAGACCCTTGCATGTGAACCAAACATTTATCTATATACGGCACTGGCCAGCCGGACATATATACATATATAGCACACAGACATCATTGACCATTGGGCTTAACGATTCCCAAGATGGGGTTATTATAGGAGCTGTGCACCTTCAGTATAATGCCCCTCTCCTTCAGGTTCCTTATGATCTCTGCCAATGAGTCATAGGATTCAAGTGGAAGACAGTACTGTTTGACACATACAGGAGGTAATTTAGGGTCAGTTTGTATGCGGCAACATGTAAGTTAGTTAAACCACAATCATATGAATCCTTAGATCTTCGAATTCCATAAGGATTTCCATTAGCTGTTGGAGTTCAGAGTCTCAGAGCACGCATCTGCTAGTGAGATTTGCTCCTCTACTAGATCACTGAACCCCGGAAATGCTTCAGTCCTACCTAACTCATAGGTTTCCTCAAGTTGTGTGGATAAATCGTGTGTTTACTCTTACCTTATCCACAGCCTCCTGATATTCTCTGGACTCTTGTTCATCCAGTTGATATTCAAATCCCAGAGATGATTCTTCAATCCTGCATGTACCTGTATCAGGGCTATATGGATACACAGATTGAATTAAAACAACCCCTCTGGGAGGGAGTAAAACATCTTCTCAACCAGTTGCTCTTCAGACAGATAATTATTAGGCAGTAGACCAATTACTTGATTCAGAAACCCAAATGTATAGTATTCGGTATCCAGTGCATAACCTATGACAGTTCCCTTCTCTAAGGGAATACTGTGTGGGGTTATATTATTTACCATGATGAGGACTGGTGTTTTATGAATACTTACCATAGGGGTATGAGAAACAGAAACACCTAATTGTTGAATCCTATTTGAGAGGGATATTAAGGCATCAGGATACTTACGGTTCTGACCACTACGAACCTGTAAGGATATAGTGACCTTAGTAGCTACCTGTAACTTCACTGCATATGGCAACAGTTCGCATGACTACAGGGCTTTTAAGTCATCCTGAAATCCACTGGGATTTCCTTCTAACCTAGTCCACAGGTTATTATTCACCAGGTCAATCTGGGTGGCAAAACAATGTATTAAATGATTGCCTATATAGATCTGGTATTGGGGTTCCTCCACTACAAGGAAAACGTGTTTTGCAGACCTATCACCTAGCGATATAGATAACAGACATCTACCAATGACACTGAAACTTGTGGTATCGTCATCTAGGTCATATACCCCATTATCATATGGCACCAGATACTTAATATGCCTAGGATCTCTTACCTCCATCAGTAGATTATTACTAATGAAACTGTGTTCCAGTTTCAAATTCAGTTTAGTATGTTTGATTCTGCCCAAGCCTTGAACCTGTAAGGAAACAAACAACTCACCAGCTGTATTGTCAATGGACGTCAGATATTGAGAATGATTCTGTGGATCTGTTGGCTCAGAGGATGATCTGTGAGGAGAGATGGTTAAGACATTGCCTTCTAGCTTCACATTCTGAATCTGTTCTGGTAACACCTTGATGTATTCTCATCGTGTGTATCCGGCATCTGTAAAACAGTGAGGTTAGGGTTCTGGCCATTTATAAAATTAATTTCAATAGTATTCCTAGTTTCCTCTACCACATGGTCATTTCTATGGGGGTGTTGCAATGCCCGATCATATCTGATTGGGGTTTTAACCTATAAACAGATGACATTATTCACACAGTCTATAACGGGACTTAATCGCCATAGCAGATCAGCACCTATAATTAACCTGTTATAAGGAACTTCAATTACTAGGACTTTATGTGTGAATGGTTTATTACAGATTTTACATTTTAACCATGTGATTCCCAGTACATTTAAGGGGTTACCTCCTACACTTATTAGGGATCCATCAAATGCTTTCAATACTGGCTTTGCAGTAGCACTCTCCATACTTTGATAATAATGGAAGCTAGACAATATTGTAGCTTGTGACCGGTATGCAGGAGGCTTAAAATAATTAGGTCATCAAGCTCCTGCAAGGTGACATCTATAAAATATCTCCCTTCATATTCATGCATTTCACATAAATAATTACGATGTAAGATCATCTTAGAATCCCTCAACTGCCTGCAAGGTTTAACTCCTGAATCTGCAGCAGAAGACTTGCTGACCACTTGGTCAGGTTGTACAGCTGAAGCATCCCCCCCTTTTATTGTTTGCAAGCCCCACCCATCACCAGCCCATTTTACCACACACCCCTCTTCCCTTCCCCTAGAAGCAAGGGAGAGAAAGAGAGCTGATCTATTCTTTGTCCTTTTCCCGCCCAAAAAGACCAGGGAGAGGACAAAAATACAAAGGGAAAATGGTGCCGGCCTGTCAAAATAAAAATGGTTCTAAAAACGAAGTGTGATTTAGGAGAGTGGAATATAACCATGTAATGAATGCAGTTTTGCTGCAAATTTTGCTGCAACTTACCTGTGTTCATAACACTCCTCCTTCTTCAACCTGTTTTGAAGACATGCAGGGAAAAGTAGTGACACCATCAGGGATGGACTTGTGTACCTAGCTATGGGTGAGATGAGGAAGGATTTTTAGAGTCAAGCAAATCATTTACATCTTGTAAAGAAAAGGTGTTAGCATTGTTGTTAGTTAAAATCTTATTGGTTGTTCTAGGATTTACATAGGGCAAAGCAATGGTATTCTTTTCCCCTACGGCCTGCTAAACATTATCCTGGTGTTATATTATTGAGTGGCAGCCATCACTCCTGGAGCTGTCCCTAAAAAAGGGTTAGATCCCTGCTGTTCATTAGAACTAGGGTTTTGGGCTAGCTGTGCCACATTAGCCATCATCTTGGCCATCAGGTCTGTAAGGTTGATAACTTGGACCCTAAGACTTACCTGCTTCTGACCTTGGTTCCCAGAATCAGACTTATTGGGTTGCTGAGACTGCTGGGACCTGGACCCCTGATTGTTAGAGGTTTTACCCTTTGAAACCACTTGGGAAACTTAGATCTATTTTGGTTTTTCTTGTAACCCTGGTACTTTTTGAAAAATGGCTTCTTACCATTTGATTCATTGGACCCTTGGGAACTAACAGAGGCAGGCCCTTTATTAACTGGCGCGTGGTTATGAACCTGTGGAGATTTTAACACCTCTGCATAGGTTCTCTTGCCAGATTCAAATGGCAAGCTTTCCTCAACCAGTGTTTCCACTACACACTGGGGGGCAGGCTTCTTGTCCTTAGCTGGGGTATTTTCACTCTGCTGGGCATTGTAAAGCTTAAGAGCCTGAGTGAGTAGCCAATCTAATGGCAACATGGGTGAATAATCCCTGGCTAGATTGGTTTTCATATACCTTGGAAGAGCATTAAAGAATAATTCCTTAATCTCAACTGACTGAAAATTTGCATCTTTATCAGCAAGGATATATGCACATTTTAGGTCTGACCAGAATTGCCTGGGGTCCTGGTCTTGCTTACATTTTAGTGCATAGATAGCACATTTAGCCTTATGGCGGGTTTTATAGGGCCCAAATGCTAGGATTATTTCCTCCACAGTTTCTTCCCATGTGGTGATGTCCATATTACTCAATGATCTGAAAAAGAAGCCCTCTGAAATATCAAAAACACAATACATTTTTTGACGGTCAGAAGTAAGGCCAACAGATGCCAGAGTTTCCACATAATGCTCTAAATGGCTAACAACAGACACTTTAAACTTCCTTTTTAAAAACTGACACAGTGTCTGTAATAAACCTTTTTTTTTTTGTCACCCAGTAAGGGTGACTTCTCCTCCTGTTCAAACCTACTAGTGCCTAGTCCTCCTGTTTGGTTTGAGCAGTGGTTTCCTGTTTGGGGGTAATCTGTTACCTTATGATATTCTGAGGTGTATTGTGTGAGAATTGCTCTGGGATGCTACCTTCATCATCACACCTCAGCATGAAGTGTGATTCATGAGGGTCAACATTCAGGCCCTCCCCAAGTGTGTGATCCTGATTACTGGCAGATATTGCTAGTTGGGCCTGGATTTTCCCATCAGGACTAATAGCTTGTTCCTGCTCAGAAGGAGGATTGCCAGTTTGATAAGCAGTTAAGGCCTGCATTCTCTGACAATTCCTGCATCTGCCTGGATAAGATATCACACATACCCTGATCCACTGACATGTCCCCTTTAGGGGCACTATAAATGGATTGGTACTCCAACACTTGTTCCTGCAGTTTTCCATTATAATCAGCCCACTTATCCATATGGTTTTGAAGTTTCTTAACATTTTCTTGCAAATTGTGGTTCTCACATGTTAAATTGTAAAGATCAGCACTGAGGACAGAATGCTGTTCTTTTGCAGACCACAATTTCCTTACACCTGCCTATTTATCTGGTACTGGAGAGACCGATTTTCCTTAGCATGTGTTCTTAACATTTTGTGATAATCAAGCACCTCATTCTCCAAGTCAGAGACTTAGTCTCAGCTTTAAGTGCTTGTTTTAATAGTTCTATACATTTTTGCTTAAGATCCTGTCACATGACAAGCTAGAATGTGTAGTAATTCTGGTACTAGCAACAATACTTTTATATCCATCTCCTTTGGAGATGTTTTCTCAAGACAACTGGTTAACACTTTATAACAGAAGCTATGAGGTTGCCAAATCTGATCAAATTGGGTCTCTACCCTTAACTCAATATAATTGTTCCATTGTTGCACATCACTTTTAAGTGTCAGGTCGAGAATGGATTGCACTGACTAACCTGGCTTCTAAATACCACATCATGTCTTCTTTTGGGATTTGATCTACTTGATCAGTCACAGAAGAACCAGACTGAGACATGTTTATGCACAAGTATGTTACTGTGTAATACATCTGCCAATAAAATTATTTGACAAATGTGTCAACCCTGTGTATAGATCTCAGCAGTGCCTCCAGATTTATGTAGAGGATATACAGGAAAGGGTTAAACAGGAGACCCAGTTAGGTTCTATATCTTTATATAAATAGATAAAATAATAATATTAAATTAATTTGAGAACTTTACACAATACTGGGTATTGACACACTACTTCACAGTAAAGAATTGATTGAAATAATCAATTACGCATATTTGTGCAAAAATATATATAATTTAAGTAAAACATACTGTATATAAAGTGTAATCAGAAATTATATGAATGAGTAATCACCAATTAACTCAAAAATACATCTGTTTATATGACTCAATCATATACTCATATCTTTTTGAAACAGACACGCAGTAAATGAAAAACCAATATCACAAAACAGTATTACCCAGCATTAACAGGATTAAACGTAGCCTATGTGTATCCAGAGGTATTTGGTAACAATAATTGAACACAACAGCATAGAAAAGGTTAATTGAGCCTTACAATTAATTATAATACAGTTGGAAGCAGCATATATGAATACCTCTGTACCAGAAACTGTATAAACTATGTTAATTAAGGTCTAAGGTATGTAGTTATGGGAGTTGCTTTTAATAAAACAAAACAGATCTCATAACTATTTACTTATACCATATAAAATATCAAAATTTAGAAAACTTTTCTGGAATAAAAATCCCACATTTAGATGAATATAATTTAACTTTTTATCTACTGTTTTCAATATTACCTACCTTCTGGATAAAACATATAAATTACATTTATTATTGTCAATAATAGATTAAGTAAGAATATACTCAGAAATGAATCTAATAATATATGTCTAGAAAGCACAATTAAAAACTTCATGCAATATATACTATAAACATGACAATAACAATCCTATTTGTTACACCTACAGATATAAGGTATATGGTTGCCCAATATGGTGGCTTCTTTTTGTCTAGTGAGATGTTTAAAGAAAAGTTAGGCCCAAACACACATGCAACAAAGAAATTCCTGGAAACATACACTAAAATAGACAAGCAGCAGATTAAGGGTTAATTGCAGAATTCACCAGATCAAATATTAGCTCAATAACCTTTACAGAACACAAATATATGATTCTATAGGAATCAATAATTCGATTTAACTAATATAATTGGTATATTGATCTACCTGCTATCAACTATTTCTCAATTATCTGGATAAAATTGCAAATTAATTAATTTGGTTTAGTTCCAGAATAAACTACAGCCAAATACAGGCTCATAATAATAATTCTAAAAATGGGTGGCTAGTCCACTTAAGAGAAATAAGACATTTTTTTCCTCAAATGTAGAGGAAATATATATTTCTAAGAACTTTACAGAATTAAAATAAAGAAAATATAATTACCAGTCAATCAGAGTGTAGGTTCCTAGAATGTCTTTGGATGTTACTTCGATGGAAGCCAGCAGCAAGACCCAGATCTATAGAAAAACCTTAACTTATAAAGTAAAATCCCCTTATCAGAAGTCACATCCCATCCTCTTCTTGATTGGGTGATTACACATATCATTATACTATGATGTCAGATTATATTATCTGCACTTTTCTGATTGGTCAATCTTTAAGTTACATTATTTTGAGATTTTAAGTTATTGTAGCAATAATTCGATTATTCCTAAAGATGGCACACCAATACCATATTACCATTTTGTGCATATATGATGACAAGGTCTGTATCTTGTCACCAGTGAGGTATTTAGGGAGTACCATATGTCATGTCAAACTGTCACTTACAATACTATGTCTAAGATCTTCACATAAGATTGTAAGTGTTTTCTATACTTTTTGTCTACAACTTAGTTGTAAATTTCCCTAACACTTCACTAAAATATTTCCACCCCCTACATTGAGGCAAATAGGGTATTATTCTTGAAATGAGCTAATTTAGCACTTAAGTATTTAAAAGAAATTTAGAAAACCCATCCTGGTTTTCTAAAAAAATATAACCATGTACTCCCTGCCATGGCAGAGTCTCTGATATAATCCCCCCTTTTAGCTTAATTTTTCTAACTTGATTAGAGTTCTAAAATATTATAGCTAAAAGTCTTATACCCATGACTGGTATTGTCCCTGAAGTGAAAAGAGTTTGCTTCAGTGTATCAAATGTATAACAGCATAGACTTGTTTGCATAAGATGAAGTTCTTATTGTTCTCTTCAATAGATGAAATATCATCTCCAATTAGGATACCAATATACCGGATTGATTGATAGGTAGAGACATAGTATCTAATATGAACAGTTGCTTGGCCTACTCAAGGATCGCCTTAATGTTGGCTTGAGATAAAGCAGCACTTATATTATATCAGACTCCCAGTTCTAGTGATTGGAGATGAGAGAAATATCAAATTTCTTCTTGATGCAACACAGACAAACAAAAGAGAGAGTGACGTTTCACAGAAACACAAAGAAGACAATAGGACCAAACTTGACAATGTAATTTGGACAATCAATGAATACTCATCCATCCAATGACTGAATTAGGATCCCTGTCCTTCTTCAGCTTCTCCCTCTATGATCTATAACTGAGATTTAGGGTGACAAGCATACAAATGCTTAATATGAACCCACTTTTCTAAAGTCTCACCATTATTAGGGACAGAAACCTTATAAGCAACTGGATATAATTTATCAGTTATGATATATGACCCTCTCAATGAGGGTAAGAATTTCTTCTCTTTTACCTGGTTTCTCTCAAAATTCTACAGATAAACATGATAATTTCCCTCATACTCCCATTTGTTGGTCTTTAGGTCATAGTAAGTCTTATTTACTTACTGCTGCTTTCTCCAGATTTTTCTGTGCAAACACAAATGCATGTTGTAAATGCTTGCATAACTGGTCAATATATTGGTGTGTTGTGAAGGCATTAATTAGATTTTGATTGGATGTATGGTATAGCAAGTGCTGGGGTTGGACCATCTTTCTACCTGTCATCAATTCAAAAGGTGACATTTTCGTGGCTGTACTAGGAGTAGCCCAAATAGCCATGAGAACTAGGTGTAGTTTAAGATCCTAATCCTTACCAGATTCCTTAGCAAACTTCTTAAGAATGTTAACAGTAGATTGATTATATCGCTTCACCCCACCATTTGATGTAGGATGGTAAGCAATATGTAATTTCTGTTTTACCCCCAATAGTTTACAGAGATTATTAATCACTTCACTGGTGAAATGGCTACTTCTATCAGACTCAATCCACTGTGGTAGGCCAAACCTGGAGAACACATGGTTTATTAACAATGCAGCAGCAGTTTCTGCTGTATTATTGTTTGCGAGTAAAATTCAACCCATTTAGCGAACAAACAAGTAACAGTTAACATATTCTTGTTGCCTCTTGCAGTCCAGGTAACTGGTCCTATAAAATCTATTTGAATATCCAACCATGGTAATGACATCCCCCTCTTCTGTAGTGGTGCACGATGATTGGGACATATGGCTGGAATTGGGAACACACCGAAAAACCTTGACAATAGAATTGTACATCCTTAAGCATATGAGGCTAGTATACATAATCACGGAGAATCTCAAACATGATTTTGTCTCCACGATGACCTGAAGTAGGTGCACCATGAGCATGTTGGAGCATTAAACCTCTAAATGCAGTTGGCACAACCCATTGCTGTATTCCATTTTTAGATGTTCTGATTAACAGACAATCTTGAATTTGGAATTGGCCCTTGGATCTCATAAAGAGCCTCAAATCTTCCTATCCCACACTGTCCTCCTCAGAGATTGGGTGGTTTAGGGGATCTTCTATGAGTTTATAGAATAGACCAGGAGAGTCTTGAATCCACTGTACTACTGGGATGTCTGCTTCATTACGGGCTTGTTACCTGGTAACAGCATTTACCTGTATAGGACCCAGTAGATGTGAAATGTCTAAGGCATCCCCCTTCAGGGCACCTTCATTAGCCAATTAATCATCTAGATCATTTCCCTGTTTTTCAGGGCCTAGGACTTTGGAATGACCCTTAGTTTTTTTTTCCAATAGATGGTAAGGCCATTTGATGTCACAAGATTGTCAACCTCACAAAACAATTTACCATGTTTCAATGGTTTATTATTGGATCTGAGCATATGGCTCCTTTTCCAACCTGGGAGGTATTCTACAAAGCTATGGTGAACATAATTAGAATCAGTAATGATGACAAATTCCTTTATGTTATGCTTAATAGCTAATAGGATCATCGTACAGACTGCACAGAGTTCTGCTGCTTGGCTACTCTGAGGTCCTAAGCCATTTCCTTTGGATATAATAGGGCACTCACCTGTCCAGGCAATCCCTATACCAACCACCTGTTTCCTTTCAGAACCAGTTACAGCATGATATAAGCAACCGTCAATGTACGCGGGTGGCAAGGTTGGAAAATAATTCTCATCAAATGCCTTATAGGGGAAAGCAGTTGTTCCCAAAGGTAATCGTCTCCATTGGTAGCAGTCTCCATAGTTAGGGCTGAACAGTTATGGAGATCGGCTAGTCCTTGAGCTACAGGATTCTTCCTGTTTTGCTTATACCTAATCTCCAATGGCCATCCCTGTAGGGATAAGGTCCAAGCGGTGATCCTACTATTGAAAGGTGCCCTTCCTTTATCCTGTCACTTTGCAAATATTGCAAAGGCGGAAGTGAAGTTTCAGTAATTATTTTCTCACCCTGAATGAAACTATGAAAGATCTGTAATGCCCAAACAGTACCCAATAAAGCTTTCTCACAGTCAATGA
This sequence comes from Rhinophrynus dorsalis, assembly GCA_037306005.1. NCBI lineage: Eukaryota > Metazoa > Chordata > Amphibia > Anura > Rhinophrynidae > Rhinophrynus > Rhinophrynus dorsalis. Next base: position 195,168,297 of record CM074724.1, read on the forward strand.
ATTTCATTTTTACGGAAGACAGGGATTTGCTGGCTTACACAATAACCTTAATGCGGTTGTCTTGCTTTTGATATAAAACTCCACTGAGACTAACATTGGTGAATTCCGTCTCAAGGTAAAATGGCTTTCCTCCTTCTGGATAGGCCAGACAAGGAGCCTGGGTGAGTTTATTCTTGAGCTCGGAGAGAGCTTGCTCCTGAACTTCACCCCAGATCCATACTTGATCTTTTTTCAATAATAACAACAATGGTTTTGTTATCTCAGACTAATTATTAATAAACTTTGAGGAATAATTCATAATGTCTAGGAAGGATCTCAATTCATTGAGATTAGTGGGTGTTTTGGACTTGACAGTCGCCTCAACCTTCTTTCTCTGTGGGTTTAACATTTCGGTGGTCACTTCATGACCATGTAAGTTAACTTTGGTGCAGCACATCTGTCCCTTTTTGAGCGACAGTTTAACACCTGCTTCCTATGTTTTTGGAAGGTAGTACTTTTAATTAGGACATCATCCACATAGCAGATTGTCCCCTATCCATAGCATCAGGCATAGCCTTCATGACCTGAGTTAATATAACCAAAAGGCATTCTAACCCAGGCATATTGTACTCCTCCAAAGGTGAAAGCTAGTTTATATTGGTCTTCTTCACTTACTTTAATGGTCCAGTACCCTTGGGCACAGTCAATTGCCGTAAAGATCTTAGACCCTTGCATGTGAACCAAACATTTATCTATATACGGCACTGGCCAGCCGGACGTATATACATATTTATTTATCTGCCTTAAGTAAGCACACAGACATCATTGACCATTGGGCTTAACAATTCCCAAGATGGGGTTATTATAGGAGCTGTGCTCTGCCTGTATAATGCCCCTGTAATTTAGTTAAACCACAATCATATGAATCCTTAGCAAACAGATCTTCGAATTCCATAAGGATTTCCTGTCACAGTTTGTTAACACTCTCAGACGTAAGGTTTAGGTAAAAACATAACTATTGAAAAGTTAAAGGCAATCCCATAGGGTTTTCATACACATACAAATAATACATAGCAGATAATGACAACAGGAAATAGGTTCTACCGGCCTTGCCAATATACCGGGATGGGCAGCCTAACGATATACCAGTGTAGTAGGCTCTACCAGCCTTGCCAATACCGGGTAAGGCAACCTTAAGATGGAATAGTATGCGGTTCTACCGGCCTTACCAATATACCGGGCAAGGCAGCCTGATGGAACACCAACAAGTAGGCTCTACCGGCCTTGCCAATACCGGGTAAGGCAACCTTAAGGTGGCAAAGTGAAAGGTTCTACCAGCCTTACCAATATACCGGGCAAGGCAGCCCAAAGGAAGGTGACAACCACAGTGACCTAATGACTGTCAGATGATAATGACAGTAAGATGGAATATAGAGGTTACCAGGTCAAGTGGTTTCACAGTAATCAGAAACTCTCGTGCCCATGTACTATAGGAATCAATGCTGTTAGGACTGGACAGCGCAATCGGAACCATCAAGAACCTGACTGCAAGTCAGGGAGTAAACCAGCGCCCTACGTTAGGAACATACAGGCAGAATGAGAGCCGTAAGGCTTAGTGGAGCAAACCAGCGTCCGCACACTAGGACCAACAGACTGAATGTGAGCCGCAAGGCTAATGGAGCGAACCAGTGTCCGCACTCTGGAACCAACAGACTGTAATGTGAGCCGCAAGGCTAATGGAGCAAACCAGCGTCCGCACGCTGGAACCAACAGACTGTAATGTGAGCCGCAAGGCAAATGGAGCAAACCAGCGTCCGCACGCTGGAACCAACAGGCTGAATGTGAGCCGCAAAGCTTAGGGAAGCAAACCAGAGTTCGCACGCTGGGAACCAACAGGAGGAAATGTCGCCGAAGCGAATGAAGAACAATGTTGCCACAGATGCAGGAAATGGAAGCAGGAAACAACAGGAACCAGCAGAGAAGATAAACCGGATCAAGCGCGGCCAAGCAGACTGGCAACAGGAGCATCAGCTACTGATGAGAACAACCGGAACCGGACTGGAACTGACAAAGCAGGCAGGAACAGGTTGACTCAGGAACTCAGCAACAGGCCCAAACAGCTACTGCAGTAAGGAGGAAGTGGATGCTGTCAAAGACACCACGAAAGGGCAACCAGAGGGTGCCCAGACTGAGTTTAAAAAGGCAATGTGAGGCGGGCTGAAGGCAGACAGCCAATGGGAGCCCCCTACAGGTGATAGACACTGAATTGTAACAATCACGGGCACCGTGATATTTCCATTACCTGTTGGAGTTCAGAGTCATCAGATCATGCATCTGCTAGTGAGATTTGCTCCTCTACTAGATCACTGAACCCCGGAAATGCTTCAGTCCTACCTAACTCATAGGTTTCCTCAAGTTGTGTGGATAAATCATGTGTGTTTACTCTTACCTTATCCACAGCCTCCTGATATTCTCTGGACTCTTGTTCATCCAGTTGATGATCAAATCCCAGAGATGATTCTTCAATCCTGCATGTACCTGTATCAGGGCTATATGGATACACAGATTGAATTAAAACAACCCCTCTGGGAGGGAGTAAAACATCTTCTCAACCAGTTGCTCTTCAGACAGATAATTATTAGGTAGTAGACCAATTACTTGGTTCAGAAACCCAAATGTTTAGTATTCTGTATCCAGTGCATAACCTATGACAGTTCCCTTCTCTAAGGTAATTTTGTGTGGGGTTATATTATTTACCATGATGTTGACTGGTGTTTTATGAATACTTACCATAGGGGTATGAGAAACAGAAACACCTAATTGTTGAATCCTATTTGAGAGGCATAGTAATGCATCAGGATTCTTAAGGTTCTTACCACTACGAACCTGTAAGGATATAGCTACCTTATTAGCTACCTGTAAATTCACTGCATATGGCAACAGTTGGCATGACTTCAGGGCTTTTAAGTCATCCTGAAATCCACTGGGATTCCCTTCTAACCTAGTCCACAGATTATTATTCATCAGGTCAATCTGGGTGGCAAAACAATGTATTAAATCATTGCCTATATTGATCTGGTATTGGGGTTCCTCCACTACAAAAAAACATGTTTTGCAGATCTATCACCTAGCGAAATAGATAACAGACATCTACCAATAACGTTGAAACTTGTGGTATCGTCATCTAGGCCATATACCCCATTATCATATGGCACCAGGTACTTAATATGCCTAGGATCTCTTGCCTCCATCAGTAGATTATTACTAATGTAACTGTGTTCCAGTTTCAAATTCAGTTTAGCATTTTGATTCTCCCCAAGTCTTGAACCTGTAAGGAAACAAACAACTCACCACTTGTATTGTCAATGGACATCAGATATTGAGAATGATTCTGTGGATCTGTTGGCTCAGAGGATGATCTGTGAAGAGAGATGGTTAAGACATTGCCTTCTAGCTTCACATTCTGAATCTGTTCTGGTAACACCTTGATGGAGAGGTCACCTTCCATATTCTCATCATGTGTATCCGGCATGTGTAAAACAGTGAGGTTAGGGTTCTGGCTATTTATAAAATGAATTTTAATAGTATTCCTAGTTTCCTTTGCCACATGGTTATTTCTATGGGGGTGTTGCAATGCCCGATCATATCTGATTGGGGTTTTAACCTGTAACCAGATGACATTATTCACACAGTCTATAACGGGACTTAATTGCCGTAGCAGATCAGCACCTATAATTAACCTGTTATAAGGAACTTCAACTACTAGGACTTTTCCAATGTTATAAAGACAAACAAAGGGAAGAGCCGGGGAAAGGATACAATAAGAAAAATAGGAGGGATAAGGAGAAAAAGCCAGAGAAAACAAATGGAGGAGAATACAGCAACTTGTACATCACAATATATATCAAAATAATACTACAAACAGTAATAAAAGATAGTGACTTGGAATATAGTACACCTGGAGGGCTAGTGACAACATCGTCACAGTAAGGCACATTCAATATGGAACATGAATAGACGAGATGCATAAGGCCCACAGAACAAAGGCCCAAAGGTGTTGTTCAAAGCTTAGGAATCTCTTTGAATACCCCCTCCAAGCTCTATAAGAATGAGAGTCATAGGGGGAAATTCCCAAGATCCCCAGGAGTAGAAAACAGAAAAACAGTAGAGAAAAACAGGAGACAACTAAGGAAGGGAGGGTAAGACACAGACAATAGAATGGCAATTAAAAAAAAAAAAAAAAAAAAAAAAAACAGAAAAATATCACGAACATAGTGTCCACACAAATCATGGAACGACTTGGTCTAAGTAAGCCCGCATCTCTGGAGCCTCAAGAAACAACATCCAAGGTAACCAAGTGGCAGTATACCTGTCTCTCTGACCCTCGGCATTCAAAGCGAGCTCCTCAAGGCCATGTGTGGCCTCAACTCTGGCGATCCACTCCGGAATTGTCGGGGGCGACAGCTTACCCCAGTGTAAAGGGATAAGAGCTTTAGCCTCATTCAGCAAATGTCTGATCACCGATTTCTTGTAAACCGCAACAGGTAAAGAGGTGTGATGGAGTAGAAGAGGGGCCGGAAGGAAAGCAGGAGGGGAGTCAGAGAACTTCCCAAGAAGTGCATGAATTTGGGTCCAAAATGGAACAATAAGAGGACAGTCCCACCATATGTGGAGCAAGGTGCCAGAGGCAGCATTACAACGCCAACAAACATCCGGAGTCCCAGGGGAAAAGGAATGTAAAATCGCCAGGGTGCGGTACCAATGGGTGAGTAATTTATAAGAAGTCTCCTGAGCCTTAGTAGATAAGGAACATTTATGGGTCAGATCAAAGATCTTTTTCTACTGAGTATCACTAAATGTAGTCTGCAAAGAGATCTCCCATTTCCGAGTGAAAGCAGGGAGGGATAAATCACTGAGAGAGAGAAGCAAACGATAGAGTATTGAGATACTATGAGGAGGAAGTGTATCACCCAAACACAAATCCTCAAAGGGAGTATGTGGTCAAAGCAAACTCCGGGACTGCAGAAGAGAGCGAACAAAGGATTTCAGCTGGCCATAATGAAAGTAGTCTAGAGCCGTCAATTTCCTATGAGGTAATATATGTCTTGCAGGGAACGAAGTTCACCAGCCTCTCCCAAAAACGATGAAAGTCGAGGAAACTCGTCCTGTGAGGAACCCAAGAAGGGGCCCGAGTCCTGACCAGGTGGAAAATCAAGGTTCTGACGCAGCTGCGTAAGCGGGGACGGAATGGTAGTGAGCCTAAAATGGTAAAGCATACCATGGAAAGTAGCAAGAGTAGCAGAAACCAAGGCCTGCCCTCTAGAAAGTGATTTAGCATGAGAAGGCGACAACCAAGGCAGGACTCTTAAGGAAACATCCAAAGCAGCACCTTCCAGATCGATCCAAAGCTTCTGAGGCGGATGAAACGACCACTCCAGAATACGCTGCAAATGACACGCACGATAATAAGTACGTGGGCAGGGCAACGCCATATCTCCAGAAGATTTAGGACGTTGAAGAATGGTATATCAAAGGCGAGACCGTCTCCGGGCCCACAGGAACTTTAACCACAAAGATCGAAGAGAGGTGAAAAACGCCAAGGGAATACGAATTGGTAGGGTCTGAAAAAGGTAAAGTAAGCGAGGAAGAACATTCATTTTCAGGGTGTTGATATGTCCAAACCATGAGACATACAACGGGGTCCATGCTTGGAGATCCGAGTGATCAAGGCAACCGCCTAACCCGCCATGAGCCAGTGTAAAATACATGTACAAAAATCATTATACATTACATGTGCACAGATTAGTGTAACAAGCCAGTGCAGACAGCCAAGTGCCCACAATATCCCATCACCCGGCCCCCTTCCTAGGGACATAACTTAGAGCCAGCGCATGTAAAGAGAAAAAAAAAAAAAAAAGGGGGGGGGAAGCGGGGGGTGGAAGAGATGAAACGCAGGGTGCAGCGAAAAAGAAAAGGGGATAATAAAGGGCAAAATAGGGTAACTAAAGTCAGTATGCGTAAAATAAAAGCCAAGAAGCCAGGCATAGGGGACAGGAGAGGTTGAAAAGGGAGACTGGGGCACTATAGGGGATATAGAAAAAAAAAAGAAAAAGAAGAAGAAGAAGGGGGGGGCAAGACAGGGAGCAAGCGTAACTGGGAGCACATATTAGCAATGGCAAGAGCAACAGCATTGAGGTAAACCCCAGATTACAGTGGTATATGTAGTCAAAGCAATTGGTCAAATGAACAGCCATGCGAGTCTCCGAAAGCAGTCCAAAAACAGAATCAGTCATTCCTCTATCTCAACATCCCTCCGACTGCGGAGAGCAGTGGGAGACTGGATCGGTCCGGATCTTCCCGCGTCTCGAACCCCACGCCTATTCCTCTGTCTGAGGGGTCCCCTCTGATATGGGATGTTCCAGTCACGGATGTGTAGGTCCGGGAACCCCAAATTTTCCAGAAAACCAGGGAGCTCATGAAAATACTGCAGTGTGAAGTCGTCATCCCCCATGCGGACTGTTAAGGCAAAAGGGTAGCCCCAATAATAACGAATATTGAGTTGTTGTAGCAAAGAGGTCAAGGGCCTCAAGGCAAGCCGCGCCTGTAGCGTCAAGTCTGATAGATCATGGAAAAAGGTTATGGTATGGCTATCATGGGACCACAAGCCCAATTCCCTCGCACACATGATCAACTCCTTCAAGGTAAAGTCCACTAAGCAGCAAACAATGTCCCGTGGGGGGCTGTCAGGGGGGACCCTAGGGCACAGGGCGTGATGGGCTCGAACCAGTGCAATAGGAGAATCAGGCGGACGGCCTAGCATGGCATTGAAGACGGTAAGTAAAATTTGGGGTATATCTTCCACCTCACCAGCTTGGGCCTCAGGGAAACTGCGGAAGCGGATGTTGTTGCGTCTCCCGCGGTTGTCCAAATCCGCCATCGGTAGTCCGCCAGATAGATAGAGTGACGAGCCGAGATCTGGGAAACAACTTGAAGCTTGCGAGAGTGAAAACCAGATGCCTCCTCTTGCGCCGCCACACGCGCCTCCAGGCCCTTCAGATCCGTGCGCAGTTTAGAGACCTCGTCCTGGACTGTATTTTTCATTTCCTGGATGAGTGTCTGAAAATCCGTCCTCCATGGTGCAGAGGAGAAAATGGTATGCCCCGAGACCCGGGGATCGCTGTCATGCAAAACCTCTGGGGAGCGATCCAATGCGTCGTCGTCTGTAGAGTGAGAGCAGGCCGGCGAGGGCACAGCTCCATCACCAGCCATCGGGGAAACACCGGAAGCCTGAGATTGAAAAAAGGCCCTTAGTGATGGAGTGGGGGTCTTCCCTTTACCTGCAGGGGTGGAGACTGCAATGGGCCCCCTTTTCCCACAAACCATAGCAGCTAATTACAATGCAAGACCTGGGAAGTAGCGGAGCTCCGAGATCAAGCGGCCATTCCTCTCGACGGTCAGCCACGCCCCCCCGATTTTACATTTTAACCATGTGGTTCCCAGTACATTTAAGGGGTTACCTCCTATGCTTATTAGGGATCCATCAAATGCTTTCAATACTGGCTTTATAGTAGCACTCTCCATACTTTGATAATAATGGGAGCTAGACAATATTGTAGCTTGCGACCCGGTATCCAGGAGGCTTGAAATAATTAGGTCATCAAGCTCCTGCAAGGTGACATCTATAAAATATCTCCCTTCATATTCATGCATTTCACATAAATAATTACGATGTAGGATCATCTTAGAATCCCTCCATTGCCTGCAAGGGTTAACTCCTGAATCTGCAGGAGAAGACTTGCTGACCACTTGGTCAGGTTGTACAGATAAAGCATCCCCCTTCATTCCTCCTTGTTGAGGTTAGTGGCTTTAGGTGCATTAATCTGGGGCAAAGGGTTTCACAATAACAGCTGTGTTAAAATTAATTTACTCGCATACCATGTGCTTTCTACAAAATGGCATCCTCAACCGTGTGGCTTGAGAACAAAGACATGAGTTGAATCCTAGCAAGATGGCGTCAGAACATGTGGCTTGAGAACAAACAGAGAGACACACAGTATGCTCACACTAACAGACACTAGCACAGTTATTGGAAACAATATGCACTTACCAACACCCCAAAAGCCAACCCATAAATTTTAGGATATAGTTTGTTCTAATGACCAATACTACAATTAACACAATAACACCCCAGTACTAGCAATAAGCAATAATATTTAATGACAAACAATAATATTATATATATGAACAATATATATCAAATATATTCTATCTAGACATCTAATAATACTAACTAGACAATTACTTACTGCAGTGCAAATAAGACACAATATTCAATAATCATAGTAGAAAACACTATACGTTGGTTACTTGAGGTATTTTTCCTAGAAATATAGTATAAAAAGAGATACCTAGCTAAAATAAATCCTGGGACTCAAGGCAGGAAAAACAGGCCAGTGGAACTGGATACATTCATACTGGAGGTCTGGGTCATCTCTGCTCTGGAACAGTTCTTAGGGCCTAGGCAAGGCATGACAGCCTTGCTGGATTCTGGGCGATCTACCCCATATCCTGCTCCATTCCAAGACTGCTCTCCTCCAAGACTGCTTCTCAAGGGCTCACTGCACACCTCTTTTGTTTGCAAGCCCTGCCCATCACCAGCCCATTTTACCAGAGTGACACACCCCTCCTCCCTTCCCCTACAAGCAAGGGACAGAAAGAGAGCTGATCCTTTCTTTGTCCTTTTCCCGCCCAAAAAGACCAGGGAGAGGACAAAAAGACAAAGGGAAAATGGTGAAGGCCTGTAAAAACAAAAATGGTTCTAAAAACTGTGAGTTAGGAGAGGGTAACATAACCATGTAATGGAAGCAGTTTTGCTGCAAATTTTGCTGCAACTTACCTGTGTCCATAACACTTCTCCTTCTTCAATCTGTTTTGAAGACATGCAGGGAAAAGAAGTGACATCATCAGGGCTGGACTTATGTGTATCTAGCTATGGGTGAGATGAGGAAGAATTTTTAGAGTTAAGCAAAGCATTTACCTCCTGTAAATAAAAGGTGTTAGCATTACTTTGGTTAAATCGTATTGGTTGTTCTAGGACTTTCATAGGGCAAAGCAATGGTATTCTTTTCCCCTAAGGTCTGCTTAACCATTACACTGGTGTTCTATTATTGAGTGGCAGCTGCCACTCCTGGAGCTGTCCCTAAAAAGGGTTAGATCCCTGCTGTGCATTAGAACTAGGGTTTTGGGCTAGCTGTGCCACATTAGCCATCACCTTGGCCATCATGTCTGTAAGGTTGATAACTTGGACCCTAAGACTTACCTGCTTCTGACCTTGGTTCCCAGAATCAGACTTATTGGGTTGCTGAGACTGCTGGGACCTGGACCCCTGATTGTTAGAGGTTTTACCCTTTGAAACCACTTGGGAAACTTAGATCTATTTTGGTTTTTCTTATACCCCTGGTACTTTTTGAAAATGTCTTCTTACCATTTGATTCATTGGACCCTTGGGAACTAACAGAGGCAGGCCCTTTATTAACTGGTGCCTGGTTATGAACCTGTGGAAATTTTAACACCTCTGCATAGGTTCTCTTGCCAGATTCAAATGGAAAGCTTTCCTCAACCAATGTTTTTGCTGCACACTGGGGGACAGGCTTCTTGTCCTTAGCTGGGGTATTCACACTCTGCTGGGCATTGTAAAGCTTAAGAGTCTGAGTGAGTATCCATTCTAATGGCAACATGGGTGAATAATCCCTGGCTAGATTGGTTTTCATATACCTGGGAAGAGCATTAAAGAATAATTCCCTAAACTCAACAGACTGAAAATCTGCATCTTTATCAGCAAGGATATATGCACATTTTAGGTCTGACCAGAATTACCTGGGGTCCTGGTCTTGCTTACATTTTAGTGCATAGATAGCACATTTAGCCTCATGGCGGGTTTTATAGGGCCCAAATGCTAGGATTATTTCCTCCACAGTTTCTTCCCATGTGGTGATGTCCATATTACTCGATCTGAAAAAGAAGCCCTCTGAAATATCGAAAACACAAGGCACATAATACATTTTATGATGGTCAGAAGTAAGGCCAACAGATGCCAGAGTTTCCATGTAATGCTCTAAATGGCTAACAACAGACACTTTAAACTTCCTTTTTAAAAACTGACAGTGTCCGTAATAAACCTTTTTTTTTTTGTCACCCAGTAAGGGTGACTTCTCCTCCTGTTCAAACCTACTCAGTGCCTAGTCCTCCTGTTTGGTTTGAGCAGTGGTTTCCTGTTTGGGGGGTAATCTGTTACCTGTTAAGATACTCTGAGGTGTATTGTGTGAGAATTGCTCTGGGATGCTACCTTCATCATCACACCTCAGCATGAAGTGTGGTTCATGAGGGTCAACATTTCCTCCTTCCCAAAGTGAGTGATCCTGATTACTGCCAGATATAACTAGTTGGGCCTGGATTTTCCTATCAGGACTAATATCCTTTTCCTGCTCAGAAGGAGGATTGCCAGTTTGATAAGCAGTAAAGGCCTGCATTCTAACAATTCCTGCATCTGCCTGGATAAGATATCAAACATACCCTGATCCACTTACATGTCCCCTTTAGGGGCACTATAAATGGATTGGTACTCCAACACTTGTTCCTGCAGTTTTCCATTATCATCAGCCCACTTATCCATATGGTTTTGGAGTTTCTTAACATTTTCTTACAAATTGTGGTTCTCACCTGTTAAATTGTAAAGATCAGCACTGAGGACAGAATGCTGTTCTTTTGCAAACCACAATTTCTCCAGGGTATCTTTACACCTGCTCTCTAGCCCATTTATCTGGTACTGGAGAGATCGATTTTCCTTAGCATGTGTTCTTAACATTTTGTGATAATCAAGCACCTCATTCTCTAAGTCAGAGACTTTTTCAGTCTTAGCTTTAAGTGCTTGTTTTATTGGTTCTATACGTTTTTGCTTAACATCCAGTCTGTTTTTATGACAACCTAGAATGTGTAGTAATTCTGGTACTAGCAACAATACTTGTATATCCATCTCCTTTGGAGATGTTTTCTCAAGACAATTGGTAAACACTTTATAATAGAAGCTATGGGGTTGCCAAATCTGATCAAATAAGTCTCTAACTTTAACTCAATATCATTGTTACATTGTTGCACATCACTTTTGATTGTTAGGTGAGAATGGATTGCACTGATTAACCTTGCGTCTAAACCCCACATCATTTCTTCTTTTGGGATTTGATCTACTTGATCAGTCACAGAAGAACCAGACTGAGACATGTTTATGCACAAGTATGTTACTGTGTAATACATCTGCCAATAAAATTATTTGACAAATATGTCAACCCTGTGTATAGATCTCAGCAGTGCCTCCAGATTTATGTAGAGGATATACAGGAAAGGGTTAAACAGGAGACCCAGTTAGGTTGTATATCTTTATATAAATAGATAAAATAATAATATTAACCCCTTAAGGACCAGCGGTCCCGGGGCGTGCCGTCCCTTAAGGACCACATAGGAAACTTTGAAGTGCCATCCCAAGTGACTGCTCACGTGGGGCGGCACGTCAAACGGGGCACTGGAAGAGATCGCTCCAGTCTTTGAGCGATCAACTTCAGTGCCCGGTATTACTCACCGCGCTCCTACAGGACTGCGGTGAGTAAAAGTACGTGACGTGGCAGGACCGTCACTGGTCCTTAAGTGCCGGACCAGCGTGACGGTCCTGCCACGTCAATGGTACTTAAAGGGTTAAATTAATTTGAGAACTTTACACAATACTGGGTATTGACACACTTCTTCACAGTAAAGAATTGATTGAAATAATCAATTACGCATATTTGTGCAAAAATATATATAATTTAAGTAAAACATACTGTATATAAAGTGTAATCAGAAATTATATGAATGAGTAATCACCAATTAATTCAAAAATACATCTGTTTACACCCTGTTCCAAATTATTATGCAAATGATATTTTTCTCATTTACCTAAATAATTGATCTAAATAACAGTCAGCATAATTCTCATGTTTTCAACTATTGAGTACAATTCAAATTTTATTGAACAAACCTCCTAATGATAACAGTATTTTTTTTAAACATAAAAAACTTACAATGCACTGTTCCAAATTATTACGCACAGTAAGTTTCAAAACACTTTATAGGTTGTAAAGAACTGAAAATTGTCATTTGTTGTGTTTGCAGCATATTTACTGAAATCAAAAGCTATTTCAATCAAACTTTTAACAACATTTTAACTTTTTAAACATTTTAACAGGTCACGTTACATTTCAACATAGGACTCCTTATTTGATAGCAGCTTCACAAGTCTTGCATCCGTTGAGCTTGTGAGTTTTTGGACAGTTTCTGCTTGAATTTGTTTGCAAGATGTCAGAATACCCTCCCAGAGCTGCTGTTTGGATGTAAACTGCCTCCCACCCTCATAGATCTTTTGCTTGAGGATGCTCCAAAGGTTCTCAATATGATTCAGGTCAGGGGAGGATGGAGGCCACACCATGACTTTCTCTCCTTTTATCCCCATAGCAGCCATTCATGCAGAGGTATTCTTTGCAGCATGAGATGGTGCATTGTCATGTATGAAGATGATTTTATTACAGAAAGCATAGTTCTTCCTTCTGTACCAGGGAAGAAAGTGGTCAGTCAGAAACTCCACATATTTTGCAGAGGTCATCTTTACACCTTGGGGGACCCTAAAGGGGCTGACCAGCTCTCTTCCCATGATTCCGGCCCAAAAGATGACTCCACCACCACCTTGCTGACGTTGCAGCCTTGTTGGAACAGGGTGGCCGTCCACCAACCATCCACTACTCCATCCATCTGGACCATTCAGGGTTGCACGGCACTCATCAGTGAACAGGACTGTTTGAAAATTAGTCTTCATGTATTTTTCTGCCCAATGCAGCCGTTTCTGCTTGTGAGCATTGGTTAGTGATGGCCGAATAGAAGGTTTATGCACAGTCCAAGACTCTGGAGGACTCTACACCTTGATGTCCGTGGGACTCCAGAGGCACCAGCAGCTTCAAATATCTGTTTGCTGCTATGTAATGGTATTTTAACAGCTGCTCTCTTGATCCGATGCATGGATCTGGCAGAAATCTTCCTCAATGTGCCTTTATCTGCTCAAACCCGTCTGTGCTCTGAATCAGCCACAAATCTCTTACTAGTGCGATGATCACGCTTAAGTTTTCGTGAAATATCTAATGTTTTCATACCTCGTCCAAGGTATTGAACTATTTCACTCTTTTCGGCAGCAGAGAGATCCTTTTTCTTCCCCATATTGCTTGAAAATGGTGCTCTGCTTAATAATGTGGAACAGCTACCTTTAGTAGTTTTTCCTTAAATTGGGCTCACCTGGCAATCTAATTATCACAGGTGTCCGAGATTGTTTTCAGTGATCAAAAGAGCCCTGAGACACAATGCCATCCATGAGTTAAACTGAAAAACAAAATATTTAATCTTTGCGACACTTAAATATAATTTGCATAATAATTTGGAACAGGGTGTATATGACTCAATCATATACTCATATCTTTTTGAAACAGACACGCAGTAAATGAAAAACCAATATCACAAAACAGTATTTTCCAGCATAAGCAGTATTAAACATTGCATAGGTGTATCCAGAGGTATTTGGTAACAATAATTAAGCACAGCAGCATAGAAAGAGTTAATTTAGCCTTACAATTAATTGTCATACAGTTGGGAGGAGGGTATATGAATACCTCTGTCCCAGAAACTGTATAAACTATGTTAATTAAGGTCTAAGGTATATAGTTATGGGAGTTGCTTTTAATAAAACAAAACAGATCTCATAACTATTTACTTATACCATATAAAATATCAAAATTTAGAAAACTTTTCTGGAATAAAAATCCCAGATTTAGATGAATATAATTTAACTATTTATCTACTGTTTTCAATATTGCCTACCTTCTGGATAAAACATATATATTGCATTTATTATTGTCAATAATAGATTAACTTTGAATATACTCAGAAATGAATCTAATAATATATGTCTAGATAGCACAATTAAAAATTTCCTGCAACATATACTATAAACATGACAATAGCAATCCTATTTGTTATACTTACAGATATAAGGTATATGGGGCGTGTCTTGGCGCCAAATGGAGATGGACGCTTAACGGAGGAGCTCCTGACCCGCTCACACTCTTTGAGCTATTTTCGCTGCTGATACGCTTGTGATTCCCGACTCCTTTCTGTAAAGCCTTTGTGGTGATGTCCACTAAGAAGAAACGAGGGCCCAAGATCACCGCTTACTTGAGGGAGCACCCTACCAACAGTCCCCAACCTACTCGTTCCCCGCGTGGTAAGAAAATGGCCGCGGGAGATAAGGATAATATGCCCGAGGACCCGCTCTTGAGTGGGGGATCTGGAAACTCACCTGTCCTCGTTCCTCCGTTGGATTTTTGCCTATTTGCTACGAAGGAGGATATAAAACTCTTGCCTTTGATTGCGGACATTGAGCACATCCTTGACCGCTTGAAGGATTCGCTTTGTTCTGATATCTCGGATCTTGGCCGGGATGTACGCCAGATTGGGGCTAGAGTTCAGGACTTGGAGGACACCACTGAGTCTATACTTACTGCGCAACAGGAGATGCAGCAGGCCTTGTCTTCGCAGGCCCAGGAAATACAACGCTTGCAGCTCCAGCTGGATGATGTAGAGAACCGCGGACGCCGCAACAACATAAGGATCCGGGGTCTACCCGAGTCCATTTCTCAACTTGATCTGGAAGGTGCTCTGCAACAGATCTTTGCCTCCCTTCTAAACCTCGCCCCAGAGGAGATCCATCTGGAGAGAGCGCACAGGGCATTGAGGCCTCGGCCCTCTGCTGAGGGTAGGCCCAGAGATGTGATATGCTGTTTATCTTCTTACCCGCAGAAGGACTCTATTATGAGGGCGGCGAGATCTACCTCTTCCATCCAACATGCTGGTGAGGAACTTCAGCTCTACAATGATCTCTCCCCCCTTACGCTTCAATTGCGCAGATCATTCCGCCCATTAACGGATGCTCTACGGTCTCGCAATGTGATGTACCGTTGGGGTTTTCCCTTCGCTCTAATTATTCCCCATGAAGGAGCAACATTGTTGGTGAGGGGCCCTGCCGATGTTCCGGGTATATGTGATCGTCTGGGGATACCCCAGATTCAGCTCCTGAAGTCCCCTACTTATCAAGGATTGCGTCGGCCGAGAGTCGAGCCAGCTAGGCCTAGATGGTCAGTGGTCCCGCAGAAGCGTAGACGCCCAGACCCACCTCAAGATCCTGTCTCCTCCAACAGCGTTTCGCCCTGGCTTGCAAGGACTTTCCGGGCCTGTCCCCTAGTTTGGGCTATTTCCCTCTGGGCAGATAAGTGTTCTGATTTGTATTAATATGCTTATTACAGAACTATTACTCTGCCATTTGCAAAACTCACACGTTCAGAGACTCTATTCTTTTTTTACCTGTTCTTACGTTGCTGCTTAATATGGAGTCGGGGGCCGTCAGGGGGCTCGCTTTCCCGTGTTCGGGCGCCCGTTTTGTGGCGCCGGGTGCGGGGGGGTGGTCCTGCCGTGGGCCTCCGGACAGTGCAGCCTCTGCTGCAGTTTGTATGTTATTGCATTTGAGCTTATTACCTAGGGGCCCCCTTGTTTTTGAGGGGATTGCCCTCTAATGTTATTTCCTCTCGCATTTCTCTTGTTTGATGAAAGTGTTTTATGATTTTACTGTATTGTGGGGGGATGGTGTACCTGTATGTGGGGGGACGCCCTCGGGAGTCTCCTAATTTCTTTTGGTTTTGAACCATTATCTCATCTAGCCACTGATCTCTCTCCTCGTGAGGGGATCTGAACATCTTTGCAGTGCAGAGGGGAGTGGAGGGGGGTAGTATTGATATAAAACATAACAAAAAAAGAAAAAAAAAAAACACAAAACCCTGATGCACCCCTCAGGTTCTCCATATCCTTCTCTGTATTTGCGTACGCTTCTTGATTGTCTTTTGTTACTGAGCCTCCGGGTTGGCGTCTCCCCCCCACCCCATTTTAGATTTTTAGTTATAATCACCCACGATTTCTTCTCTAAGATTATGTTCCTTTGCTCCTTTCTACATCTCATGAGCTATCAGCTACATTGCCGTTCATAGGCACAACTGCTCCTGTTTACTCTATTAGCCAGATCAAAGAGGGTCTGTTCCTCCTATTGTTGCCATCACTGGTATCATACCCCATGATTCCTGCAGTGGCTTGTTTGTTACTCTGTTTGTTTCTTATACCTGTGTTAGCCGTACGGCTTCAACTTGTGGATTATTGTGTATGTATGTATGTGTGGTCTGTTTGTTTTTGTTGTTTCCTTCAGGGGTGTGGGGGGGCCCGGCTGCTGTCGGCTTACGCGGGCGGCTGTCTGGGACTCCCTCCGGCCCTCTGTTCCTTTATTCTGTTCTATGTTCTTGATTCTTATCTCTTTTCCCATCTCTCCTTTTTCTACCTTCTTTCACCTTCTCTTTTCCCCATTTATCTGGACTGCTCCCGGGTGCGGTTCTGAGAGTTGGCTTGATTGGACTGTGCTATTGGTTTTACCATTGTGACTATGTCTAACTTTCTTCCACTAAAAATACTTACCTTGAATGTTAAAGGCCTTAACTCCCCTCATAAGAGGAGGATTTTGATGCAAGATCTCCAGCGTCTGGGTCCTCAGATTATCCTTCTACAGGAAACCCACTTTTTAAAGGAGGAAGAACCAACATTTTTTAGACATTTATATCCTAATCAATATTATAGCTCCTTTTCAGAACGGAAACGGGGGGTGGGCATTTTACTTCATATATCACTGCCTATTAGAGTGTCAGACTTCAAGACTGATAAGGAGGGTAGAAGTGTATTTTTAAAGGGTTTTAGGGGATCTGTCTCTCTCCCTAGCTTCTATTTACTCGCCTAATACTAGGCAATATTCTTTTCTATCTTCTCCTCTCTCCTCTCTACGTTCCTATGCTGATGGTTTGACAGTGCTAGGGGGTGACTTAAATGTTCCTCTTCATCCTCCCCTTGACTCGTCTACAGGGAGATCGGGGATCTCTCCGACTCTCCTATACCATATACGGAAATGCTTTTCTGATCTGGATCTGTTGGACATTTGGCGTCATTTCCACCCTTCCCTGTCCCGTTATACTTTCTTCTCCGTTCCGCATCAATCCTCCTCCCGTTTAGACTATATTTTTCTTTCCCAGGCCTATCTTCATTTCTCGTCGGCCGCAGAGATCCTGCTCAGGACATGGTCTGATCATTCTCCTGTCCTGCTATCTCTGGACATACCGGTAGACTTACCTAGATCAGGTGTCTGGAGAATGTCTTCCTCTGCTCTGGATGATGAGACCTTTTGTGCTGAGATTCGGGTGCAGATCACGGACTTTCTGGAGCGTAATAGGGGATCTGTCTCCTCTGCGGTTACTGTATGGGAGGCACTGAAGTGTCATCTTCGTGGCCTCTTCATCCAATACGCTTCACGGAAAAAGAGAGGGGAGCTGCGGTGACTCAATTGTTGGCGGATATTAGCAGGGAAGAGGCGGTCGCGGACACTGATCCGGACCAGGTTTCCTTCCAGCGTTTACAGTTCCTACGCTCTGAGGTTAATAACCTGTTCAATGCGGGGGCTGTAAAGGCTCATAACTGGCAAAAGGTGTCGTCCTACGAGTTTGGAAATAAATGTGGCAGGCTTTTGGCTCACCATATTAAACCTTTGAATACTCCCGCCACCATTCAAGGACTCAAGTCATCTTCCAACGAGGTTGTTCGAGATTTCCCCTCAATTTTAGAGACTCTACGTACCTTTTATCGGGATCTGTACAACCTATTTCCGACTGGGTCCCTTCCTACCTCCGAGGATCTATTGACGTACATTCGCTCCACGAATACTCCTAGGTTGACTCCTACCCAGGCGCTGGAGCTGGAGGAGGACTTTGCCTTAGAGGATATTTCTCTAGCCTTACGAGACATGCCGTCGGGCAAATGCCCTGGACCAGATGGGTTCCCAGTGCTTTTTTATAAGAAGTTTGAAGATGTGCTGTCCCCTCTACTGTTGGAGGTTTTCCAGGATCTCCCGGACTCCATTCGGGATCATCCACGGTTTGCAGAGGCGCATATCACTTTGATTCCAAAGGATGGCAAAGACCCTCTTTTACCAGCTAGCTATCGCCCTATTTCTCTCTTAAACACGGACTTGAAGCTGTATGCAAAAATGTTAGCGTCTAAGCTCAGACCTCTGCTGTCCCTTCTGGTCTCTTTGGACCAGGCAGGTTTTGTCCCGGGTAGGGAGGCCCGGGACAACACTATTAAACTTATTCAACTGGTCAACTTAATTCATGACTCTCGGATTGATACCGTCTTTTTGGCGGTGGACGCTGAAAAAGCATTTGACAGGGTGGCGTGGCACTTTATCAATGCCACCCTGTCACATATTGGGATGGGCCCCAAGTTCCTAGCACGGATCAGGGCATTGTATACTAACCCCTCTGCTTCCATTCGGGCAAATGGATATTTGTCTCGGCCCTTTTGGATGGCCAATGGGACTAGACAGGGATGCCCCCTGTCCCCTTTGGTATTTATTCTCACTATGGAAGTTTTGGCCAATGCCATTCGCTCCAACGGTCAGATAAGTGGGGTCTTCACGGGTTTTGCTGAGCACAAATTAGCACTCTTTGCCGACGATCTGATGTTAACAGTGACTACTCCAGAGTCCTCCATCCCTCAGATTTTGAATGAGCTGGAGCGATTTGGGCGGTTTTCGGGATTTTCCCCGAATCTAGACAAATGTGAACTGTTAAACATCTCTTTATCGAGACTGGACTTTACTAGGCTTCTACGCTCTATTCCGTTCCGCGCAGCTCCATCTCATGTAAAGTATCTAGGTATGCTTTTACCCTCCCGCACATCTTCTTTGTTTGCCCTTAACTATCTCCCTATCTTGAGCTCTCTTGAGAGAGATCTGAAGAGGTGGTCCTTTCTCTATTTGTCGTGGACCGGTCGGATAAATTTGCTGAAAATGATGGTGATTCCTAAGCTGCTTTATGCATTCCAGACGGTTCCTATTCACCTCCCCCGACACTTTCTCCGTTCCTTGCAACGTCTTCTTCACTCATTTGTTTGGCATGGTAGTTCCCCACGAGGGCTCATTCGGGACTTGGCGTTGCGGAGGTATGAGGGTGGCCTGGGATTACCTCTTGTGACTAAATACTATTATGCGGTTCACCTATCCCTTTTTGCCCACTGGTTCCACTCTACAGCTGATAAGGCGTGGATTCAGATTTTCCGGGACTTAATTTCCCCGACCCCGTTACAAGGTCTACTTTGGATGCCCAACTCCTCCCGATCTACACTTTCCTCTTTTCCTCCATTTCTTTTGACCCTGCTAAACACTTGGAAAACGATCCTCAAAGCTCATCCTTTTCTTTCCTCTAATCCGTCCCCTCTTGTGTCCCTTCTGTATAATCCTGACTTCCCTCCTGGCCTACGAGGCACTGATTTCTCTGCTTGGCAGGGAACCGTCCATCTATCTCCTTACTCTCTCTCTGAAAATGCACAGCTTTTGCCCTTCGATTCTCTCCAAGCAGCTTTAGATCTTCCATCTGCAGCTTATTGGCAATATCGCCAATTGCATAGCTTTCTCAATACCCACCCGCACAGTTCCTCTATGTTCCGGGTTCTGACCTTGTTTGAACAGATGCTCCTAGATCCTAACCCTAAACATAGGAATATTTCTGCTTTTTACAATCTTCTTCTTTCTGATTCCCCACTTCCCGCTATGTCCAGCAGGTCCAGATGGGGCACTGATTTAAACATGGTCTTTGACGACGCTCTGTGAAGACAGATCCTTCGTTCTGCTCTCTTCAGTTCCAGGAATTCTTTGATTGCAGAGATGAATTTTAAGCTGGTGACGAGATGGTACAGGACCCCAGAGGTCCTCCATTCCTTTTACCCGACGGTCCCTGACGTGTGCTGGCGCTGTGGGAGTCCAGGTGGTTTACTTTTTCATTTATGGTGGACGTGTGATAAAATACGGCCGTTCTGGACAGAGATTAACAGTACCATCTCTAAAGCCCTTATTGTAGATATCACCCTTTCTCCTGAGATGGTATGTCTCTTTATATTCCCATCAGTTATTACGAAAGATTCTTCTCTTACCCGACTATTAACTCACCTTCTTAATGCTGCTAAACTATGTATTCCCAGATGCTGGAGATCGGATTTGCCACCCTCTCGGCAGGACTGGCTTGGGCAGGTTTCAGAAACTATCCTCCTGGAAAAATTACTCCACATTAGGAGACGTGACTTGGCCTCCTTTTCCTCCGTTTGGTCCCCTTGGCTGGAGGGACGGGTGGACTAGTGGGGTTTCTCCTCCTCCTTTTTACACTTGTTCAACCCTTGCCAATTTTGTTTTTGTTGCCTTCGAGTTGAGCCTCTTGCTCCCTGGGGTGGTCCAGATCCTATTCGCGTCCATATCTGATCCTCCTCTACTCTTTTCCTCTCTTTTCTCCCACATTATATGTGTCTTTTCCCATCCTTTCCTTCACTCTTCCTCGCTCTCTTTTCTCTATATTCCGTGGTGCATGTCCTTTTGGTGTCTGTGTTCCTATGCTAATTACCAAATGTGTATGTTGTTGTTGTTTTTTTTTATTTGAACAAACCATGTACCATTCAAATTGTACCTTTTGTTCTTTCAATGCAGATCAGTGACATGTACCTACTTTTTCTTTGTTCCTTGTTTTGTTTGTAATATTTTATTCTTCAATAAAAATCTTTTTTTTTTTTTTTTTTTTTTTTTTAATATTTAAAAAGATATAAGGTATATGGTTGCCCTATCCAAGATGGTGGCTTCTTTTTCTAGTGAGATGTTTAAAGAAAAGTTAGGCCCAAACACACATGCTATACAGAAATTCCTTGAAATACACACTAAAACAGCAGATTAAGGGTTAATTGCAGAATTCACCAGATCACATATTAGCTGAATAACCATTATAAACACAAATATATGATATATATCATTTGGGAATAAGCACAAGAGGAGTAAAGTGAAACCAGTGTGACTTAATAATGAGGTTTGCAGGGAAATCAGAAATAAGAAACAGGCTTTTAAAGTGTTTAACCCCTTAAGGACCGGGAAAATCTGAGTTTGATTTGACTTAAGGACCGGAGCAATTTTGACTATGTCTTTGTTCAACCATATTTTCTCTTTAATTCCTTTTGTGCACCCACATAAATTATATACTGTTTTTTTAAGCACAAGTAGGGCTTTCTTTTGATACCACAATTATATGAATACCTCATTGTTTAATTTGATTAAAATAGAAAAAAATAGGAAAAAATTGAAAAAAAACATTTTGCTTACATTTTTCTGTCAGGATTTGCATACTATTAGTTAATGAAAAAAAAATACCCCTAAATATATTAATTTGCTTCTCCTGAATATAAGAATACCCCATATGCCTAGTATTTTAGTCCTTTACTCACATTTACAAGGTAAATATTACAAGATGGCTGCCGTTATTTCCAACTTGTGATTTCTCAACAATTGGCATGTGAGCATCATAGCTTAGCTGACGGTGCCAGAACCAAAAATGTCCCACAAAGGTATATGTTTCTGAAAACTAGACAACATAAGGTAAATAATCAGGAGAATTTTGGAGTTTTTCATGCAGCTATTTTTCCAGAAAAAAAATTTCAAAATTGTGGTAATATTTTGTTTTTTTGCAGTTTTCACACTTACATTTCAATACTACTGTTGATATCAAGCACATGATAGGTGAAGATTTTTAAAAATGCATTGTTTAGTGTTCAGCTCCTTCTTCTGAGTACGGCAATACCCCATATGCATAGGTTTCTCAAGGTTTGGGAGAGCTACGGGGCCCAAATTGGAACATGCGCGTTTCCAGTTTCACACTTTGAATTTTCACAGCTTGCATCACTGGTGCCATGTCTCATTTGGGGCTGTGTAACAGTGCTCCACTCTAAGATTTCCCCCCAAAAGTATATATTTTTGGAAAGTAGACACCCCAGGCTTTCATTTTATGTATGTTTTCAATTTTTTTACGCAGCCATTTTACCACCAATCGCTCGTAAATCTTGACGTAAGTTAAAAAAACAGCGTTTTTCACACTTGCACTTCAATGTTGATGTGAATTTCAAGCACATGATAGGTGAAGATTTTTAACCCCTAGAGTGCCAAGTGGGTACAACGTACGAGTGAGGACAGCTGTACCTGCTGTGCCAAGCTCGTACGTTGTACAGCTTAAATGCTGTCACTTCATAGGCCGGTATAACCGGCATGCAGTGGCCGCATTTAAAAAAAAAATTTGCCTGGCACTCGTGGGGGGACATGAGGATTACTCCTCATGTCCCCCCAGGTATTGATCTCCCAGACGATCGCGCTGGGAGATCAATATTTACTAAGGAGAAGCGCAGCTTCTCCTATCCCTCCTCTCCTACCCGAACTTCCGGGTAGGAGTGGGCGGGACCGGGGGAAGCCTCCTAACGTCATCGGTGACATAGTCACCGATGACGTTACAAGGCATTCCCCGATCCTCCTTCGGTCGCCATATTGAGCTCCCAGCCCAATCGGCTGGGAGATCAATAACTGGGTGCACATCAGGAGGGGTCCTGATGTGCCCCAGCGAGGTCTGAGAAAAAAATAAAAAAAAAAACACAAAACCAAATAAAAAAATTAACCCTGTGAGTGCTGCAGGGTTCCCCAATGCATTGCTTTGCAATGCACTGGGGATCCCTGTGGCACTCACAGGGTCAATTGTTGCAGCCCATATTTTTATTACAGAGACCTCATTGGGGGGCTTCAGGAAGGGTCCTGAAGCCCCCCAATGAGGTCTATAATGATGTCCCCCTACAAGGTCTGATAATAATTAAAAAAAAAAAAAATAAAAAAAATAACTCTGAGTGCCGCAGTGGTCCCCTATAAAAAACAGACCAAAAAAAAAAATTAACCCTCTGTGTGCCACAGGGGAGGGGGTTCATTTTAGACCCCCTTCTGTGGCACACACACAGGACTTTTTTTTTACTATTGCTTTACATTCAAAGCTTGTTGGGGGGCCCTAAGGCCACCCAACAAGCTATGAATAAAGAAGAATTTTTTTTTTTAAAAAAAGAACCCTCTGTGTGCGACAGGGGGTCAATTGCATTGCTTTGCAAAGCATCGGACATCCCTGTGGCATGCACACAAAATGACTCAATCCCCCCCGTACCCTACCCACCAGCCCAGTTCCACAGCCTACTGGCAGTCCCATTCCCACAGTTTGACCCCCCCCAGCCTGGTTCCACTGCCTACTGGTAGACCCAAGTGCCAATACGCACTGGATTCAGGCTGGAAATCAAACAGTGTATGTGGGGGACTTACAGTGCACAGTGGTAGTCACAGATCCCCCATATGTACTACCTTACTTCCCCCACCACCACTGCCATACTTGCGCTCTGCCCAGTGGTAGATATACCCACATACACTGCCTGACCCCTCGTCCCTCCCCCCACCTGGTTTCACTGGCAGTCACAGGTCCTCACGTACACTGACTGACCACTGATAGCCATAGAATCATACATACACTGTTTGCTTCCCCATCCTTGTTCAACTGGTAGCTACACTCCTGGCACCCAATATGGTATGACATCCCACAGCAGTGGGGTACCATTTATCGTAGGCTGGCAGGAGGTCCTCCTAGGAAATCCCATGGTGTTGAACCATTTTCGTATCTTTGAAGTGACTGATTTGTCAAAAAAAAAAAAAAAAAAAAAAAAAAATGTTTTTTTTTTCTGTAGCACCACATTCTGGAAATAGTTGTGCACACTAACTTAGGGGTAGAAAGGCAAATGACCCCTCATTAGATGCGGCAGGTTATCTTCTATCCAAAATGGTATGGTTTTGCTACATTTTCTTCACTTCTATAGCTGTTATAACCATTTTCATACACGCAAGAATGTTTGAGAAAATGTTAGAGAAATCAGGAGGTTGTAGCAGTAGTAGTTTTGTACTTGTAGCGCCCCCTAAGGTAGGTCAGTTCATACCAATGGGGTGTCATTTTTCTCCTAAGAGCAATAGCTAATGGATACAGTTGGAAATTCCATGGTTTTTACAGATTTAAATACATTTGAAGGGGCAGAAATGTAAGAAAATGCCTTTTTTTTCATTAGCACCACCTTCTGGAGGCATTTGTGCACTCCAGGCTTGGGGTAAGAAGGCATGTCACCCCTCACTAGATGCGGCAGGTTGTCTTCGTTCCAAAATGGTATCGTTTGTGTACCCTTTCTTCACTTCTCTAGTTCTTATAACCATTTTTGTATAGAGAAGTAATGTTTGAGAAAATGTTAGAAAAATTAGAGGTTGGTGTAGTTTTGTACTTGTAGCGCCTGCTAAGGTATGTGAACTCATACGAATGAGGTGTCACTTTTCTCCTAAGAGCCATAGCTAAAGAATACATTTGAAAAATCAATGGTTTTCACAGATTTCAGTACATTTGAAGGGGCAAAAATGTAAGAAAATGCCTTTTTTTTTCATTAGTGTCCCATTCTGGAGGCATTTGTGCACACCAGACTTGGGGCAAGTCACCCCTCATTAGATGCAGTAGGTTGTCTTCTTTCCAAAATGGTATGGTTTGTGTACCCTTTCTTCACTTCTGTAGTTGTTATAACCATTTTTGTATAGACAAGTAATGTTTGAGAAAATGTTAGAAAAATTAGAAGTTGTAGTAGATGTCGTTTTGCACTTATAGCGCCCCCTGAGGTAGGACAACTCATGCCAATGGGGTGTCATTTTTCTCCTAAGAGCACTAGCTAATGGATACTGCTGGAAATTCCATGGTTTTTACAGATTTCAGTACATTTGAAGGGGCAGAAATGTAAGAAAATGCCTTTTTTTTTCATTAGCGCCACCTTCTGGAGGCATTTGTGCACACCAGGCTTGGGGTAAGAAGGCATGTCACCCCTCACTAGATGCGGTAGGTTGTCTTCTTTCCAAAATGGTATGGTTTGTGTACCCTTTCTTCACTTCTGTAGTTGTTATAACCATTTTTGTATAGACAAGTAATGTTTGAGAAAATGTTAGAAAAATTAGAAGTTGTAGTAGATGTCGTTTTGCACTTCTAGCCCCCCTGAGGTAGGTCAACTCATGCTAATGGGGTGTCATTTTTTTCCTAAGAGCACTAGCTAATGGATACTGCTGGAAATTCCATGGTTTTTACAGATTTCAGTACATTTGAAGGGGCAGAAATGTAAGAAAATGCCATTTTTTTCCTATAGTGCCACCTTCTGGAAGCATTTGGGCACAACAGGCTTGGGGTAAGAAGGCAATTCACCCCTCATTAGATGCGGCAGGTTGTCTTCTTTCCAAAATGGTATGGTTTGTGTAACCTTTCTTCATTTCTCTTGTTGTTATAACCATTTTTGTACAGACAAGTAATGTTTGAGAAAATGTTAGAAAAATTAGTGGTTGCAATAGGTGTAGTTTGGTACTTGTAGCGCCCACTAAGGTAGGGGAACTCATACCAATGAGGTGTAATTTTTCTCCTAAGAGCACTAGCTAATGAATAAAGTTGGAAATTCCATGGTTTTCACAGATTTCCATACAGATGAAGGGGCAGAAACGTAAGAAAATGCCATTTTTTTCCTATAGTGCCACATTCTGGCAGCATTTGTGCACAACAGGCTTGGGGCAAGAAGGTAAGTTACCCCTCATTAGATGCGGCAGGTTGTCTACTTTTCAGAAATATATAGTTTTATATAGTTATTCCACTGTTTTAGGGTAGTTTTACCACAAAAACCCTAGAATGCGCATTTTAGTTTATAAAGTTGAAAATGTCATTTTGCGCTGCTGGTGATTAGGGCTCTACGCTAGCCATGAACGTAGGTAAAACTATACAAATTTGGTATTTTTTTACTCGGGGGACTCAGGGCTTTTTCAAATAATTGAAACTTTTTCAATCAAGGTAAATGTATTTGATACATAGTATGTGATTTTAGCAAAATGAGTAAATTTTCACTTTTTTTGTCATTATGACATCATAGATTTTTGCTCGATGCAAAATTGTGTTCATGTAAGGTACCATGAGAAAGCTGAATTCGTTCTGAAAAAAATAATATATAGTTTTCCATATTTAACTAAAAATCCCAAGAGGAAATCAAGCGTAAACAGAAGGATAGCAAAAATGCTGAAAATGTGTCTGGCCTGCAGGGTACAGGAAATGGCACGAGCCTCCGGCACTGAAAGGGTTAAAAATGCATTGTTTAGTGTCCAGCTCCTTCTTCTGAGTACAGCAATACCCCATATGCATAGGTTTCTCAAGGTTTGGGGGAGCTACGGGGCCCAATTTTGAACAAATATTGAATTTTCACATCTTGGTTAACTGATGCCATTACTCATTTTGGGCTATGTTCCAGTGCTGCACTTTAGAATTTCCCCCCAAAAGTGTATATTTTAGGAATGTAGACACCCCCAGCTTTCATTGTAGGTGTGTTTTCAAATTTTTTACACAGCCATTTTACCACCACTTTCTCATAAACTTGACGTAAGTAAAAAAACAGCGTTTTTCACACTTTGCCTTCAATGTTGATGTGAATTTCAAGCACAGAATAGGTGAAGATTTTATAAACTGAATTGATTAGTGTTCAGTTCCTTCTTCTGAGTACGGCAATACCCCATATGCATAGCTTTCTCATGGTTTGGGGGAGCTACGGGGGCCAAATTGGAACATGCGCGTTTCCAGGTTCACACTTTGAATTTTCACAGCTTGCGTTACTGGTGCCATGTCTCATTTGGGGCAGTGTAACAGTGCTCTTTTTTAAGATTTCCCCCCAAAAGTGTATATTTTTGGAAAGTAGACACCCCAGGCTCTCGTTTTAGGTGTGTTTTCCAATTTTATACACAGCCATTTTACCACCAATCCCTCGTAAACCATGACGTAAAAAAAAAAAAAAAAAAAAAAAACAGCGTTTTTCACACTTAGGGTTGGCGGCAGTATACTGGGCTGCATACAAATTGGTTTGGGAAACAATTTCACCTAAAATGTCTTCCCCCAAAAACAAATCAAAAAAATGATCATGGGTAAATCCTTCCACATCAATTTGAATCCCTGGGTTGCCTGTGAATTCTGAGATTTGTGGGCATAAATTGATACCCATTCATTAGGATCCGGAGTGGCAGGTGTTGGGGCATTTCTTTGGGCAGGTCTTTTGGCAGGTCTTTGGGCAGATCTTTTGGCAGGTGCTGGGGCAGTTGCCAGGGCAGCTCTTGGGGCAGCACTTGGGGCATTTCTTTGGTAGGTCTTTGGGCAGATCTTTTGGCAGGTGCTGGGGCAGTTGCCAGGGCAGCTCTTGGGGCAACACTTGGGGCATTTCTTTGGGTAGGTATTTTGGTAGGTCTTTGGGCAGTTCTTTTGGCAGGTGCTGGGGCAGTTGCCAGAGCAGCTCTTGGGGCAGTGCGTCTTTTCTTGACAGAAGGCCCAGCGTCATCACTAGAGCTGCTCTCACTTTCTGAAAACTGCGCTATGTCAAAATCTGACGCAGTGTCTGTTGCCTCAGAGTCAGACGTCAAAAAGGCATATGCCTCTTCAACGCTGTACCTGCGCTGCATTTTGCCCACTAAAAAAACTTTTTTTTTTTTTTTATTTTATTACGCTATCCCTAAACCTAAATCTAACCCTAAAACTTACCCTAGCCTACGTATATCCTGAACCTACCTAACCCAAATGAACTACCTATCTAAACTGCACTTATTATATATATATATATATATTTTTTTTTTTTTTTTTGGGGGGGGGTTGGGGTTTTTTGGGTTTTTGTTTTTTTTCTTACGCTATCCCTAAACCTAAATCTAACCCTAAAACTTACCCTAACCTACGTATATCCTGAACCTACCTAACCCAAGTGAACTACCTATCTAAACTGCACTTATTATATATATATTTTTTTTTTTTTGGGGGGGGGGTTTGGGGTTTTTGGGTTTGTTTTTTTTCTTACGCTATCCCTAAACCTAAATCTAACCCTAAAACTTACCCTAACCTACGTATATCCTGAACCTACCTAACCCAATTGAACTACCTATCTAAACTGCGCTTATTATTTTTTATTTTTTTTGGGGGGGGGGGTTTGGTTTTTGTTTGTTTTTTTTCACCTAAACCTAAATCTATCCCTAAAACTTTCCCTAACACACGTCTACACTAAACCTACACAACTACCTACCAAAATACCTAAACTATATTTACTATTAAAAAAAAAAAAAAAAATGTTAAAAAAATCTAAAAACATTCAAGGGGGATGGGGGGTGTCCCACAGATCAGAAAACACTGATCTGCAGCAAATTGATCACTCCAAGAGTGATCAGATGGGGGGGCACTTATTGATCACTGCAGAACAGTGATCAAAGGGTTAAATTTCTTTATTTAAACTTTTTTTTTTTAACTTTTTTTTTTTTACAGTAAGGCAGTAACAGCATGTCTCTCTGTCTCTCTCCACCTCAGCAGTATGCAAGGTGGAGGGAGGCAGAGAGATCTGACAGGGACAGTATTTACAAATACTGTCCCTGTCATTCAGGTTTTGCAACATGTGATTCGCTTTTGAAGCGAATCGCATGTTGCAACAATGTTTCTGCCGCTTGTTACTAAGTGTTCCGATACCGGGACACTTAGTAACAAGCGGCTTGAACTCTTCCATCTGTCCGTGCGGCCGCGATGGAAGAGTTTAACCCTTGACGTACCAGGACCGTCAAGGGTCGTTGGATCACATTTACCCTTGACGGTCCTGGTACGTCAAGGGTCGCTAAGGGGTTAAATCAGATTTGTCAATTACAAAATATAAAGAATGTAATAAAATCTGCAAACAAGCAATTAAGCTAGCTAAAATTGAAAATGAGAGAAATGTTGCAAAGGAGAGCAAGAAAATTCCAAAACAATTTTACAATTATATTAAAAACAAAAAAGTTAAGGTTGAGATTGGTCCTGAGACAGGGGGAATTGATTAGTGAGGATAAGGTAATGGCTGACACCCTAAATACATTCTTTGCTTCAGTATATACAAAGGAAACAACAATGACAGGTTATGAACAAATAGACAAAAAACAGAATTGCCTCCATCATGTACATGGCTTACTGAGGGCCAAGTTCAAAAGAGACTGTAAAAGGTTATCGTGAATAAAGCACCTGGTGCTGATGTTATACACCCAAGGGAGCATAAGGACCTTAGTTTAGTAATAACAAGACCATTATACTTAATATTTATTGATTCACTTTCATCAGGCATAGTGCCCTGTGATTGGAGGAAAGCTGATGCAGTTCCATTGTTCAAAAAAAGGGGGCAAGAGCCAAACCAGAATTATGTGAAGAAAACAATATTAGTAGGAGTCAACATGGTTTCATGAAGAATAGATCACGTCAAACTAATTTACTTGCATTTTATTAATAAGTAAGTCGTAATTTAGACAAGGGAATTGCTGTTGATGTAGTATACTTGGATTTTGCAAAAGCCTTTGATACAGTTCCTCACAACAGGATACTGCATAAATTAAAAAGCTTCAGTTTGGGAGGGGATATCTGTACATGGATTGAGAACTGCTTAATTATAGACGGCAGAGAGTTGTTGAAAATGGAACCTTTTCAACTTGGTCAAAAGTTATGTGAGATGCCACATGGTTCAGTCTTGGGCCCAATGCTTCTTAATTTGTTTATTAATGATCTAGAAGTATGAATTGAAAGTAGCATCTCAGTCTTTGCTGATGACACTAAGCTGTGCAAGGAAATACATACAGGGCTGGATGTTTTTTCTCTGGAAGGATCTAAATAAACTCAGTGAATGGGTAGAAAAGTGGGAGATGACATTGGGCTGTAGAAATAAACATGCTATATATACTCTAAATGAGAAACAACTTGAGGAATCCTCATTAGAGAAAGATTTAGGAATACTGAGAGATGATAGACTTCACAGCAGTGTGCAGTCACTCAGCTGCTGCAAGAGCAAATAAGTCTAGCCTACATAAAAAGAGGTGTAGATGCACAGGATGCTAATATTATTCTACCGCTATATAAATCCTTGGTGGAGCACAGTTTTCGGCACCCATTCTTAAAAAAAGCTACCTGTGTTTTGCTTTTGGCTGTAATCACTACTAGTTCATGGCTATAACTTTTGAATCTTCTAAAAGATCATGGCAGCCCTGGCCACTTGCATTTATGCCCAAGGTATTTCTCTGACACCGTATTTGGGTGATCTCCTAACAAGGCTCCTTCTGAAGACCTCTTTGCTCACCATATCCAAGAGTGCACCTGCATTCTGGTGCATCACAGCTGGATTCTCAATCTCAAGAAATCCTCTTCTGTCTCATCCCAGGTCCTGGTGTTGCTGGGCATGAGATTCAATGGCCTTCAGGGGAAAGTTTTTCTCACAGAAGAGAATATTCAGTTTCAGAATGTGTCTCAGGTGCTGGAGTGGACTACATGAGGGTCCTGGGGTGCTTGGTTCCTGCTCTGGAAGCAGTCCCCTAATCTCAGTTCTACATGAGAGAATTTCATTGAGATATCCACTGGACGTGGTCCAGGAATTCCGAACATCTAATCTATCAGATGACGCTGTCCCTGGAGGCCATGAAGTTCCTTCAATGGTCCTTACATCGTACACATCTGGTGAGAGGGAGACCATTTGTGATCCCAGAATGGAACCTGGTAATGACAGATGCCAGCTTTAGGGGGCTGGGGAGTGACCCTGAGAAGGTGGACAGGGGAGGAGAGTCTTCTGTATATTAACATTCTGGAACTCTGAGAAGTTTGTTAAGCTCCCTTGCATTGGTCCCAGGTACTCACGGGGTCCCCAATAAGAGTTTGGTTGGACAACTAAATGGTGGTGGCGTACATCAGCTACCAAGGGGGAACCTGCAGTGAGATAATGTGGAGAGAGGTGAAGGATCTCATCATTTGAGAGGAAGCTCACATTCCAACCATTTGTGCTGTACACATCTCAGGAGTGGAAAACATACTTTCAAACCTTCTCAGCCAACAAGACATAGATACAGGAAACTGGGAGCTCCATCCGGAGGCATTCTACCAAATAGTTCAACACTGGAGGGCCTTAGAAATAGACCAAAGGGCAATCAGGAAGAACAGGAAGGTTCTGATGTTCTGTGCTCGAATGAGTGATCCACTGGCCTTCGTCTTGGATGCCATGTCCATTCCATGGAGTTTTCACCTGTCCTACATGTTTCCAGAAGATCAGGATGGGCAAGTCGATAGTTATCTTGATCAATCAATTCTGGCCACGGAGGGCATGGTTTAAAGATTTTGTCAATCTGTCTATTCAGAATCCAATCCGCCTGCCTCCCAGCCCAGATCTCTTGCTTCAGTGTCCCCTACTAGGATGTGGAGAGACTAGCCTTGATGGCATGGCTCTTGAGGCCTCCATTCTGAAGAGAAAGGGATTTTCTGATTATATCATCTACACCATGATCCAGGCACAGAAATCAGTTTCCTCTAAGGCTTACAATAGGGTCTGGTCCATCTTTCAACGGTGGTGGGTGGACAAGAATGTGTAGCCACAGGTCTTTGACCTATGACTGGTACTATCCTTTAATCAGGAAGGCATCAACAAGGGGCTCACCTTGAGTTCACTCAAACTTCAGGTCTCATCCCTCTCTGTTCTTTTTCAGAGACTTGAACAACTTTTCTTCAGGGGGTAAGCTCATGTTTTTCCTGTCTTTCAGGATCCCATACCTCAGTGGTATCTTAGCTTGGTCTTGGGCTTCCTCAAGAGGCCTCCTTTGGAGCCTCTGGCCTCCATCTCCTTACGTCAGCCAATGCTGAAGATGGCTTTTCTCCTAGTAGTTGTGTCTGTCTGACTGAGTTGCACGCTTTGTCTTGAAGCCTCCATTCCTGATCTTTCACCAGGTAAGGAAGTACTTCAAACCTCCAGGAGTTTCACATCAATCAGGAGATAGTTATGCTTGCCTTTTGTCGCTATCCATTTGAAATATCGCACGCTTAAGCGCGTGTGACATTTAGCCACTGTAACCATGTCGCTGGCATATAAGAATCTCGCATGAATTAAAAGGATGAAATTCTTATGGCGCCTTGTAAAAAGTCGCTACTGCCTACACTCAATATCTTATACCTCTATCCCTGCTCCGGCTTGCTTCATATATTAAACCTTTGTGGGGGGCTACATTAATTTTAACAGCTGGAACAGCTGGAGTGCCTCTATGTGCTGTCATGCAGTGCAATATTGTAATGTTGCTGTTTTGATCATGGCAATGAGGTGATTTAGTTAAAAGTGAACCCCTTTTGTCCTGACCCTTCATCCACTCATGAAAGGGACCTCCATCTGTTGGATATTGTGTGCTGCCAGGAGTATGAGATCAGAAAGAATCCAGTTCCCTTCAAGATCACACCACATTCCACCACATATGTGAGTGTTTCTTGGCATAAAAGATCAAGGCATTGGCTGAACAGTTGTGCAAGGCTGCTACTTGGTCCTCCTTGCATACCTTCAAACACTACTGTGTCAATGTTTAGGCCTTGGCTGAGACCAGCTTTGGTCAGGTGGTCTTTCAGGCAGTCTTGCCTGTTTAGGGATCTCTCCCTTTCCTTCTCTCTACTGCTAGTTGTTGTTTAGTTTTTTGAGCCCCATTGGCTCATTTGATGTGCTGTGTCGGTTTAGTGTCCATTGAAACCTTTGATTAGTACTATGGAACTCTGGTATAATGGGGAAGTGTGGGCGGTCTTTTCTCCTTGCCCTCCCTTGAATCTTGGGATGCCTTTGCATATCCCCAAGGTACCTGTGTTCCGTATAAGGTGTAAGAGTTAATCAAATTTTAGTGTTCTTACTTGTTAAATACTTTTCTCTATAGTCCATACACAGGTCTCCCACCCGGAGAAAAAAACATAGCTGTATTTCCTTCCCCAAGCAGAGGAGTTCTCTTAAGGTCATTTGTTCAGGGGGGTTCCTTTTCTTCTTTCCACTTTTAGTTATTTCCTGTGCTACTTGTTACACACTGGGATTAAAGCGGGGGTTGAGCTGGAAGAGGAGGAGAGCGTCCCTGCCCAAAAGACCCTGTCTTTTTTGTTTTAAATGCCCTGCCCTCTGGGATAGGGGAGCTCAACCCCATGGTTCTTGTGCTCCATGTGAACTGAAAAGTATTTAATGGAAGGTCACTAAAATCCTATTTCTTAGTTAGCCTTCATTTTTGTTTTTTTTGCATGAAGGATGGGGCTGTGTAATCCCCCATTAGAAGGTTCCCATCTCTGGCCTCCACTGTCAGTTTGAATCAGAGTGCAGACTAAATGGGACCTGGGTTTTCTAGAGGATGGCTTGCATTATCAGCCTCTCTCCTCTCAGTTCTACTTGACTAGCAGAACTTGCTATGGTACATAGGAGCCTGAAGACTTAAGAGGACAAGATCTCCAGTATTTGGTGTCTGGCAGCCAAATAGTCATAGTCAATAGTCAAACCAGGAGCATAAGGGGTATCAGAGATAAGCAGAATCCATAGTCAGTTAATGTAAGCCGAGGAATAAGTAACCGGGAAGACAATCCAAAGAATACACAAGCCAAGGTCAAATGTCAAAAAAAGAGGGTCAGACAACAAACAAACTTGAATAAATGGGCAAGGCTCAGGTCAAAACCCAGACCTTAAAAAGTCTCAGGGACCAATAGCAACAGAGTATCACGGTGCCCGTGATTGCTGCAATTCAGTGTCTATCACCTGTAGGGGGCTCCCATTGGCTGTCTGCCTTCAGCCCGCCTCACATTGCCTTTTTAAACTCAGTCTGGGCACCCTCTGGTTGCCCTTTCGTGGTGTCTTTGACAGCATCCACTTCCTCCTTACTGCAGTAGCTGATTGGGCCTGTTGCTGAGTTCCTGAGTCAACCTGTTTCTGAGTTCCTGCCTGCTTTGTCAGTTCCAGTCCGGTTCCGGTTGTTCTCATCAGTAGCTGATGCTCCTGTTGCCAGTCTGCTTGGCCGCGCTTGATCCGGTTGATCTTCTCTGCTGGTTCCTGTTGTTTCCTGCTTCCAGTTCCTGCATCTGTGGCGACATTGTTCTTCATTCGCTTCGGCGTCATTTCCTCCTGTTGGTTCCCAGCGTGCGGACGCTGGTTTGCTTCAATAAGCTTTGCGGCTCACATTCAGCCTGTTGGTTCCAGCGTGCGGACGCTGGTTTGCTCCATTAGCCTTGCGGCTCACATTACAGTCTGTTGGTCCCAGCGTGCGGAAGCTGGTTCGCTCCATTAGCCTTGCGGCTCACATTATAGTCTGTTGGTCCCAGCGTGCGGACGCTGGTTTGCTCCATTACCTTGCTGCTCACATTCAGTCTGTTGGTCCCAGCTTGCAGACGCTGGTTTGCTCCACTAAGCCTTGCGGCTCTCATTTTGCCTGTATGTTCCTAACGTAGGGCTCTGGTTTACTCCCTGACTTGCAGTGAGGTTCTTGATGGTTCCGAGTGCGCTGTCCAGTCCTAACAGCATTGATTCCTATAGTACATGGGCACGAGAGTTTCTGATTACTGTGAATCCACTTGACCTGGTAACCTCTATATTCCATCTTACTGTCATTATCATCTGACAGTCATTAGGTCACTGTGGTTGTCACCTTCCTTTGGGCTGCCTTGCCCGGTATATTGGTAAGGCCGGTAGAACCTTTCACTTTGCCACCTTAAGGTTGCCTTACCCGGTATTGGCAAAGCCGGTAGAGCCTACTACACTGGTATCCCGTTAGGCTGCCCAGCCCGGTATATTGGCTTGGCCGGTAGAGCCTCTTGTTCCAGACTCGCCTGGGTTGCTTTGCCCGGTATATTGGCAAGGCCGGTAGAACCTATTTGCTATTGTCATTATCTGCTATGTATTGTTTGTATGTGTATGAAAACCCTATGGGATTGCCTTTAACTTTTCAATAAAGTTATGTTTTTACCTAAACCTTACGTCTGAGAGTCTTAACAAACCGGGACAGTACGAAAGGGCCATGACCTCGGACAATAAGAGTGACGGTAATACACAGAATATCTATTGGAGGATGGATATGCTTGAGCAATGTTTGGATCAATTGGCGGTTGCAATCCAAACTATCCTTGAATGCACTGAACTTGCTGACAAGTCCGGTTCTAGCCCGGTGGTCTTGCCAAGTCAGACACCGGAGAGTGATCAAAGGGTTAACGGTTTCTGCACCCTTGCTGCTAAGGTATGACGGTGACCATCATCTCTGCAGAGGGTTCATCAACCAACTAGAAATATTTATGGAATTGACGGCACAAGAGTTTCAGTAAATTTGTGCAATCCTTTCAGAGAGTGTTTGTATCACGGTGCCCGTGATTTGCTGCAGTTACTTGTCTGTCACCAGTAGGGGGCTTCTATTGGCTGTCTGCAGATAGCCCGCCTCTTATTGACTATTTAAACCTGGATTGGGCACCCTTTGAGTGCCCTTTCGTGTTGTTTCTGACCTTCTTGCTATCACTATGCTAGTGATAGCTGGGCCTCTGTTCCAGTGTTCCTGAGTTCCTGATCTCATGTGTTCCTGAGTTCCTGATCTCTACTGTTCCAGTGTTTCCTGCTTGCTGAAGTACTTCCAGTCCTGGTTCCGGCCTAGTCTCTGGTGTTGCAGTTCCTGCTGAACTTCTCTGCTGTTTTCTGACCTGACTGATCGTTGCTGGTTCCTGTCATCTCATCACCTGTCTTCAGTATCCTGGCGACCTTCTGCCTGGTCGCGTTGGTGACATTGCTACAATTCCGTGTTGGTCCCAGCGTGCGGACGCTGGTTTGCTCCCAAGCCTTGCGGCTATACAAACTCGCTTGTTACACCAGTGTGCGGTCACTGGTTTGCTCCAAAGCCTATCAGCTATACAAATCTGTGTTGGTCCCAGCGTGCGGACGCTGGTTTGCTCCTAAGCCTTGCGGCTATACAAACTCGCTTGTTACACCAGTGTGCGGTCACTGGTTTGCTCCAAAGCCTATCAGCTATACTATTCTGTGTTGGTCCCAGCGTGCGGACGCTGGTTTGCTCCTAAGCCTTGCGGCTATACAAACTCACTTGTTACACCAGTGTGCGGTCACTGGTTTGCTCCAAAGCCTTTCAGCTATACAAATCTGTGTTGGTCCCAGCGTGCGGACGCTGGTTTGCTCCTAAGCCTTGCGGCTATACAAACTCGCTTGTTACACCAGTGTGCGGTCACTGGTTTGCTCCAAAGCCTATCAGCTATACAAATCTGTGTTGGTCCCAGCGTGCGGACGCTGGTTTGCTCCTAGCCTTGCGGCTATACAAACTCACTTGTTACACCAGTGTGCGGTCACTGGTTTGCTCCAAAGCCTTTCAGCTATACTAATCTGTGTTGGTCCCAGCGTGCGGACGCTGGTTTGCTCCTAAGCCTTGCGGCTATACTACTCGCTTGTTACTCCAGTGTGCGGTCACTGGTTTGCTCGCTAAGCCTAACGGCTATACTATTCAGTGTTGTTTCCAGCGTGCGGACGCTGGTTTGCTCCAAAGCCTTGCTGCTTAACGATTCTGCTAATTTGCCAGTTCCATCTGACTGCTGCTATTATCTCTGGGCTGCCCTGCCCGGTATTGGTAAGGCCGGTAGAACCTTTTGCCACGTTCCATCTGAGGTTGCCTTACCCGGTATTGGCAGGGCCGGTAGAGCCTACATTGTGTATCTATTGAGGCTGCCTTGCCCGGTAATTTGGTAAGGCCGGTAAAACCGTTATGCTATTCCATCTGCAGGTTGCCTTACCCGGTATTGGCAAGGCCGGTAGAGCCTAAAGACTGTCCTGTCCGGTATATTGACAGGACCGGTAGAGTCTGCCTTCTGTCTGTGCTATATTCTCTATGTATATATATATGTATGTTATTGCCATCCTAAGTTATCAATTATTATTTCAATAAAATTGATTTTTTTTACCTAAAACTTGTGTCTGAGAGTCATAATAAACCGTGACAGTACGAAAGGGCCATGACCTCAGACAGCAAGGGTCAAGGTAACGCACAGAATATCCATTGGAGGATGGATGTGCTCGAGCAACGTTTGGATCAGTTGGCAGTTGCAATTCAAACGATCCTTGAACGCACGGTACCTGCTGACCAATCTAGCTCTAGCCCGGTGGTCTCGCCAAGTCAGACACCGGAAAGTGATACCAGACCCCTAGGGGGTACTGTTAAAGGGTTAACGGCTTCTGCACCCTTGCCGCTAAGATATGATGGTGACCCTAGTCTCTGCAGAGGGTTCATCAATCAACTCGAAATCTTTATGGAATTGACGGCACACGCATTTCCCAATGATCGTAGTAAAGTGGGGTTCACGATATCACTGCTCACTGGCAGAGCATTGGCCTGGGCTAACCCCTTGTGGGAGAATGCTAAACCTTGTACTAAGAACTTTAGTGAATTTGTGCGTTCCTTTCGAAGAGTGTTTGAGCCTCCTGGTAGAACCACCTCTGCTGCCAAACGCCTTATGGAGATACAACAGGGCAGGCGTACAGTGGGCGACTATGCCATCGAATTCCGCACATTGGCAGCAGAGGTAGGTTGGAATAACGAGGCATTATTGGCAGCCTTCTCTCAAGGCCTGAATGACCACATTAAAGACGAAATCGCTGCTAAAGATCTACCTATTGATCTAGATGATTACATTGAGTATGTTATGATAATTGACTCCAGAATACGTGAGAGATCAATTGCCAGAGATCGTAAGTTACGGTCAAAAAATAATGAGCCTAGTAGCATGTTTTGCCCACCCATCCCTCCCTTGGCATTGAAGTCTAGTGAACCAGTACGGGAAACAAGTGAACCTATGGAAATAGGCTTCACTAGACTATCCAAGGCAGAGAGACTATATCGCAAAAAACAAGGGTTATGTTTATACTGCGGTAAAAAAGGGCACTTGCTAAATTCCTGTCCGGTACGTCCGGGAAACGCACACACCTAGGGTATCTTGGGGGACAGGCCCTAGGTGGTGTACAATCGTCCCCAGTGTCGGGCATAATGAAACCCACCATACAGGTGGTATTGTCTTGGGCACAACGATCTGTGGAGGTTTTGGCCTTGGTTGACTCCGGTGCAGCAGGGTATTTTATGGATAATACCTTTGCTGAATTGCACGGAGTTCCACGCATTGAAAGAGAAAACCCCTTGACTATTGAAGCGATTGATGGTAGACCCTTAGAACCGCCTCAGGTTATATTTGAAACTATGCCATTGTCTATGACTATTGGGGCACTTCACAGAGAAGAGCAGCAGTTTCAACTGATTAATTCCCCGCACCATGCGGTGATATTGGGATTTCCGTGGTTACAGTTACATAACCCACAATTCGATTGGAAAACGTGTGAAATTGCTGCTTGGTCCCAGTTTTGTATGGACAAGTGCGTCATCCAGCCTATTAAGGTCATGTGCACCTCCTCTGCTATGCCGGATGTGTACCAACAGTTTGGCGATGTTTTTAGCAAAGGAGAGGCTAGTATGCTACCCCAGCATAGACCTTATGATTGTTGCATTGAATTGCAGCCTGGTGCAGTACCTCCGAAAGGACGCACTTATCCATTATCTTGTGATGAAAATAAGGCTATGGAGGATTACATTTCTGATGCCCTTGCTAGAGGGATCATACGTAAATCTACCTCTCCAGCTGGGGCTGGGTTCTTTTTTGTAAAAAAGAAAAATGGCGAATTAAGACCATGCATTGACTACCGGGGCTTGAATAAACTAATGGCAAAAAACGCATACCCAATACCACTCATCACCGAGCTTTTTGACAGGCTTAAGGGCGCTTCGATATTTACCAAGTTGGACCTACGGGCCGCTTACAATCTGGTTCGCATTCGAGCAGGTGATGAGTGGAAAACTGCCTTTAATACTCGAGCTGGGCACTACGAGTATCTAGTAATGCCTTTTGGGCTGTGTAATGCACCCGCAGTTTTCCAGGAACTGATAAATGATGTTCTGAGAGATATGTTACAGACATGTGTTGTGGTGTACCTCGACGATATACTGATTTACTCCCAAAACATGGCACAGCACATCAAAGATGTATCCGCAGTATTGCTACGACTCCGTGAGAACAAATTATTTTGTAAAATGGAAAAATGTGAGTTTCATAGAACCAGTGTGCCATTCTTGGGGTTCATAATTGGCAATGATGGCATTGCCATGGACAAAGAAAAGTTGTCAGCTGTCCTACAATGGCCAAAACCCAAGGGTCTTAAAGCCATACAGCGTTTCCTGGGTTTCGCTAATTATTATAGGAGGTTTATTAAGAACTTTTCTTCCATTGTCAAACCTCTGTCCGATCTTACGCACAAGGGTGCTAATCCTTCTTGTTGGCCGGTATCTGCTGAGAAAGCCTTTGAGA
Source organism: Rhinophrynus dorsalis (assembly GCA_037306005.1). NCBI lineage: Eukaryota > Metazoa > Chordata > Amphibia > Anura > Rhinophrynidae > Rhinophrynus > Rhinophrynus dorsalis. The sequence goes on from CM074724.1 coordinate 195,207,638, forward strand.
ATTTGAAGCTGGCATTTGCTGCGGCTCCTGTGTTATCCCACCCCAATCCTTTACTTCCATTTACGTTAGAGGTTGATGCCTCAGATATTGGGGTCGGGGCAGTACTTTCGCAGCGACACGAGAAAGGTGGAACTCTCAGACCTTGTGGGTTTTTCTCTAAAAAGTTGACTGTCACTCAAAGCCACTATGAGATAGGTGACAGAGAATTATTGGCCATTATCCTTGCTCTTAAGGAATGGCGTCATTTGCTTGAAGGTACTAAGAATCCTGTCTTAATCCTAACAGATCATAAGAATCTGACCTATCTCTCGGAGGCCAAGAGATTGTCCTCTCGTCAGGCCAGGTGGGCACTGTTCCTGTCTCGATTTAATTTCATTGTATCATATTTACCAGGGTCAAAAAATATCAGGGCTGATGCACTGTCAAGACAATTTGAGGCCGACAGTGACAGAGTGGAAGCACCAGCTCCTATCATCCAACCTGATAGAATACTGGCTACTATACGCACGAGTATCACTTCTCCTCTAGGGGAGGAGATCCTGGCCTCTCAGGGGTCCGCTCCCCATGAAACCCCAGTGGGCAAATGTTTTGTCGCTGAATCATTTCGTACTAGGCTGCTCGAAACCTACCATTCCTCTAAGGCTGCGGGACATATTGGTAGAGACCAATTGTTATGGTCCCTTTCTCAGTTATTTTGGTGGCCTTCCATGAGAAACGATTGTGCCGAATTTACGAATGCCTGTGCCACCTGCGCCCGCGCTAAGACCCCGAGACATCTCCCTGTGGGCTTGCTTCAACCGGTGCCTAATGGCGAACGCCCCTGGTCTCATGTTTCCATTGATTTTATGGGAGAGTTGCCTATGTCGAAGGGGTACTCCTTTATATTCATGGTGGTGGACAGGTTTTCTAAAATGGCTCATTTCGTGCCCCTCCGTGGTCTTCCTTCAGCGAAGGAATTGGCAATGGTGTTCGCCAGAGAAGTATTCCGGTTGCATGGAGTGCCTAGGGTACTGGTGTCTGACAGGGGGAGCCAGTTTGTGTCTAGATTTTGGAGGGCATTTTGCCAACAGATGGGCATACAGCTGTCCTTCTCCTCTGCCTACCATCCCCAGACCAATGGAGCCGCTGAACGAGCTAATCAGGGCTTGGAACAATTTCTCCGTTGTTTCGTTACTGACCATCATGATAATTGGTCCGACTTGTTGCCTTGGGCAGAGTTCGCCAGGAACTGTGCGGTCAATTCTTCATCTGGGAGCTCTCCGTTTCTGATTAATTATGGGTTCCAGCCCTGTTTGCTTCCAGACTCATTTCAGACGCAACAGATTCCAGCTCTGGATGAGCATATCGAGCAACTCCGTTCCACATGGGCACAAGTTCAGAGGGCACTTGGTCAGTCATTTCAGCGTCATCAGCGCCATGCTAATCGCAGAAGGCTTCCAGCGGTTTCCTTTCAGGTTGGGGATCGAGTATGGCTTTCCTCCAGAAATCTCAAGCTGCAGGTTCCGTCTAATAAGTTGGCTCCTCGGTTTATTGGTCCATACAGAGTTATTCGCAAAATTAACCCTGTCTCCTATGCACTAGACCTACCTGCATCCATGCGTATCCATAATGTGTTCCATGTGTCCCTTCTTAAGCCTCTGGTTTGCAATCGCTATACTACCACACCTGTGGTGCCAGGACCTGTTGAGGTCGAGGGCCAGGAGGAGTACGAGGTTCAGAGCATTATTGATTCCCGTAGGCTTAGAGGAAGGGTACAGTACCTGGTACATTGGAAAGGGTATGGTCCTGAGGATCGGTCATGGGTGGATAGTACGGACCTTCATGCACCTAGGTTAACTAGGGCCTTTCATGCCAATTACCCGCAGAAGCCTAAACCCTATTCTAGGAGAGGGGGTCTTTGAAAGGGGGGTACTATCACGGTGCCCGTGATTTGCTGCAGTTACTTGTCTGTCACCAGTAGGGGGCTTCTATTGGCTGTCTGCAGATAGCCCGCCTCTTATTGACTATTTAAACCTGGATTGGGCACCCTTTGAGTGCCCTTTCGTGTTGTTTCTGACCTTCTTGCTATCACTATGCTAGTGATAGCTGGGCCTCTGTTCCAGTGTTCCTGAGTTCCTGATCTCATGTGTTCCTGAGTTCCTGATCTCTACTGTTCCAGTGTTTCCTGCTTGCTGAAGTACTTCCAGTCCTGGTTCCGGCCTAGTCTCTGGTGTTGCAGTTCCTGCTGAACTTCTCTGCTGTTTTCTGACCTGACTGATCGTTGCTGGTTCCTGTCATCTCATCACCTGTCTTCAGTATCCTGGCGACCTTCTGCCTGGTCGCGTTGGTGACATTGCTACAATTCCGTGTTGGTCCCAGCGTGCGGACGCTGGTTTGCTCCCAAGCCTTGCGGCTATACAAACTCGCTTGTTACACCAGTGTGCGGTCACTGGTTTGCTCCAAAGCCTATCAGCTATACAAATCTGTGTTGGTCCCAGCGTGCGGACGCTGGTTTGCTCCTAAGCCTTGCGGCTATACAAACTCGCTTGTTACACCAGTGTGCGGTCACTGGTTTGCTCCAAAGCCTATCAGCTATACTATTCTGTGTTGGTCCCAGCGTGCGGACGCTGGTTTGCTCCTAAGCCTTGCGGCTATACAAACTCACTTGTTACACCAGTGTGCGGTCACTGGTTTGCTCCAAAGCCTTTCAGCTATACAAATCTGTGTTGGTCCCAGCGTGCGGACGCTGGTTTGCTCCTAAGCCTTGCGGCTATACAAACTCGCTTGTTACACCAGTGTGCGGTCACTGGTTTGCTCCAAAGCCTTTCAGCTATACTAATCTGTGTTGGTCCCAGCGTGCGGACGCTGGTTTGCTCCTAAGCCTTGCGGCTATACTACTCGCTTGTTACTCCAGTGTGCGGTCACTGGTTTGCTCGCTAAGCCTAACGGCTATACTATTCAGTGTTGTTTCCAGCGTGCGGACGCTGGTTTGCTCCAAAGCCTTGCTGCTTAACGATTCTGCTAATTTGCCAGTTCCATCTGACTGCTGCTATTATCTCTGGGCTGCCCTGCCCGGTATTGGTAAGGCCGGTAGAACCTTTTGCCACGTTCCATCTGAGGTTGCCTTACCCGGTATTGGCAGGGCCGGTAGAGCCTACATTGTGTATCTATTGAGGCTGCCTTGCCCGGTAATTTGGTAAGGCCGGTAAAACCGTTATGCTATTCCATCTGCAGGTTGCCTTACCCGGTATTGGCAAGGCCGGTAGAGCCTAAAGACTGTCCTGTCCGGTATATTGACAGGACCGGTAGAGTCTGCCTTCTGTCTGTGCTATATTCTCTATGTATATATATATGTATGTTATTGCCATCCTAAGTTATCAATTATTATTTCAATAAAATTGATTTTTTTTACCTAAAACTTGTGTCTGAGAGTCATAATAAACCGTGACAGTTTGAGCCTCCTGGTAGAACCACCTCTGCTGCTAAACGTCTTATGGAGATACAACAGGGCAGGCGCACGGTGGGCGACTATGCCATTGAATTCCGCACCTTGACAGCAGAGGTAGGGTGGAATAACGAGGCTTTGTTGGCAGCCTTTGCCCAGGGCCTGAGCGTCACGGATTTGAAGACTCTCAGACTTAAGGTTTGGTAAAATAACTTAACTTTATTAAAAGTTAAAGGCAGTCCCCGTAGGGTAAACATACATAACAATATAACAGTAATATAACATATAATAGGTTCTACCGGCCTTGCCTAAATACCGGGCAAGGCAACCCAAGTGACAGTTTTAATGACAGGCTCTACCGGCCTTGCCTATACCGGGTAAGGCAACCGTGAGATGACATATACCGGTTCTACCGGCCTTACCAATACCGGGCAAGGCAGCCCCCACGGAATGCTGAATGTAGGCTCTACCGGCCCTGCCAATACCGGGTAAGGCAACGTTAAAGATGGTGAATTACAAGGTTCTACCGGCCTTACCAATACCGGGCAGGGCAGCCCAAAGGAGACTGGAGTAGGCTCTACCGGCCCTGCCAATACCGGGTGAGGCAACCTACAGGATGGTATCGTCAAGGTTCTACCGGCCTCACCAATACCGGGCAGGGCAGCCTGAGCGAGTAGACCAGCTGTCAGGTGACTAAGACAGCAAAGAGCATAAGTATAGAGGTCTACTCAGCAGGAGTCTATTGCCAGGGATACTCAGACAACTGCAAGGAAGTGGAAAGCGACTGACCACAGTACTGGATGTTCAGGAGCAAACCAACGTCCGCACGTTGGGACTAATAGTAATAGCGCCACCAGGTTTAATGGAGCAAACCAGCGACCGCACGCTGGAACCAACAATGTATATCGCAACCAGGTTTAGTGGAGTAAATCAGCGTCCGCACGCGGGGCCAACAACGTATATCACAACCAGGTTTAGTGGAGCAAACCAGCGTCCGCACGCTGGAGCCTATAATGTATCTCGCAACCAGGTTAGTGGAGTAAACCAGCGTCCGCACACTGGGACCAACAATGTATATAGCAACCAGGTTAGTGGAGTAAACCAGCGTCCGCACGCTGGGACCAACAATGTATATAGCAACCAGGTTAGTGGAGTAAACCAGCGTCCGCACGCTGGGACCAACAATGTATATAGCAACCAGGTTAGTGGAGTAAACCAGCGTCCGCACGCTGGGACCAACAATGTATACTGCAACCAGGTTTAGTGGAGTAAACCAGCGTCCGCACGCTGGGACCAACAAGGGATATCGCAACCAGGTTTAGTGGAGTAAACCAGCGTCCGCACGCTGGGACCAACAAAGTATATCGCAACCAGGTTTAGTAGAGTAAACCAACAAAGTATGATCAGCAGCGAGAAGAACAATGTCGCCAGAGCGATGGCTGGAGCAGGAGATTCAGGAACTCAGTAGGATTAACCCGCGAGGTGCTGGAACACAGGAACACTGGAACACTAGCATACAGTAACGCTGGAACACAGGATCAGCCAGTACAGCAGGAACAGGCCCAGAAGCCTGACAAGCAGATCAGGCAGAGTGGAGTCAGAAACACCACGAAAGGGCAACCTGGAAGTGCTCAGCCTGGGTTTAAAAAGGCTGTGTGAGGAGGGCTAATCACAGACAGCCAATCACGATACTCAGCAAGTGACTGACACTGGAAAGCACCAATCACGGGCACCGTGATACTGAGTGACCAAATTAAAGATGAAATTGCAGCAAAGGATTTGCCTACTGACCTAGATGATTATATTGAGTATGTTATTCTAATTGACTCCAGAATACATGAGAGATTAACCGCCAGAGATCGTAGAATACAGTCTAAAAATAATGGGTCTAGTAGCATAGTTTGCCCACCCATCCCTCCCCTGGCATCTATGCCTAGTGAACCAGTACGGGAACCAGATGAACCTATGCAAGTAGGTTTCACTAGGCTAACCAAGGAGGAAAGACTATATTGCAGGAAGCAAGGGTTGTGTTTGTACTGCGGTAAAAATGGGCATTTGCTAAGATCCTGTCCGGTACGTCCGGGAAACGAACACACCTAGGGTACCTTGGGGGACAGGCCCTAGGTGGTGTCCAATCGTCCCCAGTGTTGGGCGCACTAAAACCCACCATACAGGGGGTACTATCTTGGGCACAACGCTCAGAGGAGGTTTTGGCCCTGGTTGATTCTGGTACAGCTGGGTATTTTATGGATAATACCTTTGCTGAATTACATGGGGTACCACGCATTGAAAGATAAACCCCTCTTGCTATTGAAGCAATTGATGGCAGACCCTTGGAACCCGCTCAAGTTACATTTGAAACTATGCCGTTATCCATGACTATTGGGGCTCTCCATAAAGAAGAGCAGCAGTTTCAACTTATTAACTCTCCTCACCATGCTGTAATATTGGGTTTTCCTTGGTTACAGTTGCATAATCCACAATTTGATTGGCAAAAATGCGAAATCTCTGCTTGGTCTCAGTTCTGTATGGATAAGTGCGTCACCCATCCAGTTAAGGTCTTGTGCACCTCCCCTTCACTACCTGACGCATACCAGCAGTTTAGCGATGTTTTCAGTAAGGGAGAGGCTGGCGCCTTACCTCAGCACATACCATATGATTGTTGCATCGAGTTAACTCCTGGAGCGGTGCAAACTAGGGGACGCTAATACCCATTGTCTTGTGAGGAAAACCAAGCTATGGAAGAATACATTTCTGATGCCCTTAATAGAGGGATCATAAGGAAATCTACCTCTCCGGCTGGGGCCGGGTTCTTTTTTGTGAAGAAGAAAAATGGCGAACTGAGACCATGCATTGATTATTGTGGGTTAAATAAGCTTATGGCAAAGAACGCTTATCCGATACCACTCATCACTGAGCTTTTTGACAGACTCAAGGGTTCCTCGATTTTCACCAAATTGGACCTACGGGCGGCATACAATTTGATACGTATCAGAGCCGGTGATGAGTGGAAAACTGCCTTTAACACGAGATCTGGGCATTATGAATATCTAGTCATGCCATTTGGCCTGTGTAATACACCCGCAGTATTTCAAGAACTGATCAATGACGTTCTCAGAGATATGTTACAGTCATGTGTCGTGGTCTACCTTGACGATATACTTATTCACTCCAAAGACTTGTCGCAACACATCAAGGATGTGTCTGAGGTATTACTACGATTACGTAAAAATAAATTATTCTGTAAATTGGAGAAATGTGAGTTTCACAGAACCAGTGTACCATTCCTGGGGTTCATAATTGGTATAGAAGGCATTGCCATGGACAAGGAAAAGTTAACAGCAGTCTTACAATGGCCTAGGCCTAAGAGTCTGAAAGCTATCCAGCGATTTCTGGGCTTCGCCAATTATTATAGGAAGTTTATTAAGAACTTCTCTTCCATTGTTAAACCCCTGTCGGACCTCACGCATAAGGGCGCTAATCCATCTCTCTGGCCAGTGGCTGCGGAGGAGGCCTTTGACAAACTGAAAGTAGCTTTTGCTAATGCTCCTGTGTTATCCCACCACAACCCATTACTCCCGTTCACCTTAGAGGTGGACGCCTCAGATATTGGGGTTGGGGCAGTGCTTTCTCAACGGCACATCAAAGGTGGAACACTCAGACCCTGTGGGTTCTTTTCTAAAAAACTGACCGGAGCTCAAAGCCATTATGAGATAGGGGACAGAGAATTATTGGCCATTATCCTCGCTCTTAACCCTTTGAGTGCCAGAGGGGTACGCAACGCATTGCAAAGCAAAGTGTTGCGTACCCCTCTGGCACTCAAAGGGTTAAGGAATGGCGTCACTTACTTGAAGGCACTAAAAATCCTGTTTTAATCCTGACGGATCATAAAAATCTGACTTATCTCTCTGAGGCCAAGAGATTGTCCTCTCGCCAGGCCAGATGGGCATTGTTCCTGTCCCGATTCAATTTCATTGTATCATATTTGCCGGGATCCAAGAATGTTAGGGCTGACGCTCTGTCAAGACAATTTGAGGCTAAAACTGAGAGAAGAAGCACCAGCACCTATCATTCAACCTGATCGAATATTGGCTACCATACATACCAGTATCACTTCACCACTAGGGGAAGAAATTCTGACCTCCCAGGCCTCCGCTCCCCATGAAACCCCGGTGGGCAAATGTTTTGTCGCTGAACCATTCCGTACTCGATTACTTGAAACTTACCATTCCTCTAAGGCTGCGGGACATATTGGTAGAGACCAACTGTTATGGTCCCTCTCTCAGTTATTCTGGTGGCCTTCTATGAGATCAGATTGTGCCGATTTTACTAATGCCTGTGCCACCTGTGCCCGTGCTAAAACCCCTAGACATCTCCCGGTGGGCTTGCTTCAGCCGGTACCTAATGGTGAACGCCCCTGGTCTCATGTTTCCATTGATTTTATGGGAGAATTGCCCATGTCTAGAGGGTATTCCTTCATATTGATGGTGGTGGACAGGTTTTCTAAAATGGCTCACTTCATGCCCCTCCGTGGCCTTCCCTCAGCTAAAGAATTGGCAATGGTGTTTGCTAAAGAGGTGTTTCAGTTGCATGGAGTACCCAGGGTACTGGTGTCCGACAGGGGGAGCCAGTTTGTGTCCAGGTTCTGGAGGGCATTTTGCGAACAGATGGGCATACAGCTATCCTTCTCCTCTGCGTATCACCCCCAGACTAATGGGGCTGCTGAACGTGCCAATCAAGGTTTGGAACAGTTTCTACGCTGTTTCGTGACTGACCATCATGACAATTGGGCCGACTTGTTGCCTTGGGCAGAGTTCACCAGGAACTGTGCAGTCAACTCTTCATCCGGGAGCTCTCCGTTTCTGATCAATTATGGGTTCCAACCCTGTCTGCTCCCGGATTCCTTTCAGACACAACAGATTCCAGCTCATTTCAGCGCCATCAGCACTATGCTAATCGCAGAAGGCTTCCAGCGGTTTCCTTCCAAGCTGGGGACAGAGTATGGCTTTCTTCCAAGAATCTTAAGCTCCAAGTCCCATCTAATAAGTTGGCACCTCGGTTTATTGGTCCTTCCAGAATTATTCACAAAATTAATCCTGTTTCCTATGCTTTGGACATACCTGCATCTATGCGCATTCATAATGTTTTCCATGTGTCTCTCCTTAAGCCTCTCGTATGCAACCGTTACACTACTACACTGTGGTGCCAGGGCCTGTTGAGGTCGAGGGTCAGGAGGAATACGAGGTACAGAGTATAATTTACTCCCGAATGCTTAGAGGAAGGGTACAGTATTTGGTGCATTGGAAAGGTTATGGTCCTGAAGATCGATCTTGGGTGGATAGTAAGGACCTTCATGCACACAAGTTACAGCGGATTTTTCATGCCAAATACCCTCAGAAACCCAGACCCTATTCTAGGAGAGGGGGTCTTTGAAAGGGGGGTACTATCACGGTGCCCGTGATTGCTGCAATTCAGTGTCTATCACCTGTAGGGGGCTCCCATTGGCTGTCTGCCTTCAGCCCGCCTCACATTGCCTTTTTAAACTCAGTCTGGGCACCCTCTGGTTGCCCTTTCGTGGTGTCTTTGACACCATCCACTTCCTCCTTACTGCAGTAGCTGTTTGGGCCTGTTGCTGAGTTCCTGAGTCAACCTGTTCCTGAGTTCCTGCCTGCTTTGTCAGTTCCAGTCCGGTTCTGGTTGTTCTCATCAGTAGCTGATGCTCCTGTTGCCAGTCTGCTTGGCCGCGCTTGATCCGGTTTATCTTCTCTGCTGGTTCCTGTTGTTTCCTGCTTCCAGTTCCTGCATCTGTGGCGACATTGTTCTTCATTCGCTTCGGCGACATTTCCTCCTGTTGGTTCCCAACGTGCGGACGCTGGTTTGCTTCACTAAGCCTTGCGGCTCACATTCAGCCTGTTGGTTCCAGCATGCGGACGCTGGTTTGCTCCATTTGCCTTGTGGCTCACATTACAGTCTGTTGGTCCCAGCGTGCGGACGCTGGTTCGCTCCATTAGCCTTGTGGCTCCCATTACAGTCTGTTGGTTCCAGCGTGTGGATGCTGGTTTGCTCCATTTGCCTTGCGGCTCACATTACAGTGTGTTGGTTCCAGCGTGCGGACGCTGGTTCGCTCCATTAGCCTTGCAGCCCCCATTACAGTCTGTTGGTTCCAGCTTGCAGACGCTGGTTTGCTCCATTTGCCTTGCAGCTCATATTACAGTCTGTTGGTTCCAGCGTGTGGATGCTGGTTTGCTCCATTTGCCTTGCGGCTCACATTACAGTCTGTTGGTCCCAGCGTGCGGACGCTGGTTCGCTCCATTAGCCTTGCGGCTCACATTACAGTCTGTTGGTCCCAGCGTGCGGACGCTGGTTCGCTCCAATAGCCTTGCGGCTCACATTACAGTCTGTTGGTCCCAGCATGGACGCTGGTTTGCTCCATTAGCCTTGCTGCTCACATTCAGTCTGTTGGTCCCAGCGTGCGGACGCTGGTTTGCTCCACTAAGCCTTGCGGCTCTCATTCTGCCTGTATGTTCCTAACGTAGGGCGCTGGTTTACTCCCTGACTTGCAGTCAGGTTCTTGATGGTTCCGAGTGCTCTGTCCAGTCCTAACAGCATTGATTCCTATAGTACATGGGCACGAGAGTTTCTGATTACTGTGAAACCACTTGACCTGGTAACCTCTATATTCCATCTTACTGTCATTATCATCTGACAGTCATTAGGTCACTGTGGTTGTCACCTTCCTTTGGGCTGCCTTGCCTGGTATATTGGTAAGTCCGGTAGAACGTTTCACTTTGCCACCTTAAGGTTGCCTTACCCGGTATTGGCAAGGCCGGTAGAGCCTACTCATTGGTATCCCGTCAGGCTGCCTTGCCCGGTATATTGGTAAGGCCGGTAGAACCTTTTATGTTGCCACCTTACGGTTGCCTTACCCGGTATTGGCAAGGCCGGTAGAGCCTACTTGTTGGTATTCCGTCAGGATGCCTTGCCCGGTATATTGGTAAGGCCGGTAGAACCGAATACTATTCCATCTTAAGGTTGCCTTACCCGGTATTGGCAAGGCCGGTAGAGCCTACTACAATGGTATCCCGTTAGGCTGCCCAGCCCGGTATATTGGCTGGGCCGGTAGAGCCTCTTGTTCCAGACTCGCCTGGGTTGCTTTGCCCGGTATATTGGCAAGGCCGGTAGAACCTATTTGCTATTGTCATTATCTGCTATGTATTGTTTGCATGTGTATGAAAACCCTATGGGATTGCCTTTAACTTTTCAATAAAGTTACGTTTTTACCTAAACCTTACGTCTGAGAGTCTTAACAAACCGTGACACAGAGCTACAGTCTACAGCAACCAAATTCTAATAAAGTCAAAGCACAGAGTGTGACAGCCAGTTAAGGAAGAATCTCCTGTTCATTGCCTTCCATCAGAAACCTCCTCCTTGCATCTATTAAGGTTGTCCAGTGAAGAACAGAATCAGAGACATTTGATGCATCCAGTCTATTACACCCCTAGATAGACCCACAGCAGATGAGTAGGGATCTGCCTCAAGAGAGTCCCCAATGGTGAAGGACAAATCTAATTTGTCAACTTATGATTCTTCCTCAGGGCAGGGATTTCCAATAGCAGGGGTAGCTCCCTCCACAAATTCACTGAAATACCATTTGGAGGGAACAGAATGCCCCACAGAACAAGAATCTAAAAGCCCCTTGATAGAAGAGGGAATGGAACAGACTGCAGAAATAAGAGCCTGTTCATGTTCAACAGATGAGGGTTTGGAAAAATCAGCAATAGCCACAGAACGTGAGGCACATAGAGTACCCAAAAATTCCTTATGGCTGAAAGGACTCCTGAATTGCTAATAGTCTGGGATTTACCCATATTTCCCCTGGGTCTGACATAATTAGGAGACCGGCAATGTTAAGATAAAAGTAGTAAAAACAGAGGTAAAGTAGAATAAAAGTACTTAGAATAATATATAATGTAGGTATTCAACAGCAAGGGGTTAATGTGGAGAGAGTTCAATAACCTCAACATAGCCAGAGGGTCCCAAGATGAAAAGAGTATATCAAAGTCCACCTCTTTCACTTAACAAAAGCTGGAGAAGAATGGGCTGCTGGAAAATGTAGCTTCCCTATATCCCTGAATCACAGGATACAAGTTGTGAGTTCTGTGAGACCAAATAGATGCCCCTGAAAATGACTGAGAAACAAGCAAATAAAAAACCCAAAAAGCATAGAATAAACATAAACAGGACACTTCAAGCAAAGAACGGAGCCCTGAATAGGTTAGATGTTCACCTAGTGCAAAGGAACTCATAACTCAGCAGTGCAAGGGTTAAACAACCTATCAGTGCCATACAAAACATTGGGGTCCTACAGTAAGCTTATGTTGATTAAATCCAAGCCAACCACAGAGTGTACTACAGGCAAGTTTCACATACTAAATAATAGCCATTTAGAGAAACAGGTAATACTTGCAGGACCGGTGCACTCAACTTAGAATCCTTTTGCAGGTTCCTTTTAATCATAGACAAGCCTCACAGAATCTAGGAGGGAAATCGGCCATCCTCCACAGAATCAATCCTGAGAGTTCTGCGCACTGGACAATACTATAAAAGGATTATGGGTGATTATACAACTTCATAACATAAGGCAGAAAAAATAAAAAAGAACAACTAGCTAGGAGAGCTTTGCCCTGCTTCTCCTAGAGAACACTTTCAAACTGAGCATGTCTGAGCAGGGGGAAGTGGTGTAGGCAAGGAGTCTGACAGAATTTTTTACAAGCACCCATGGCTCCTTTGTTCCATGAAAGAGAAACACCTTTTCAGGGGCACAGGATGGTGCTTGGCCCAAGATTCAAAAAGCCCTTGAATAGAGGAAGAGATAGAACTCAGTGGAAAATAAAAGCCTTAACTCATATGGGCTTCTGTTCCTTAGATAAGGGCCCTGGAAGTTGTGTGGGGCCACAGAGTAAAAAGAACAACGCACCAGAAGAATCCCTAGGAAGACTAATCTGGCATGAGGAGCAATGTGTTGAAGGCATTAAAGGGGGACCCCCCCAAAAAAATCTTTGGTAGCCTTAGCCTTACCCATGTCTTCCTTAGACAAAGAGATAAGAGAACCCTATAGATAAGAGGCAGAACAGAAAAAGTAGAATAGAATACTAGAGGTGTAGGACCACCACTTTCCATGAAAGCATTTCTGGGGAAAAAAACGGGCTTATGTTTACTGTAATTCCTTTTCCATGAAAATGGCGTAGTAGTTTTCCAGACATCTCAAAAGAGCGCTCCCTGATATTCTTAACCCCTTAAGGACGGCCAATCGCGCATGCGGCTGTCACTTAAGGACCACAGACCTTTTTTTTTTTTTCTGCATTCGGTTCAGGGCTCCAGAACGGCGTGCAGCCCTGAATTCCATGACGGTCCTGGCACGTCATGGGTCTTTAAAGCATATCTATCCATGACGTGCCAGGACCATCAAGGGTCTTTAAGGGCAAACAGGCACTGCAACCCAAAAAAAATATATAAAACAAAGACAGTTAAAAAGATAGAAAATTAAATTAAATAAAAGTAGTAGTAATGTAGTGAAAGAGCATAAGTGAATGTAAGGTTAACAATGAATGAACAAGTGAATGAAACTGCAGTAAAGGTATAAAAGGGTTAAAAGCAACAACAAGATCCCGCTCTGTAAAGGAGAGGGGCAGAAAAGTACAGGAATGCAAATAATAAAGGAACATGACAGTGCATAAATGCAGAGAGTGCCAAACCACCACATATAATGAAAACATGACTGCCAAACAGACAGCGATATACTCACAGGACCTATGCACTATGAATGCAAGACAGTTTGTCCTCCATCTTCAGTCTTCATGCGCTTCTATACCTTACAAGGATCTGTTCACTTCAGCAAAGCATAAAATTGAGAGGAGAGATCTTGTAACTCAAGCCATTCTCAAACAGACTCAGGGATAGTCATGTTTCAAAATAAACGCAGCTCCAATTATTCTTTATAGTTTTTGGGCCATGTAGAGCATTATTATCATTCTCTGTAATGTGTACTTCCAGAGTAATTGAATTATAAAGTGTCCCCGTTCAGCCCCTTTTACCTATGTAAAGCTGCACAGCAAGACCATATGGATCACAGCAAGGCACAATCTTCTATGAGCATAAGGAAAAACCTGCCCTCTTCCTTCAAGGGGGGCAGGGTTTTCCTTATGCTCACAGCCAGAAGATTGTTCCTTGCTGCAAGCTGTCAATACAAGCAACCGGATTCTACATATGAAGGGAGGCGGCTTGCAATAGGTAAAAGGGGCGGGAGCGGGACACTTTATAATTCAATTACTCTGGAACTATACATCTTACAGGATGATAATACTGATCTACATGGCCCAAAACCTATAAAGAATAATTGGAGCTACATATTTATTTTGAAACATTGCTCTGGTTCAAACTGACAGTGGAGGCCAGAGATTTTTTTCAATTTAGCAGCTCTTGAGAAAGTGGGGTAGTCCTACGAAACGCGTTGAGCCAGATTTCTGATGAGTTATTCTTTTGTTTTTATGAACGGAATTTTATATTTTAATAATATATTTCTTTTTAATATTATCCCAATAAATTTCTAGCAACCTTATCACCCAGTGTATGGTGCTATAATTTCATATTGTACCTTATGGTCTAAAGACCTTGCCCAGTAGATTTTTCCTACCTGAGATAAGTATTGTCTGTGAACAAAGAAAAAATCTTAAACCTAAGAAGAGAGACAAAGGATTTATTGGTGGAAGAAACCTGGGAGTCTAAGAGGTCATTACCTTCCTGGGGTATATACCAGGAGTGCAAGATAAACTGAGAGGCAGTATCACCCTCTCGAAAAAGTGAGTACCATCCATATGCACGTGGTGAAGGTGAAGGTTGAACATTGTGAAGATACTACACTTAGAGGAACTTTTTGCACTGTTTTTTTCTTTGTTTTTATTTTGTAGTATATTGATGGGAATCCCTAACCATACAACAGCTGCATAGAATCTTAAGGACTCTTTGGAATACCCTTATCCTTGGTACTGTTTTTGTATGATTTTTTAATTATGTTTCTAATTATATGTTTTGTATTCTATTGTCTGATAATAATTTGATATTAGTGGCGCTTCCCATTATCCAAGGTAGATACTCAATATAGTATTTACCTCTGGATAATATATATATATATATATACGGCCAGAGATAAGAGCCTGCCTAATGAGTGATTACACAGCCACATGCCTACAGGAAAAAAAGCAAAAAAGAGAATCTTTACCCTGATCCATCTTCTTTGAAGGTCACTTATTCACCCTTGAGTGCCAGAAGGGTACCTAATGCACTGCAGAGCAATGCATTGCACAACCCTCTGGCACTCCAAGAGTGAGCTATACTTTACCTCAAGGTTCTTCTGTTTCATTTAAGACAGAGAAAATAATTTATAGATTAGTAAAAAAATATATATTTTTTTTCAGGGCTTGTCTTGTTACAAGCAGGCAATTGATTTTTTTAAGGCTAGCATGCAATAATTTTATTCAAGCCTAGCCTTGCTGTGATATTTTGGAGGCTTGTCTTTCTGTAAGCATAATAATAATTATTTTGAAGGCTTCTCTTTCTGCAAGCCTGCAACTAACCATTACTTTGAAAAACATAATTAAACCTTTCAGTGCCAGGGAGCTTGGGCCATTTCCTGTAGGCCAGACACATTTTCAGCATTTTTACTATCCATCTGTTTAGGCTAGATATCCGGTGGGGAATTTCTAGTTAGTGAAGGAAAAGTATGTATTGGTTTTTTTTCAGTACAAATAGAGCTTTTTCATGGTGCCTTACATAAAGTGAATTTTGTATTGTGCATAAAGCTATCCTGTTGAGATGACGCTAAAGGAAAAAATAGCATTTTTTTTTTATTTCTGCCCCTTCAAATGTACAGAAATCTGTGAAAACCATGGAATTTTCAACTGTATTCACTAGCTAGTGATCTTAGGACAAAAATGGCATCCCATTGGTATGAGTTTGCGTACCTTAGGGGGTGCTAGAAGTACAAAACTACACCTATTACAACCTTTGATTTTTATAAAATTTTCTCAAACATTATTTGCCTGTACAAAAATGGTTATAACAGCTAGAGAAGTGAAGAAAGGGTAGACAAACCATACCAATTTGGAAAAAAGACAACCTTCCGCATCGTATCCCAAGCCTGGTGTGCACAAATGCTCCAGAATGTGGAACTAATGGGAAAAAATTGCATTTTCTTACATTTCCGCGCCCCTTCAAATCTGTGGAATGCAATTTCCAACTGTATTCATTAGCTAGTGCTCTTAGGAGAAAAATGGCACCCCACTGGTATGAGTTGACATACCTTATTGGGTGCTAGAAGTAGAAAACTGCACCTACTACAGCCTCTGATTTTTCTAACATTTTCTCAAGCATGACTTGCCTGTATGAAAATGGTTATAACAGCTACAGAAGTGAAGAAAAGGTAGACAAACCATACCATTTTGGAAAGAAAATAACCTGCCACATCAAACGAAGAGTTTCTTACCTTCTTACCCCAAGCCCAGTGAGCAAAAATATTACCAGTAGGTGGCTCTAAAGGAAAAAACATTGTTTTACATTTTCACCCTTTCAAATGTACTGAAATCTGTGAAAACTATGGAATTTCCAAATGTATTCATTAGCTAGTGCTCTTAGGAGAAAAATGGCATCCCATTGGTATGAGTTGACATACCGTAGGGGTGCCAGAAGCACATAACTACACCCACCTGTTTTCTTCTTTGAAAATGGCCGCTTATACTAAAAAAACTATTAGGAGGAAAGGAATAAAAGGTATACCATTTTTGAAAGTAGACATTCACCCACATCAATTGAGGAGTGAATTGCTTTTCTACCTCTGGGCTGAAGTGAACAAATATTTCCAAAATGTGGCACTATAGGAATAAATACATGTTTTTTTTACATTTCCACCACTTCAAAGATACTAAAACCTTTTAAAACCATAACATTTCCTACTGTATTCAGTACCTGCTAACGGCATGAGAAAAAAGGTACCCCATTTGTGTGAGTTAGCATACAATATGGAGGTGCTAGGAACACTTACCTAAACCTGAAACTTTTAATTTTTGCCTGCACTAAAATGGTCATAACCATAATAGAAGGAAAGGTAAAGAAGCCATGTTATTTTGGAAAGAAGGTAGCCTACCGCATCTAATGAGGGATCACTTGCCTTTCTACCCCTATGTTAGTGTGCACAACTATTTCTAGGATGTGGTGCTACAAGAAAAAAAAACACTTTTGTTTTTTTTTTACACATCAGTCACTTTAAATAAACTAAAGTGGTTCAACAACATTGAATTTCCTAGGAGGACCTCCTGCCAACCAAAGAAAAATGGTACACCACTGGTGTGGGTTGACATAGCATATTGGGTGCCAGAAGCATGACTATCAGTGGAACGAGGATGGGGAAGCAAACAGTGTAAGTGTGACTCTATGGCTACCAGTTGAAACAATTTAGGGAATCAGTTAGTGTATGTGTAGACTGAACCAGGTGGTCCTGTGTGTGGGGGGGGGAGGGGTCAGGCAGTGAATGTGGGTATGTCTAACAGTGGGCAGTGAAGCAAGGATGGTGGTGGGTCAGACAGTGCATATGGGGGATCTATGACTACCAAGGTGCACTGTATGTCCCCCACATGCATTGTTTGATTATCAGCCTGAATCTATTGAATAAAGGTACTCTGATTCCACCAGTAGTAGTGGAACAGGACTGCCAGTTGGCTGTGAAACCAGGATGGGGGTAAGGGGGGGAGGGGGTTGAATGCATTTTGTGTGTGTTGCACACAATCAGTTAATTTTGTTTTAGCTATTTTTTTTATTCATATCTCATTGGGGGGAGGATCAGGACCACTCCTGATGCACCCAACAAGATCTGAATAAAAATAATGGAGAAATAAAAATGTGTGTGTGTGTGTGCCACAGGTTGTCCAATGCATTGCAAATCATTGCGTTGGACACCCCGTGGCACATGCAGGTTTTTTGGTGTTTTTTTCCCGAATATTTTTGTGTAGACCTCATTGGGGCGCATCAGAACTCTCCTGATGACCTGCAGTGAGGTCCTTCTGAATAAAAAATAATGGGGGAAAAAATAATAATCCTTTGTGTGCCACAAGCAAAGCAATGCAGTGGATCCCTCTGGCACACTGAAGGTTAATTTATTATTATTATTATTTTTATCCATAACTTGTTGGGGGGGCATCAGGACCACTCCTGATGCCCCCTCAACAAGTGCTGAATAAAAAATAAATATGTATGTGTGCCATGGGTTTTTTTTTGGGGGGGGGGGGGGATTTTTTTTTTATTTAGACCTTGTTGAAGGCCATCTGGACCCCTCCTAATGCCACCCAATAAGCTTTATAAAAAAAAAAAATCCTTTGTCTGCCACAGGGGTGTCCAATACATTACAAAGCAATGCATTGCACTCCCTGTGGCACACATAGGGTTAATTTATTTTCTTTTATTATTTTTTATTCATACCTTGCTGTGGGGCATCAGGAACACTCCTGATGCCCCCCACTAGCAAGGGCTGAATAAAAAAAGAAGAGGATTTTAGTCTTACCTGTTAAATCCTCTTCTCTTAGTCCATATAACTTACAGGTACCATGGGGAGGCGACAGCTCCTCCCAGTAGGCTGGAACAATTCTTGAAGAAATGCAGGGTGGAGCCTCCCCCTCCTCAATAGCAGGCTACCTAGCCACTCTCCTACAGATAGATTTGTGACACTAAACCTACTGAACTAGATAGAGAGAAGAAGAAGAGGAAAACTCCTGTGAGCATGGACACAAAGGACTCCCACTTCAAGCTACAGTAGACCTAGCATGGTCCCTTTCACCAGGTGGGAGACCTGTAAGCTATATAGACTGAGAGAAAAGGATTTAATGGGTAAATTGTCCAATTTAGCTTACAGTTACCATGGAGATGTACCAACATTGAGCTCCCATGGGTGGGAAAAGAAAGAAAGGGCCAAGCACTGGTCCCCCATGATAGCAGAGTTTCCATGGACTATCCAGGACATGGAACAGCCAAACTAACAAAGTGTCAGCGGACACTGATAAAGAATACACAGCATACAAGAACAAGAGAAAACAGGGCTCAAAAGATAAAAAGCTATAAGGCACAGGAAAAATAAAGTCCTAGACAGGCAAAACTGCCTCAAGGACAGAGGAAATGGTTCCTAAGCAGAGAGTGCCAGCAGTTCTGGGAACCAAGGCTGCCTGGTCCAATGAGGATCAAGATAACAGATGCCTTGTCCATCTGAATCTTCCACAGCACCCTGGGCAGGACAGGAAGTGGAGGAAAGATGTAGGCCTGATGAAATCAATTAGGAATCAACAGGGCATCCACCACAAATGCCAGGGGATCCCTTGAGTGCAAGCAAAAGAATTGAACTTTCCAGTTGCCCCTGGTGGCCATCAAGGAAGACCCCACTTCTGCACTAAAAAGTCAAAAACTTCGGGGTGAATTTCCCATTCTCCTGGGTCCACTGTGTGGTGACTGAGGAAGTTTGCTAGGACATTTTCTACGTCTGGGATGTGCACGGTGGAAATAGCAGGTACATATACTTCTACCCAAGCCAAAATAGTTTTGACCTAGAACAAGCAGCGGAGCTTCTGGTGCCACCTTGCTTATTGATGTAAGCTACATCCATAGTGTTGTCGGACTGGACTCGGATCGGACATCTCATGAGATAAGAGGACCAAAACCTCAAAGCATGAAATATCGCTTTGAGCTCCAGGATGTTGACTGAAAGAAGAGTTTCCTTCAATGACCAATGTCCATGAACACTCAGGTGACCCAAGACTGCACCCCACCCAAACAGGCTAGAGTCATCACTATGGTCCAGTATGGAATCACAAATGGCCTCCCTCTTTCCAGGTTGGAGAGATCCAACCAACAATGGAGTCCCAGTCTCACGTCCATAGGGAGTGAGACAAGAAGATCCAGAAGCTCCAGATCCCACTTGCAAACTTGGATCATAAACCTCTGAAGGTCTCTGGCATGGACCATCGCAAAAGGCACTGCTTCCACGGTGGATATCATTGTCCCCACTAGAGAAGAGAACTTCCTTGCTGGAGCTGACGTCCACGTCACAGCTGAAGGCACCTTGGAGGTGAGCTGCTGAACTGAATCCTCCGTCAGATAGACCATACTCTGGAGACTGTCAAACCAAAGTCCGAGACAGATAAAGTTCTGAGAATGAACTAGCACAGACTTGCCCATATTGAGTATCCAACCGTGTAGAAGGAGGATCTTAGCACATTCCTGAATCTGGCAATCCAGAAGATCCCAGGAGGGAGACTTCAAGAGAAGGTCATCATCTATGGAGTCACTTGAATCCCTCTGGTGTGCAGGAAGTCAATAAGTGCCCCCAAGACCCGGACGAACACCTGAGGAGCCGTGGTGAACCCAAACAGTAGGGTGGTGAATTGGAAGTGCCCCAGACTGCAAGAGAACCTGAGGCACCTCTGACTGTCTGGGTGAACTGAGATGTGCAGGTAAGCATCATGCAGATCCAGAGATGCCAGAAATCCCCCTGGACACATGACTGCAATGACAGAGTGCAAGAACGCCATTTTGTAGTGAGGTTTGACCGCAAACAAATTGAGATCCTTCAGGTCCAGGATAGGATGGCAGCCACCATCCTTCTTGGGAACGACAAAGAGGTTGGGATAGAAGCCGGAACCACTCTCCTGTTGGGGGACTGAAGCTTTTCATGCCCCTGAGGGGAGCAAGAAGAGAAGAACCTGAAGGGAGGCAGGGATGTAAAGGGAATCCTGTAACCTGTAATACCCAGTGATCTGCACAGGCATGTGCAGGCCAGGGTTCAGCGAGTCATGCAGAAGAAAGATTGGATTTATCGGAGTTGTGTTTAGACCTCCACTGCAGTTTGGGCTTGGGGCCTAAGGCTCCACTGGGTTCGCCCTATGCCCTTCTCTTTGGCCGGGATGAAAAAGGCAATGATGGTTGCGGTCAGGCCGCCCATCGGAGTCCCGGTCAGTCCACCCGCAGTGTCCGCACCTGCACTGGCAGTCGGCCTCTGCCTCCTTCCGATATGCCGCGGCAGCCGCCTCTCTGAGTCCTCCCTGGTTCCCTGGGGACCGATGCCCGCTCGGACCCAGCAGTCAGCCCTAGCCGACGCTCACACATCCGCCCTTCTTTGTGCGCGTCATAGACAAGGGACCAGGGTTTCCCGGGCGTCGTGGTGACGCGTCGCTTGGCTCCGCCCCTCTCCAGCACCAGCACTCCCACAGCCACTATAAGAACATTGAGCCCCCAGGACATGGCACTCAGTGTTTCTGTAGCTTCCCCATGCCTTGTTGCCTATCTCTGAACCTTCTATTCTGGTATCCTGACTCCTGGACTCCGCTGACCTCTGGCATCCTGACTCTTTGGCTTGACTCCTGGACTCCGCTGACCTCTAGCACCCTGACTCTTTGGCTTGACTCCTGGACTCCGCTGACCTCCGGCATCCTGACCCTTTGGCTTGACTCCTGGACTCCGTTGACCTCTGGCATACTGACCCTTTGGCTTGACTCCTGGGTTCCGCTGACCTTCGTCATCCTGACTCTGGCCTTGCACACCTGAGCCTCTTCTGTCCGTTGCCCGTGCTTGCAGTTCACACTAGGGAGGGGTCTGTGGTCTCTCTCTCAAGACCCTCTCCCAGTGTGCTGCTCCAGCAAGAGCGACTATCCTGCTTCTGGGTTCCTGTATCCGAACAGTGAGTATCCCTTACCTTACTCACCTAACAGTTGTGCTTAGGAAAGAGGTGTAACTAGAAGCCTCTGGGCCCCAGTAATGGTAATCCGCCTAATGGGGACATTTTGACACTCCATAAAATAACTAAAACTTAGCAGAACTATTCACAGCCTTCCTACCAGGATGATGGAACAAATCTTATCTGGAGGGGAGTGGCTAGGTAGCCTGCTATGGAGGAGGGGGATGTTCTACTCTGCATTTCTTGAAGAATAGTTCCAGCCTAGTGGGAGGAGCTGTCACATCCCCGTGGTACTTGTAAGCTATATTTGAAGATAGAGAAAAATGTGTCGCCACAGTAGGGTCCAAAGCATTGCAAAGCACTGCGCTGGACCCACCACTGGTGTACTCAGGGTTTTCAATTTTTTTTTTATTTAGACCTTGTTGGTGGGCATCAGAACCCCTCCTGATGCCACTCCAATAAGGTGTAAATATAATAATGAAAAAAATAATTTTCTACATGCATTGGACCCCCTTTGGCACACAGAGGGTTATTTTTTTATTATTATTATTCAGAGCTTGTTGGGGTGCATCAGGGCCGCTTCTGATGCCCACCAACAAGTTCTGAGTACAAAGTAATGAAAAAAAATCCAGTATTTAGCCCAAGAGGGGGGTCTGCATTACACTCCCCATGGCACACACAGGGTTAATTGTTTTTTCTGTGTTTTATTCATTACAGACCTCATTGGGGGAAATCAGGACCCCCTCCTAATGCCCCTCAATGAGGTCAGAGTCAAACAATATTTCCCCCAGTGTGTCCATTTTGTCAGAGAAACACAATGCTCTGGATGTCCCTGTGGCACTCACAGGGTTATTTTTCATTTATTTTTCCAAGCCTCGTGGGGGGACATCAGGTCCCTTCCTGATGCCCCCGAGTTATTGATCTCCAAATCTACTGCAATGGGAGATCAATATGGCGACTGCAGGAGAGCAAAAGGTCTCCTTCCTTTCTCTCCTACCACCTGTAGGAGTGAACGGGATCAGGCAAAGCTTACTAATGTCATTGGTGACCATGTCACCAAAGACGTTAGGAGGCTTCCCCTGATCCTGCCCACTCCCACCCGGAAGATTGGGTAGGAGAGAAGGGAAAGGAGAAGCTCTGCTTATCATTTGTGCATATTGATCTCCACCATGATCGGCTGGGAGATCAATAACTGGGGGGGCATCAGGAACCCCATGAGTGCCAGGCATTTTTTTTTAAATGCGGCCACTGCATTCAGGTTATACCGGCTTATGAAGTGACTGAATTTTAGAGGTACAATATACATGCTTGGCACAGCAGGTACAGCTGTCCAAGCATGTACATTGTGCCCACTTGGCACTCTAGGGGTTAAAACATAAAGGTTGAATTTAATGTGGTGGATGTGGATGGATGTGATCATGAAGTGAGTAATAAAGATGTATCATGATGATTAGGAAGGAATTCTATAAAAATATTCCCAGTATCATGCATGATTCCAATATAACCGTGCATTATTATATTACTGACAATCATTAATCAGTGGTCATGGCAGTGGTCCCAACTGTGATAAATCATGGCAACTGTTCATATCCCTCCCCTTCAGTGCTTCAGGTTTCTGTAGTAATTATATGTGGATGTATCTCATTAATTCCTGCCCCAGACAACTATGCAGCAAGATGTCTCTATGAAAAGGTTTCAGCCACTGACGTACTTTACACATTAGCTGCCATTAACCAGGTGACAAATATGCTCTCTCTAAATCCATCCATTTTTATGTTATTCTGCTCGTGAAATGTTGTAGCATGTACACTGTGGAATTTCCCTTCTTAGAAATCTTCATTTGAAGCTGGTGATGGGGCAGGTGGATAAGCTCCTGCATGGAATACAATGCATTGTGAGCACTGTAGGAGAAGTTCTTTAAAAATAGGATTTACTCTTAAATCCTTTTCTCTTTAGTTCATATGGAACACAGAAACCATGGGGTTCATCGCTTTTTTTCTAGGAAGGCAGGGCACTTCAAAAAGACAGGGTCTTTTGGGAGGAGACACCCTCCTCCTCAAATCCCCGATTTAATCGAGATCCCTGTGTAACAAGTACCACAGAAAAAGAACCAAAGAGGGAAGAAGAAAAGGAAACTCCCTAAACGAAAACCCCCAAGAGGACTTCTCTTCCGGAGGAAAGGAAGCACAGGTAGGTTCCTCTAGGTAGGAGTCCTGTGTTCCATATACATCCTATATAATAATTCGCCAAGTTGTGTGTAACGCCCGACATGCGCAGTAGACACTGCTGCGCGTGCGGCAGTCATGCGCAGTAGAGACTGCCCGCGCCATGGCTGATGCAGAGCTGGGCGCTCCGAAGGAGCGTCCAGCTCTGTATCAGCCGAGGCGCGGGCAGTCTCCACTGCGTGTGACTGCCCCGCGACCGGCTGCCAGAGGCACTGTGGCCCGTGTAACGGGCTGCTCAACTAGTAGTAACATAATTGACTAGGCTGAAAAATACATTTGTCAATCAAGTCCAGCACATGCCAAAACACCCCTGTTGATCCAGAGAAAGTCAACCCCCCCAAGCCATTTCCAATTTAGTCCTAAGTAGGTAAAAAAATCCTTCCAAATGGCAGTCAGTTCCCTGGATCAACAACCTATCTGCATTGAAGCCATCTGTCATAATTCTCAATATTGTTCTGTGCTAGGTAGGCATCCGTTGCTTTTTTGAAAGCAGTTACAGTATCTGCAAGAATAACATCCTGAGGCAAAAATTATCATTAATCATACTTAAAAATTGTTTCCCCTTGTTGTGCAGGAAGTCATATTGCTCCAGTCAATTTCAGGATAGTTGAAATCTCTCGTTATAATTACATTTCCTGACCTAGAAGCCTTTTCCATTTGCAGTAAAAGACGGGTTTCCTCCAACTCCCAAATATAAGGTGGCTTGGAGCAAATCCCAACTAACATCTTTTTATTATGTGTGCTCCCAGTCTGTATTTCAACCCACAGGGCCTCTACATTTGCATTGGACCCTTCATTTATATCTTTCCTTATACTAAGTTTTAAGGCATGCTTTACATATAGGCATACGCCCTCCCCTTTTGTTAACCCTTTCTCTTCTAAAAAGTGAATAACCATCTAGATTGCTGCTAAGTCATATGTATCATCTAACCAGGTTTCAGACACACCAATTAGATCACACTGCTCATACATTGCAATAATTTCTAGTTCCCCCTTCTTTCCAGCCAGACTACGAGGATTTGCATGCATACATTTTATCTTTTTGCCAGTCTGAAAGATTTCATTCTTTGAAAAATGTATTTGCCTTTTATCAGGCTGTAACAATGGAACCTCCCTATTTGATGAACCAGCCCATTTCCCCTCTCTACCACCATGCCCCTTCTCTAATATCATTTCCTCAATTATACTACTTTCCCCAGCCTGTGTTGCAGCACCCCCCCCCTTTCTAGTTTAATGTCTCTTCCAACCATCCTAACCTTCTTAACACCTAGCACCATGAACCCCCTTCCTCTAAGAAGCAATCCATCTCAACTATAAATATTGCCCCTAAGGGAAAAGGCTGCTTAGTGCTCTAGGAAACCAAACCTCTCCTGCTTACACCAATTCACCAAGCCACGCATTTAACTCCCTAATCTCCAGATGCCTTTCTAATGTAGCTCATGGCACAGGTAGTATTTCAGAAAATACTACCTTAGAGATCCTTTGCTTAAGCTTATATCTTAAATCCCTGAAATCCTTCTTAACAGACCTCCATTTTCCTCTGACTTTGTCATTAGTACCAACATGTACTATGACAGATGGGTCATGCCCAGCCGCTCCCAACAATCTATCAACCTGATCTGCCCCATGTGGAATCCTGAGCTCCCGGGAGACAACAAACTGTTCTATTGTAGCAATCCTGGCGATAGATTACCCTGTTTTCCTAAAAATAGAATCCCCTACCACCATGATCTGTCTAGGTCTGCCTGAGTACCAGATTACATCAGTGCTAGAGGGGCTGTTCTTCTGGCTGTTAGAGAGAAAAGCCTCTCCAGGAAAGGCATTCCTGTGCCAACATCCCCAACATAATTACTCAATGTAGCAAATCTTTTAGGGCAGTAAATACAGGAGTGCCCTCCCTATTCCTCTACCCCACCTGCTATGTCTATCTCTAACCCATCTGGCTGCCTGCTCTTTCTTTATGCAGTCTCCACTCCAAGAACCTCCTACAATAGCTTCTGCTCAGTCAGCAGACCCCTCTCAAGATTGGCCATCTCCCTCAGTGTTGCAATTTGCCTCTCCAGATCTCTAATACAAGCTTCCAGACAGACCAGTTGCTCACATCCTCTACAGAGGTATGCACCCTGGAATGGTAGTTCCAGGTGTGCAAGCATATGGCAGCTTGTGCACTGAATTAAACAGGCAGTCATGCTACCACTCATATTATGCCAGTTGCCACAAGTTAAAAGGCAGGCAGAAAAAACATCTGCACAATAAGGTTAATAAATATGTGTTCCTTGTATAATCCCCTGTATTTGAATCCCCTTATTTAAATTCCCAACACTTACTACACTTCTACACTTATTTGAATCCTGTTATTTAAATTCCCAACACTTACCACACTTCTGCACTTATGTGAATCCCCTTATTTAAGTTCCAACACTTATCACAGTACTACACCTGCTTATAAAGACAATCATAAGGGGAACAACAGGTGAGTATATATTAGGATAAAAGGTCCCTGCCCCGTAGAACGTACAATCTAAGTATAGGATGGGTCACATACAGCTATGAGCTGGTAGAGGAGGAAGTACAGTTTTTGGCATATGAGATAATTTTTTCATATCACATTGTTACCATCTTTAAAAGGTGCTCGTTTAGCTTGCATTTAAAGTTGTTGAGGCTTGGTGAATACTGGGTGGTAGGGAATTCCAGAGGTAGGGAGCAGCAAGGGAGAAGGCCATCAGTCGTGAAATAGTGTATCACGGTGCCCGTGTTCCTGCTCTGATGGCGACATTGTTACTTTGCCTAATTTCTATGCTGCCTTCTTATTGGCCTGACATCCTTGCTCCACCCAGGGCTTGCCTTTATATATCCTGTCATGTCTATTCCAAGGCGCCCTTTCGTGGTGTATCTGATCCTGACGTTTGTTACTGTGTTGCTGTTATCGTGTATGACCCAGCCTGCCTGATGACGTTCCTGTGTTTCTTGCATACCGCTCCATTACCGACTGATCTGGCTGAGAACCCGCACCATTGCTGAACTGATCTGGCTGAGAATCGCTCCGTTGCTGAACTGATCTGGCTGAGAACCCGCTCCGTTGATGAACTGATCTGGCTGAGAACCCGTTCCTTTGCTGAACTGATCTGGCTGAGAACCCGCTCCGTTACCTACTGCTCTGGCTGAGAACCCGCTCCATTGCTGAACTGATCTGGCTGAGAACCCGCTCCGTTACCTACTGCTCTGGCTGAGAACCCGCTCCGTTACCAACTGATCTGGCTGAGAACCCGCTCCGTTGCTGAACTGATCTGGCCGAGAACCCGCTCCATTACCGACTGTTCTGGCTGAGAACCCGCTCCGTTACTGACTGATCTGGCTGAGAACCAGCTCCGTTGCTGAACTGATCTAGCTGAGAACCCTCTCTGTTACTAGCCTGTCTGACTAATGAGCTGATCCATTGCTCCTGACCAGTCTGTGCTTCTGTTTGTTTGTATACTTTTCCTGGCTGAGCCATTGTCCCGTTGCCATCCGTGCATGGCTGTGTCTCCTCCGTTGTCCTAGTCAATCAACGGATTCCAGTTGCCTTGTTGGGGTACAGTGCTATCAAGTGCTGACTGAGTTACTCTGATCTCTCTGTGTCTCCCTCTGCGAGATTGCTGGGCTCGCTCCCTGTGGGAGTTCCTGTATATCTCTGGGCATCTCCTGTTAACTCGTTCAGTGCCTAGACTGTCTAGGCAATCCTTACATTGTTGCAGTGCCTGGGCTAGGGCCAGCACTTGCATTATTACGCACTCGGTCTGTGGAGACCCTGAGCTCTATTCCCTGTCTAGTGGCCGTCGAGCCTAGAGCCAGCATTTGCGCTTTATTCCACTGTCGTGTGAGGGGACACTTGTGGCCTTCCAGTTGTTCGCCTACGATCCACCCCTAGCGCTCAAGGGTTTACCATCTGTAAGTGGTGGCCTTGGTCACCTTGGGACCCCCATCCCGTGGTCAGTGTTGCCTCGCTGCCTATTTGGGTTCTGTGCCACCCAGACGTCTGGGTCTCGTGCCAATTACTATCTCCAGGACTTCCTGCCATCCACTGTCCTGCTGTCAGTCCGGGGTCCCGTAGCCTGATCTCTCCAGGTTCTCTAGAGGAGGGTTGCCTTCCTTAGATACCTCCTGTTTCCTGCATCCCATCTCAGTCATTCTGATTATAGTAATTGCCTCAATTACTACTATATAATGTTTTGTATTGTGGGCCTGCAGCCTTATTCCTTGTATGCACTTTACTCAAAGTCATTTTAACCTTACTGATCTGTCTGAGTGTTCATCAAAAACAGTGACACAGTGATAGTGGTTAAAGGGGCAGAGAGTCGTCCACCATGCGTGGGGTGTAGTGGACATGCAGGTATGGGTCGGGATAGCAAAGATTAAATATAAGGTGGGGGCAAGTGATAGAGTCTTGAGGTAATGAGGAGGGTTTTGAATGGGATACACTGCTTTATGGGAAACCATGACAGTGATTTTAAAAGTGGTGGGGTGAGTACTGTTCTGGAGGAGAGGAAGAGTATTCTGGTGGTAGAATTAAGAATTGATTGGAGAGGAGTGATATAGTTAGCAGGAAGACCAACAAGTAAGAAGCAGCAGTAGTCCAGGTGAGAAAGGATAAAAGCATGCATGAGGTTTCTGTAGAGGAATGGCTGGATTTTTGCTATATTCTGAAGAAAGAAGTGAAAGGTTTTGGTTACTTCATTAATGTGGGTGGTGAAGGAAAGAGAAGAGTCCAAAGTTACCCTGAGGCTGCAGGCCTTTTCTACAGGGTAAATTGTGGAGCCCTCGACAGTAATAGAAAATGGAGATGGTGTGCAGGATTTAGGAGGGAAGATAAGGAGCTCTCTCTTAGACATGTTAAGTTTAAGCAATGATGAGCCATCCAGGAACAGACATCAGTAAGGCAATCTGAGACCTGCTGCTGTATTTCAGGTGATATTAAGGGTGCAGAGAGATATATTTGAATATCTTCTGTAAAGAGATGTAGTTAAAGCCAAAGGATTTTATCTATTGCCCCAGTGAGAGTGTATACAGAGAAAAGAGAAGAGGTCCCAGAACAGAGCATTGGGGTACACCAACTGAGAGGAGGATAGGAGAAGATGTGTTAGCATATGTCCCAGAGAAAGACCGTTGAGAGAGATAGGATAGAAGCCAGGAATGTGCCAGGCCGAAGATACCAAGTGATTGGAGAACCTGGGAGAGAAGGGTATGGTCGACTGTGTCGAATGCTGCTGATAGGTCTAGGAGGATAAGAAGAGAGAAATGGTCATTGGTTTTTGCAATGTGGAGATCGTTTGTTACTTTGATAAGGGCAGTTTCTGTAGAGAAAGTGGGCCGAAAGCCAGAGTGCAGTGGCCGGGTCCAGAGTGTTATGGCAGTTGAGGAAGGTAAGTAGACGAGAGTAGGCTAGGCACTCAAGGAGCTTAGAGGCAAAGGGCAAGAGGGATACAGGGTGGTAGTAGGATGGGGATGTGGGGTCTAATGAACTCTTCTTAAGGATTGGATATACTATTGAATGTTTGAATGAGGAGGGGAAGATGCCAGAGGATAGGGAGGAGTTGAATACACAAGTTAGCATGGGAACTAATGTGGATGACAGAGGGTTGAGGAGGTGGGATGGTATAGGATCAAGGGAGCAGGTGGTGAGTGGTGATGTGGACAGCAAAAGTGAGACCTCTGATTCTATGACTGAAGTAAAGGAATCAAATAAGTAGGATGGAGGATCAGGAAGATACAATAGTGGAGACTGAAAGGGTGGGATTGTTTGATGCATTGTGTTATTTTGTGTGAAAAACTCTGCAAAGGCTAGAGGGGTTAGGGAGGGGAGGGGGAATGATGGAGCAAAGGGGCGAAGGAGAGAATTGAAGAGACAGAAGAGACTCCGTGGGTTAGATTTGTGAGTATTTATTAGTAAGGAGTGGTAGTGTTGTTTGGCAGAGGATAAAGCAGTGTTGAAGCAGGACAGGAGGAATTGGATAAAGTCTGCGTGAGAGCGGGACTTCCTCCAAAGGCATTCAGAAATGTGGGTACAGGAGCGGAGAAAGTGTGTTTTTAAATTGAGCCAAGGGTGTGGGTTTCAGGGGAGTTTGTGATGGGCCTGGAGGGGGACATACTGATTAAGTCTGTCAGGTTCAGAAAGAGTGTTGAAGGTGGAGAGGTTTAGTGTAATGCAGAAGATAAGGCAGAAATGTCTAGTGAGCGAAGGTTGCGGGTGTAGTGCGGGGTCATAGTTGGTGGTGAAATGAGGGAAAGGGTTGCAGAGAAGGTTAAGAGATGGTGGTCGGAGAGTGGGAAAGGAGATATGGAAAAATCTAGTAAGGAGCAGTTCTTTGTGAAAACCAAGTCGAGGGAGTGACCGTCTTTGTGTGTGCTAGAGTCAGTCCATTGTTGAAGGGTGAAAGATGAGGTTAGTTGAAGCAGACGTGAGGCCCAAGAGAGGGAAGGATCATCAATGTGACAGTTGAAGTCCCCAAGTATAGAGAAGGAGTGTCAGAAGATAGAAAGAATGCAAGCCAGCACTCAAAGTCTGAGAGGAAAGCAGAGGGCGTGGTTGTGGGAGGTCTGTTTACTACTGCAACATGAATTGCTACAGGGTGGAATAATTGGATTGTATGTACCTCAAAGAAGTTAGTGGAAAAGGATGGGGGAACAGGTATCAGCAGAAAGCGACATGAGGAGGCAAGCAGTACACCTGTGCCACCACCTCTGCTCACTGTGCATGCTATGTGTGAAAAGTACAGGCCTCCATGTGAGACTGCAGCCTCCATGGCTGAATCATGTTGGGAGAGGCAGGTCTCAGTAAGAGCAAGAGCTGGAGTGCTTGTGAGCAGAAAAGGTCATGTATGAGAGTAGATTTGTTGGTGAGGGAATGTACATTCAGTAGGCCACAGGAGAAGGGTGTCCCGGGGACTGCAGACAAAAATACTCTGACAGGTACAGGTAGAATAAAATAAAGATTTTATTGAAATACAAGCAGTAAATAATAACCACACTTCCCCAACTTTCTGTGTCATGGGGACAGTGTAAGGTCCACTACAGGAACAGCACTGAAAGTAGCAAGACTGTCTCCGGATGATGAGAACCTGGATGTAAGCAGAAAAGCGAACAGCAAGTGGAAAGGCACACAAGCAGGGAGCAAGGAAAGGCTCAAGTAACCTAGAACGCTAGGGGCTAGATTTAAAGGCTCACGTTAAACCAGCCGCTAAGTGAAAAAGGCACATCGCTCGCAAATAATACATGCGTTACGGCAGATTCAATAGGTACTCTACAAGAATAGCTATCGAGCGTAGGCACACACAAAACACGTAACACAAAAGCCGTTGTCGCTCATGTTAATGCACAACGGGTGGCCAAATCACACGATAACAGCGCTCAAAACAACATGTAACATAACGGCTGCCATTGTCTAGCAACCCTGATTGATGCAAAAACAAATTCAAACACGCAGCCAATCACAAAGCCCCAATGTATCAAAAAACTTCAAATACACCTATATATACCAAAAAATAACCGTCACACACTGTCTGTTATTGAGTTCTTCAGAGCTTGATATCAGGACCCAGGAGTGGAGGATAGTGATCAGAGAGAGGGAGACAGGAGCATACATTGGAGGTAGAGGAGTTTTGGAGTTTGGAGAGAGGAGAGCATTGCACATAATACGACACATATCACACCTTTGCACATATTACATACACACATTCAAACACAAACACATACACATACATACACATAGTCCTTTTATTTTATAACACCTTACACATTTTACATTTTATTTTTACAGTGTGAATCTGTGAGTGAAAGTGTATGACAGAGAGTGAGTGGATCGAGTGTGTCTGTGAGGGCCTGTGGGAGTGCCTGGGTGTGACTGGGTGAGTGATGGCAAGGAGGACAGGAGAGAGGGATGAGGAGAGTAGTGGAAGAGGAGGAAGGTCAGGAGGGTGTCCCTGAGCAGAGCAGGGGTGGGAGAGGGAGATCCGCAGGGCGGAGGGGGACCCGGCCCACAAAAGCAGGCACACACAGTACAGGGACAGAACCTGAAGTGGGACGAGGAGTAGTTGCTGGGGAGCTACACACACAGTCAGGGTCAGACCAGGCAGGGCACTCTGGCTCTGAATCATCCCATGCTGGAGGTGACGAGGGCAGGATCAGGGACCCCAAGTACACAGAGGAGGAGAACACGGCTCTCGTGGAAGCTGTCCTGGAGAGGCAGAGTGTTCTCCATCCTACGGCGAAGGTCTCTGGCCTGTCAGCGAGGAGGAAGGCAGCCTGGAACCAGATCTGCAGCCGGGTCAATGCGGTGGCTCCATGCAGGCGGGACGTGGAGTCCATCAAAAAGAGATGGGGCGACTGCCGGAGGGTGGTGAAAATCAAGATGACCGAGCTCGCCAAGCACAACCGAGGCACTGGAGGTGGCCCACCCGTCCCTATCACCTTCTGCGGCTGGGAGGAGATGGTGCGCAGACCATGCCCCCAACCCTGATCGAGGGGGTCATTGGAGGAGCTGACACTGGGGATGAGAGGAGCCTCCACACTACCGGTAAGTGCAACACTACATAACACACTACATCAACCAACACCAGCTGCACGCACAGTCACACTTCAACACATGCCCATCACTCATCCATACAACTGCACCAACACAGCACCCTGAGGGTTAAAAACAGGATACAACACTAGGACAAATGTCAAGGTCCAACTTGGGACAAACCTGTCACAGTCCTACTTCAACCCTCCTGTCGCTGTGCTCATCACACACAATACACAAACCGTTATGTTCAAAATGTCATCTGTTAAATATCATCACTGTTCACACACAATGTCACCCATGTCACAACAGGGAAGTCAGCACCTAACCCCTTGAGTGCTAGAGGGATCATCAATGCATCAATCAAAAATGCTTTGGCAACCTCTCTGGGACTCAAAGGGTTAAACAGACAACAAACAAGTCAATAGGCCAACGATCACATGCTACATAGGGGACATTCACTAAGCTGTGACAAAGAGATGGTGGAGACAAAGTAACCCTCACACACCCTCACTTCACCAATACCAGTGTTTATCTATGGAGAATATGCAAAAACAAGAATCAAGTTGATAGGGTCCCATTGTACAGACTCCATGGAAAACACTGGAAATGGGGAAAGGAGATCACTGGAGAAGTCAGTATCATGTTCACTTCATCAGTTCAACATCACCGCTTACTGAATCACAAAAAGGGTGGATCAGGTCACACATCAAAGTGTCCCAGAGAATAACTGATTGTATGTGCAACACAGGTTAAATACTATTCCACAGAATTAAAGGTGGATGAAGTAGGCCTTGGTGTTGTGGCTGCAATCATTTACTCTGACTTTAAATGACATATCCCACATCTGATTCCCACATGGATCCACAGGGGTGCTGATGCCATGGATGGATGGTACACTAGCCGCTGTTTGCAGGATACACATGGGAACCAAATATCAACCATTGTACCTTGGTCACCAATGGTTGCCTCACACAGAAGGATGGATGGGCTCATACACAGAGAAAAAAAACAGGTCTCAATCAAAGATATCCCTAACTACTGGCTTGATTGTTGCCCTTAGGATTCAAATGTTTCTAAATATGTCCCAACACGATGTGAACACAGAGATCAGTTCACTGGATGTGATTGCCTTACTGGCCAGATATGTGCACCCATCACAAATCAACCTACATTGCTACCATCCAAATACACATACATAGTATATCACACTCTACTTAGATGGGATATACGAGGTATGTTCATATCCATCATATCAATTAAATGTATTGTTGGATGGGTGCACATATATAGCCAGTAAGGCAATCACACCTACTGAACTGCTCTTTGGCTTCACATCTTGGAAGGATATTACTGTATCCGTATGAAGGGTACATATCCACATACATATACGACCATTTCTACTTGTGTGTGACTGTGATGGGATAGCAATGGGTAATGTCATCATGATGTCATATCATTGGCATCGTAAAAAGATGTGTCTCGATCTAAGTCCTATCCCTCCAACACTCATGGTTATACAGATATTGTTTTATGTGACAGGTGGAGATATCTGTCATTTGACCACACGAAGGCTCTTCAGCAGAGTCAAATTCGCAACATTTCGAGATAAATACCTCTTTGGAATGGTCCACAGAGTGTGACTGCAAACCATGCACACTCTGTACACCATTCCAATTAAGTATTTTTCTTTAAATGGGGCGATTTTTTGGCTCTGCTGAAGAGCCCTTGTGTGGACAAATGACTGAAATCTACATCTGTCACATAGAGCAATATCTGAACAACCATGAGGGTAGGAGGGATAGAACTAACAGCGAACAACATCTTTTTTCACAATGCCTACAATCTGACATCAAGGTGGACTTAACCTTTGCTATCCCCCTGGAGGGATAGCCATCCCTAAAAGTTGTAAAGACAAATGAATGTTGTTGGATTCCCCCCCCCCCCGAGTTAAACAATGGTATTCCTACTGCTGAAAATTGTGTTGATTCAAAAAGTATCACAGCTCAGACATGGATATGTCAGGGGCAATATCCCAGTGGCCTGAAATTGTACAGTGGTGCTGTTACTACACAATCATATGGACAGCTCTGGTACAGGGACCAGATATCTACATGGGAGGGTGTTGCAACAGCCCCACTGTACTATTTCGGGCCACTGTGATATTGCACCTCAAAATGAAACCTTCACCCGTAATAACTCAAACAACACCTTTCAGCAGTGGAAGTACCCTTGTTTACCCAGGGGGATTAACCCAAACACATATGTTTTTCTTCACCACATATCAAAGTATAAAACTGTATCCACAAACATATGGCTAAGGTCACTAATCACAACATCTTATTTCTTCACACAGCTTACAGCCCTCAAGCCCAGCAGGAGCCAGTGGAGGAGGCTATGTCACCCCGCAGTGAGGAGTACACAGAGGAGGGGACCAGCCGGTGGTCACCATACCCACCACCCCCATCCCCTCCAACACAGGCTGCACCACCACCTTCTGCACCACCACAGACTGCACCCCTCCAAACTGGACCACCACAGGCTGCACTCCTCCAAACTGGACTACCACAGGCTGCACCCCCTCCAAGCTGGACCACCACAGGCTGCACCCCTCCAAGCTGCACCTCCCCAGTACAGTGGCTGGATGCAACAGGAGGAGAGGTGGATGTATCCAGCCACCTCCACCAGCTACTACCCTCCAGCAGCAGCACCACCACCACCACCGCCAGGGAGGCAATGGCTGCCAGAGACAGTGGCCACCACCCAATATGGGCCATATGCCTCACAAAACACACCCTCCTGGATGGTTCCACAGCATGCCCCAAGGTATGATCCCAGGTGGGGTCCAAGCACCTATCAGTGGCCACCATATGCCCCTTGGCCACTGGACGACCCACACCTGGGCCTGATTGGTGAGCCCCAGCGCCCCCTACCCAGGGACATATTCACACCTCCACCAGCACACACATCATTGGATAGCTCGGAGTCACTTGATGTGGTGGGCATATGCCCATCATCTGCACCAGCCACTCCAACAGCTGTCACATCAGCCACAGCACCTCCAGCAGCAGCAGAGGAAACAGCACCTCCAGCAGCAGGGGAAACAGCACCTCCATCATCAGCAGAGGAAAGAGCACCTTCAGCAGCAGAGGAAACAGCAGCACCAGGGACACCGGGCACATCCACCTCCAGCACTGCACGCCTCACAGGGATGGAGGCGGAGTGTATGGCCCTTCAGAGGAGGCTACTCCGGTTGAGCAGGAGTACAGATAGCAACATCACCAGGAGCAGGAGGCAATCCAGGAGGAACATAGCCCGATTGGAGACCAGAATCCAAGCCCTGGAGTCGGAGGTGGCCAGGGGGAACACACAACTCCACCAGCTCAGGACTTGTCTAATGGACATGTTGACAAAGGTACTTGTGGAGTTGAGGGAGATCAACTGCAGGGAGAACCTGAGGATAGAGAGGGAGAACTTGCATTCCACTGAGGGGTCTACTGCAACCACCACCCCCTCCAGTGTTACCCCTGAAGCCACACCTAGGGGGCAGAGGGTGACCACGCGATCAACAAGGGCATCCACCTCTGGCACCCAGGCTAAGGCCCCCCACCCAAAAAAGAAAAAATGAAAGGCCCAACCTGTTAACTTTCCCCTCAATAAAGAAACCTTTTTTTTTGGATTCCTGTCTGATCTGCTGTGTGTTCAGTTATGGATTGGGTGGCAGGGTTGTCTACAATGCACTGCCATACAATGCAGTGAACACAACCTCTGCCTGGGTGAAATGTTTGTGGGATGTTACAACATGGGTTCACACACACACACACACACACACACACACACACACCGTTGTACAAATTCAACTGGAAGTACATCCCTGGAGCCATATTACACCACTGTGTTATATGGTGATGTTGTGTGTGTTGAATTTGAACAACAAAACATACCCCTTAGAACACAAATGGTACAACATTGAACATTCGTCTACATCATATGTTGTGTGTTTTCTGTGTGCATTGCCTATATGCATTGAACACTTGTATGAGAACACTAAATGTACTTTGAAACTAAATCATACTACTTTAGTAACACTGCTGCCCTGCTCATGTGTTGTCCACAAGGTTTGACAACTCTGTAGATGAGCATCCTAACTGTACAGGTTATTACACTCGTGAATTTGTGTTTTCTGTGTCTATATGAGAATGTTCCAGTAGAGGTTTGTGTGAACCTCAGGTCCAACATTGCATCACCAACATCATCACCAGAAACAGCAAGAGGTGATCTTCATGAAGGTGTGGTCAAGACATCAATCCAGTCACATGGAGGATCTTCAGTTCAAGGATGGATCATGTTATGGATGCCTGTGGGACAAGAGTACAGGATTTGGGGCAGTAGACCTGAACTGATTATCAAGCAACAACAATTTCGACTTTATAATCCCCTCAATTTTCTCAATTACAGGTGAGTACACAAACCATTGCTTGACAATGTGTTGTGTACTCATCCGTAACCAATTATGTATAGAACTAAGGACATGTGCACCAGCCCTATGGATATGTGCCCCTGACATGTATACACACATCAACAAGTGTTCTGAGAGCTCCATGGAAGTAATGACACTGGGCTGCCACTGTGAAAGTGACAGTGGCAGCCCAATGTCATTTGTTCCATGGAACTATTAGGACATATTTGTTGATGTGTGTATTCATGTCGGGGGCACATATATCTGCACACTCACAGGTCAGCATGGAGTCCCTGGTAATCTGATCTACGTTTCATGACCTCTACGTTGTGTGACAATACCACTGTACATCCACCCCTCTGCTGCTCTTCTCAGCTCTAGCGCAGTACATGTTCCATATTGAGTCCAATGGCCCTTTAACCCCTGATGTGCCGTAGTATTATCCAATGCATAGCATTGGATAATACTCTTTCGCTACTGGGCTAGCATGGTTGCTCAGGCTATGATCATGGCATATCAAGTTAGTTGCTGTCAATCAAGCCCTGTAAGGTGATGAACATGGGTTATATGTTGTACCTTGTTTCTCCTGGGGGTGTGCGTGATATCCTTGGGGTCTGTATGTCAACGTGGAAGGGGGAATGGAGGATGGTTTTTGAATCCGCACACACAATTTGCCACGTCCATGGTATGGTTGATGTTTGGGGCCATGCTGCTGCCAGTGCAGTGCTGTGTCAATGTTCCTGTGGGGTGAGACAGAACATAATGTGCAGTGTGGTTAGTGTCACAGGACTGATGGGGGACTTGCATGGATTGTTTGCATGCCTGTGTTATACCTCATAGGTAAAGTGTTCCGTGATGAGTGTGTCTCTGATCTGCGCCCCTCTCAAGGTCTCCTCAACATGACCTATGTCCATGGGCACTACAGGTATGGGGGGGTCCTGGATGTGATCCAGCAGCCTGGTGTCCACTGTGATGTTGTGCAGTATTGCACACGCCACAATTATGTTGCACACCTTTCCAGGTGCATACTGCAGTGCTCCTCCCGAGTGGTCCAGACATCTAAATCTTGACTTGAGGAGGCCAAAGGTCCGCTCAGTGGCATTCCTCGTTCTGCCATGAGCCTGGTTGTACCTTTCCTGGGCATGTGTTTGGGAACTGGCCACAGGAGTCAGTAGCCAGGACTTGCAGTCATAGCCAGCATCACCTGTGTAATGTGAGTGACATGGTGAGACAGGGAGCACATGTTGCGTGAATGAGGTTTTGTGTGGTGGACGTACTAGCTGTGGGTCAGGAGCATGCTGAGCAGCGTGGTGTGTACGCCTGTGGATGTGGTGTGATTTTGTATTGTGAACTCACCCAAAAGCCATCCCCCTGTAAAAGTTCTATTCTCGAAATCTCTGTGGACTGAGGAGTTTTGTAGAATGTATGACTCATATGAGCTGCCAGGATACTTTGCACAGACATTCGTTATCCTCATATGGCTGTCACACACCATCTGCACGTTGATGGAGTGGAAGTTCTTCCTATTGATGAATAGCTGTGCATCACGTGCTGGGGCTTTAATACGGACATGGGTGCAATCTATAGCACCCATGACCCTGGGCATGCCTCCCCTTGCGTAAAAGGCCTGCTTGACATGTATCCAGTCCATGTCAGTGGTGGGAAAATGTATATATGTACTGGCCTTGCTTTTGAGGGCTGGCAGGGCCTGGGCCAGCACCCTGGAGAATGTGGCCTGTGACATGTCAGATGCGTAACCCTTAGTGGACTGGAAGGCCCCACTTGCCATGAAGTGTATGGCACACAGTAGTTTTTGCAGGCCAGATAAGGCATGGTTGTGGATGTAGATGGGATCCACCTGATCTTTGATGACCTCATACATGGCAATGATGCTGTCAGGCCTCAACCTGTAGTGATCAATGACCTCATCATTGGTCATTCCAAAGAGGGTGATCCTTGGGCGGTATACCCTGGGCCTTGGTGGTCGTCTATACATACTCTTCTGCTGTGGAGCATCCTGTTGCTGTGGAGCATCCTGTTGCTGCAGCTGTGCATCTGCAGGCAGGTGCTGTCCTCCAGGTGGGGATGGACTCCTGTGTGGCTGCTGAGCCAGAGCCTCCTCACTTGCAACAGGTGAAGGCTGTTGATCAGGCATGCCTGGGGGTTGCTGATGTTCCCTAGCTCTCTCCCTTGCACGCCTTCTCCATAGTCTTCGCAACAATATGTAACCCAACATACTGATTGCGCTCTATATCTCTCTCTATCTTCCTCCCTGAGTGGAAAACAAGCCACAAGTGAGTGTGGTGAGTTGTCCCTTTAAGTACTTGATAGGGTGTTGTGTAGGTGTGGTGATGAGGTAAGTGTTGACCAATGGAGAGTTGTTTTTGTCCAGGTAAGTGTTTGCAAGTGTTTGTGTGTTATAAGATGTGGTGTGTTGTGCTTGGTATGTGTCTGCCATTTGCGGGTGTGTCGTTGTGGGGTGCAGGTCGCGTGTTGAAGTATGCACAAGTGAGCTTGTATTTGCAGGTGTCCGTTTTGTGTGATAACCCCCATTATTCCGTGCCATGTTGTGTTGTTTTTGTGGGGGTCCTTGTCCCTGTGGTGTTGCTTGTTGTTGTGTGTGACAGTGATTTGTGTTGTCTGTCCATGTTTTTGTGTTGCTTTGGCATTGCACGGGTTAATTTTTCCATTTACATGCTTGTGCGGTAAGCACTTTGTGTATTTTCCTATGTAACGGGTGCTTTGTTTTGACCGTTAAGTGTCTAACGGCCAAGAAAAGTGGGTCTTGATTTTTTCCCATTAGGTGTCTCTTTTTATCAGCCGTTAACAGTACCGCATGCCTTTGAATGGCTCTGGAGAATGTTGTTCCATGCGTCTCAATGCACGTAAGTGTATCGGCTGTAAGGATTCTGAAACTGCCGTTAGCTGGTCTTTAGACGGATCTTTGAATTGCTACATGAAAATTAACGCACCCATTAGTGATTTTTTTTTTTACTAACGGCTGCCTTTAAATCTAGCCCTAGGACACTACGGACATCCTAGAACACTAGGACCTTCAGGCAATACGAACACCCAGAGCCCCTAACCGACCAGCACTCACACCCGGATGCCCAATAGAGAGGTCAGATATGCAGGACAAGGTCATACACAAAACAGGTAGTCAGACAGAGCTAAGGTAACATGTAGCGGGTAGTCATCCAGGCCAAGGGTCATACATGCAGCGGTTAGTCAGACAAGCTGGATCGAGAATGGACTAGGTAGTCAGACAAGGCCAGAGGTTCAGACGCTAATCGGGTAGTCATATAAAGCCACGGGTCATACACAAATCAGAAAGGCAGCCAGAAACGAATCGCAACAGAGAACAATAACGCTCGTAAACACCACGAAAGGGCACTCAGGCAATTGCTGAACGTGGGTTATAAGGCCTCCAAGGAAGGAAGAGTTACAATGCTAAGGTGAGAGTGGCCTATAAGAATATCGAGTGCATAATGATGTGCGAGCAACCAGGAAGTCAGCAACCAGAATGAGCCGCCAGCCATTACAAGAGTAATCAGGTAGCCAAAGCCCAAATCACGGCACCGTGATAGTACCCCACCCTCAATGACCTCTCCCCCCGTGGAAGAGGGCCAGGTTTCTCTGGAAATTGTGAATGGAACCTGCGTAGCAGAGCAGGAGCATGGACATTGGTACTAGTCACCAAGGAGCGTTCCTCTGGTCCA
This sequence comes from Rhinophrynus dorsalis, assembly GCA_037306005.1. NCBI lineage: Eukaryota > Metazoa > Chordata > Amphibia > Anura > Rhinophrynidae > Rhinophrynus > Rhinophrynus dorsalis. The sequence goes on from CM074724.1 coordinate 195,247,765, forward strand.
TAACTCTTCCACAGTGTATCAGGTATTGGAGGCGCCCTCTACTTCTCCGGAGTCAAGCAAAGCTGAAGCTGACACAGAACCAGCGGCCCAAGATACGATGACCATGAGGGTCGGTTTGTACCTGTCCCGGGGACTGTGAAACACCACCCAGGGTCTGTCCCCGACATGACCCTAGGTGTGTGCATTTCCCGACCGCATGGGGCAAGATTGCAACATGTGACCTGCCTTTCCACAATAAAGACACAGTCCCTCCCTGCACTGGAAGGTCCTCTACTCCCCAGACGTGTGTAGCCCCAAGTTGCATAGGCTCAGACTTGCTTAACTCAGTACCAGGAGGCATGGGAGGTGAGTGAGGACTGGGTGGGAAATCAAAACTGGGTGCCATTCGGGAGTGAGATTTCCGCAGCTGTTCCCTAAAAAGGGATTGTTCTCAGATCCTAGTATCGAGTAGGATGACAAAGGAGATAAGTTCCTCCAAGTCCTCAGGCAGCTCATGGGCTGCCGTCTCATCCTTAATTATGTCATCAACCCTTTCTGAGAAAGCGGCTACTAGAGCTTCGTTGTTCCAGCCCACCTCCTCCACCTAAGTACGAAACTCGATAGCATACTCTGCTACCGTGCGTGCGCCCTGGGGGATACGCATAAGTTGTTTAGCAGCCAATATGGCCCAGGCTGGAACATCAAAACTTCTATGGAAAGCTGCTACAAACTGTTCTTAATAATTAAAGTATGTAGATATATATATTAATAATAAATCATGAATACAATGGTCCGTCTACTTATGAGCAGTATTTAATATAGAAGTGAAAATACAGATATTTACATTCATAAGAGTGCAATTCCTTCAGACTATACTAGGCAAACTATTTCCCTTATTCCCCTTATTGAACAAGTTACCCACAGTCAATCCAATGTTACCTGATATTCCAAACTGTGCACCAAACAGAGAGGATGGAAAGGCAGGAAGTGGGGGAGAGACAGCCTGGAATCCACAGGATAAGAAGAGAACTAACCAGAGCAGCAGTTGCTCCATACTTTACCTACTTTCTAGCCACGCCCCCTTATTTCCTATTGGTTAAAGGTTATGTCACAAAACACACACCCCATTTCATTTTCACCATGTGGACAGATCACCACATTCCCACACTTTTTCTCGTCCTATGTTGCCCAGTTCCCGAGTATCTTCCCCCAGGGCAGGGAAACCCAGGGGGTGCGAAAAGCCTTTTTGAGGTGAAAATTCACCCACCGTTCCTCCGGAGCAATTCCCTCAGCGACGTGAGCTTTCCTCCAAACTTCCTAGGTTGGATACTTATTCTAACATCCGTCTATAACTGCACACTTCTGTATAAAATATATACATATTTAGAAGATTCTATCTCAGTTCTTTGCTAAAAAGTCTGTACAGGACTGTGACCATGGTCATTTCATGTTTGTATGGACAATTGTATGCGAGTCATCTGTCTCCCATCACTCTGTTGAGCATCGGTAGATTCCCTGCACTCGAGGCCCACGATATTCATTGAAATCCACATCTCAGTCATGCTGCAACTACTCCAGAAATGGTTCCTTGTATTCTCAGTTCCCTTGGTTTTGGAACCACTATTTATGTTGTTCCAGACATCTTAAAGGAATGAACAATAAAAAAAATCCCACCATACTGGAATATTTGAAAAACATGTCAATACAACTCTTTGGGAATGGGATTCAACTATACTTTTTATAGATCTCTCATCAGATCCTTACCATGCTATCTGGTAGAAAACACCTTCCTCTCACAAACAATTATTTGAGCATGCCATTCGCCACCTATATTTAAATTGATTTTGCCCACTTACTATTCACTATAACTGCTTCATACGAGAGCACTCATTCTCAGGTCTGTCCTGATTTTGATGGTACTCTGAACATAGACTCTCCCCCTCTCTCTCTCTTATACCCTGTGTAAACATACATATATACATAATTCTTGCTCTAGGAACATGCATTGTATGTAACAAATGTCCCTCCTTTCCCATTGTGATACAATGAATACTTAGTCCAGTGAGGAAATTCCACCATTGTCCATCAACAAATTCCATCTCTATAATATATAATGAATGCTGTTAGGGAGAGAGAGAGAGAGAGAGAGAGAGAGAGAGAGAGAGAGAGAGAGAGAGAGAGAGAGAGAGAGAGAGACACAACATATGGAAACAAAAACTTGTAGAGACAGAGGAACACATACAGAAAGAGAAAGAAAATAAAATCCTTAATGGAAATCCTGTCTGTCTGCTTTTCAACTATTTTCAATCCTGCTTGTCTCCTGGCAAAATGAGAAAGAATAAAAAGTTAGTGTCCCCCACTCCCCCCGAAACCCACACATTACCACCCTGGGATATGTGGACTTATTGTGAGTTAAACCGCAAAGTTCGCACCCACAACAGTGTCCACCATCCATCCCTGTACACACATACCCACCCACATAACTTTTATATGCCCCCCAATTCCTAAAAACAATAAACACAATTTTCTAATACAGACAAAACAACCAATTGCAATCTTACTGCACCCTCCCCTCACTATAACATTATGGGATTGATGAAAAAGGAGGATTTTAGTCTTACCTGTTAAATCATTTTCTCTTAGTCCATACAGGTTACTGGTAATGCTGGGAGGCGATCCGCCCCTTAGTAGGCAGGAACAATTCTAAAAGTGTATGCAGGGGGTGGAGCCTCTCTTCCCTCCTTGGCTGCAGCTAGCCAATCAGCTCCAGAAAGATTTGAGACACTAACTATGACTAGATAGTAGAAGGGAAGAAGACTCCTGTGAGCATGACCCCGAAGGACCCCCACAGTCTGCCACAGGAGAGCCAAACATGGTCCCTTGACAGGGTGGGAGACCAGTAACCTGTATGGACTAAGAGAAAAGGATTTAACAGGTAAGACTAAAATCCTCTTTTCTCTGTCATCCAATACAGGTTACTGGTAACTCTGGGATGTCCAACCATTAAGTTTCCTAGAGGTGGGAAGAAGACAAGGACCAGGCGCAAGGCCCCCAAAGTAACCAGGGCAAATCAGAGACAGCCCAACAAACAACGGACACGGAACAGGGGTAACAGCACCCCAGTATCTGTTACACAGCACACTGAACTAGAGCCAACAGTGCTCAAAAGTGAAGGAAGCACCAAGAACCAAGACACAGGCAGACCTAGACAGGCAATACCGCCTCCAGGATTTTCCTCCCAAAGCTGGCATCAGCTGATGCCAACACATCAACACGGTAGTGCTTCGAAAAGGTGTGCACAGATGACCAAGTGGCCACCTTGTATAACTAATCAGCGGAGGCCTGATTCTTGTAAGCCCAAGAGGCCCCAATAGATCGAGTAGAATGAGCCGTGACCCTGAAAGGGACAGGCTTCTTCCTTAGATCATAAGCCTTACGAATAGTGGACTTGATCCAAGAAGCAATAGTCACCTTGGATGCAGGTCTTCCTGCCCTAGGACCCTCAGGAATGATGAATAACGCGTCTGATTGCCTGATAGACTCAGTAAGATGTACATAAAACTTGAGACAACGCACCACGTCTAACAAGTGGAGATCCCTCTCCTTGTCAGAGGTGGGGTCAGGGCAGAAAGAGGGCACCACAATCTCCTTATTGATGTGGAACTCAGATACCAACCTTTGGCAGAAACTCCTTAGAAGTGAGAAGCACCTCCTTGTCCTTGTGAAATACGAAATAGGGTGGTTTACAGGACAAAGCATGCAACTCCGTGACACAGCGAACTGACACAATCGCCAGGAGAAAAACCATTTTTCACGTCAACAGGCGTAGAGGAATAGCAGCCAAAGACTCAAAGGGAGTGTGCTGAAGTATGCCTAAAACCAAGTTAAGATCCCACTGAGGAGTGGGAGCCTTGAAAACAGAATGAGTATGAGCAACGCCCTGGAAGAAAATCTTGACATCTGAAAGAAAACAGAGAGAGCAGAAGTCTGAACCATAAGTGAACTTAAACTGAGGCCCTTATCCACACCTTCCTGCAAAAAAGCCAGGGCCGTAGGCAGATCAAATTCCTGAGACAGGTCTCTGTCAGCACACTAAGACAGAAAGGTCAACCAGACACGATGGTAGATCTTGGAAGAGACAGGCTTGCGGGCACTGAGCATAGTAGCCACTAAACCAGAAGAGAAGCCTTTCTTCTTAAATATTGAGGATTCAATTTCCAAGCTGTCAAAGCTAGCCGATGAACATCCTCCATCCACAGGTAACCCTATAGAAGAAGATCCGGACGGCAGGGGAGCCGAAAGGGCTCCACCACTGACAGATCCAGGAGCTCCGGAAACCAAGACTAACGAGGACAGTACGAAGCAATCAGAATAACTGGGCAATGCTCCAGCCGTAATTTCGATAACACCCTGTGCAACATGGGAAGGGGAGGAAAGATGTAAGCCAGAGAAAAGAGCCACGGGATGGACATCGCATCCACTGCCAGAGCCAGAGGGTCTCGCCACCGAGAGCAGAACAGTGGAACCTTCCTGTTGTGTCTTGACGCTATCAGGTCGATATAACGGGAACCCCATCACTGAGCAATGAGTTGGAACACCTCTGAGTGCAACTCCCACTCTACGCTATCCACTGTGTGACGACTAAGGAAGTCCGCCATAACGTTGTCTATGCCTGGAATGTGCACTGTGGATATAGCAGGAACGTGTTCTTCTGTCCAGGACAAAATAGCTTTGACCTCTAACCAAGCAGCGAGACTTCTTGTTCCACCTTGCTTGTTGATGTAAGCCAAGGCCGTGGAGTTGTCGGACTCCACTCGGACCGGACAGTCTTCCAAATGAGATGACCAATGTTGCAGGGCATGAAATATCGGCTGAAGCTCCAATATGTTGATCGGAAGGAGGGACTCCTCCGGAGACCACTGACTCTGAGCGCTCAAACGACCCAGGACCACACCCCAGCCAGAGAGGCTGGCATCCGTCGTCACCTTGATCCAGAAGGGCACCAGGAAGGACTTTCCCTTCAGCAGGTTGGAAAGGTGGAGCCACCAGGACAAGCTCAGTTCCATATGAAGAGGAAACAGACATCTTCAGAAGATCCAGTTGACCCTTGCACACCTGTATCACGAACCTCTGGAGCTCCCTGGTGTGCGCCATGGCAAACGGAACCGCTTCTATGGTAGTTATGAATTTCCCCACCAGAGAGGATAACTTCTGGGCTGGAACGGGATCCTGAGACCCTGTGGGTGATCTGGTGAGCCACCTCATCCGTGAGGAACACCATGCTCTTCTGAGTGTCTGTCACGGAGTGACTAGGAAATTAAACACACTGACAAGTACAGATGAACTTAATATAAAACTTTATTAAATACAATGAATGACAGGAGATAAGGCAACAGGCTGATGGCAACAAATGACACAACAGTAGTATGGTAATGACACAGAGTGGCAGTAGATAGTGGCACACCTTCACGAGACCAGGAAGGAACAGTGGAGTCACTTTCCTTACCCTTCACTGGACAAGTGTTCAGAAACGGAATGGCCCTGGGACTACACGGTAGATGTGAGGACAGTGCAGAGCACTCCCATACACATAGTCGGCAGAGATAAGGAGCAGAACAATAACACAACAGGGGATACACTAGGCGGGTAGCCAGATGGAGGATAGGGAAGGCAGCACAAACCGGTACGGCCATGGGAGGTCCTACACACGGAGTGACTGACAAGCGCCGCTAACGGAAGTGAGTGCAGAGCGGAAGACACAGGCAGCACGGGAACCAAACCGAGGCATGGAATGGCCACGGAGTGCAACACGGAGAGTAAACCAGGTGGCACCCAATGGTCAGAACCGGATCGGGTAGTCAGACGTCGCCAGTGGTGGTAGCCGGAACGGGTAGTCAGTCATAGCCAGAAGTCAGAACCGGAACAGGTAGTCAGACGTAGCCAGGTAATACACCAACACAGCAATAAATGGACCAACACAGCAATAAATACCATGAAAGGGCACTGGAAATGATACAGGCTGAGGTTTAAAAACCCTGACAGGTAGGTGGAACAATGACCTCATCAGCGTGGTGCCCTATATGAATAGTGACTCAGCGAGAGCGACAGCTCGGAAGTAAACAATGTTGCTCCAGGGCAACATCCAGCCACAGGCAATCACGGGGCACCGTGATAGTGTCAAATAGAAGGCCCAGGAAGACCAGACATTTTGATGGGACAAGATCCAACTTGTCCAAGTTGATGATCCACCCGTGATGGGTGAAAGCCTGAATGCAGTTCTGAACTTGCTGATGAAGAAGTTCCGCAGAGGGGGCTTTCAGAAGCAAGTCGTCCATGTATGGAGTAACTCTGATGCCATTCCGGTGGAGGAAGGATATCAAGGCATCCAGGACATGGTATCACGGTGCCTGAGATTGCTGCCTTTACATGTCAGTTACCTGTAGGGGGCTCTCCATTGGCTGCTTGCCTTCAGCCCGCTCTGCATTGCCAATTTAGACTGAGCTTGGTCACCCTTTTGGTGCCCTTTTGTGTTGTCTCTAGGCTGTTTGCACCTGCATTGAGTTCCTGTGCTTCCTGGGCCTTGTCTCTGTTCCTGCTTGCCTGTGGTCATCTAGTTCCTGCTTCTTAGTCGCCTGGTTCCTGCATCCATTCCTGATCCGGTTGGGGTTGTTGTACCTGTTGCTGTTTCCTGCTGCCGTTCCAGATCAGGTTGACTGTCCGCAGAGCTGTTCCTCTTCATCCTCGGCTGGGTTCCTGCTTGTATCATCTACAGAGTGCCTGTTTCCTCCTGTGGCCTTGTCGACATTCTTATTCACTTGCTGGTTATTCCAGTACGCGGGTACTGGTTCGCTCCACTGTAACCGGCTGCTGTTGCACCGGTAGAGTCATTGGTTATTCCGGTACTGGTTCACTCCACTGTAACCGGTTATTGACGCACCGGTAGAGTCATTGGTTATTCCAGTATGCGGGTACTGATTTGCTCCACTGTAACCGGCTGCTATTGCACCGGTAGAGTCATTGGTTATTCCAGTACGCGGGTACTGGTTCACTCCACTGTAACCGGCTGCTGTTGCACCGGTAGTGTCATTGGTTATTCCAGTACGCAGGTACTGGTTCGCTTCATGGTAACCGGCTGCTGATGCACCGATAGAGTCATTGGTTATTCCAGTACGCGGATACTGGTTCGCTCCACTGTAACCGGTTGCTGTGCACCGGTAGAGTCATTGGTTATTCCGGTACGCGGGTACTGGTATGCTCCATATATCAGAGGCTGTTCAGTCCTAGACAGCCCAGCAGATTGAAAGTTTCCACCAGTACGCGGGTACTGGTTTGCTCCCTGAATAAACCGGTAGCTAGTTGCATTATCTGATAGCACCAGTTGTGACTGTGGTACGCTGCTCGTGTTTGCTCTATTCATGCATGACTGGCAGTCTATTCCATCCTGTATATCCTATGGGCCTTGCTTGTCATCTTAGGTGACTGGTCTCTCCACCTAGCCAGTCACCTCGGCCCCAGTGCTGCCATCCTTATCAGCAGTCTAGGCTGCCTTGCCCAGTATTGGTAAGGCCGGTAGAATCCAGTCGTCTCTATTCCTCGTTGGGTTGCCTTACCCGGTATTGGCAAGGCCGGTAAAGCCTCATTAGCTGCAGTCTCAAGTCCTTTGGCTGCCTTGCCCGGTATATTGGCAAGGCCAGTAGAGCCCTCACTGATCGTGGTACCTGTCTCCAGGCTGCCTTGCCCAGTATATTGGCAAGGCCGGTAGAGCCTCCTCTTCATTGCACTAGTCTCCAGACTGCCCTGCCCGGTATATTGGTAAGGCCGGTAGAACCTGTTACCATCTTGTGCCAACTAAGGTTGCCTTACCCAGTATTGACAGGGCCGGTAGAGCCTATATCTCATTCCGTGTATCAGTACTATGCTACTATGTAAATTCGCTCCATATATCTTGTATGTGTATGCTACCCAATAGGGTTTTCTTTAACTTTTCAATAAAGTTGTGTTTTTACCTAACTCTGTGTCTGAGAGTCATAACAAACCGTGACAGTATGAAAGGGCCATGACCTCAGATATTAAGAGTGATGGTAATACACAGAACATCTGTTGGAGGAAGGATGTACATGAGCAACGCCTGGATCAGCTAGCGGTAGCTATCCAAACCATTCTTGAATGCACTGTACTCTCAGATAAGTCTATTTCGAGTACGGTGGTCTCCCCTGGTCAGACACCGGAAAAAAGCCCTCAGGGGCTGCAGTTAAGGGGTTAACCGCTACGGCTCCGTTGCCACTCAGATATGATGGTGATCCGAACCTGTGCAGAGGGTTTATCAACCAACTTGAAATATTTATGGAACTGACTGCGCATTCCTTTCCCAGTGACCGCAGTAAAGTTGGGTTTATGATATCCCTACTGACTGGTAGAGCCCTGGCATGGGCCAATCCCTTATGGGAGAGCGCAAAGCCTTGCACTGAACCCCCTGGTAGAACCACCTCTGCTGCTAAAAGCCTCATGGAAATACTGCAGGGCAGGCGTACGGTTGACGACTATGCCATTGAATTCCGCACCTTGGCAGCAGAGGTAGGTTGGAACAATGAGGCGTTGTTGGCAGCCTTCGCCCAAGGTCTGAGTGACCAGATTAAAGATGAAATTGCAGCTAAAGACTTGCCTATGGATCTAGACGATTATATTGAGTATGTTATCCTAATTGATACCCGGATCCGTGAAAGACTGATGGCAAAAGATTGAAGGCTAAGGTAAAAAAATAACGGAACTAGCAGTACAGTTTGCCCACCCATCCCTCTCTTGGCATCTAAACCTTTTGAACAGTTACAGGAATCTGGTGAACCTATGCAATTGGGCTTCACCAGACTAACCAGGGAGGAGAGAACGTATCGCAGAAGACAGGGATTGTGCTTATACTGTGGCAAAAGTGGGCAACTTCTAAGGCCGGGAAACGAACACACCTAGGGTACCTTGGGGGACAGGCTCTAGGTGGTGTTGAATCGTCCCCAGGTTTGAACACATTGAAACCCACCATACAGGTGGTCCCGTCTTGGGCAAAAAGCTGAGTGGAGGTTTTGGCCCTGGTGGATTCCGGAGCAGCTGGATACTTTATGGATAATACCTTTGCTGAATTGCATGGGGTTCCACTTATTGAGAGAGAATCCCCTCTCGCTATTGAAGCCATTGACGGCAGACCCTTACAACCTGCATAGGTTACCTTTGAAACAATGCCATTATCTATGACCATTGGGGCACTTCACAAAGAGGAACAGCAGTTCCAACTTATCAATTCTCCACACTACGCAGTCATTCTGGGTTTTCCTTGGTTGCAGCTTCATAATCCACAGTTTGATTGGCAAAAATGTGAAATCTCGGCTTGGTCTCAGTATTGTATGGAGCATTGCGTATCCCACCCAGTTAAGAGCTTGTGTACCTCCCCTTCACTTCCAGATGAGTATCAACAGTTCAGTGACGTATTCAGTAAGGGAGAGGCTGGCACCCTACCCAATCACAGATCTTATGACTGTAGTATTGATTTGCCTCCAGGGGTGGTGCCCCCTAGGGGACGCACGTATCCATTGTCGTGTGATGAGAATCAAGCTATGGAGGAATATATTTCTGATGCCCTCAAGAAAGGGATTATAAGAAAATCCACCTCTCCAGCAGGGGCTGGATTCTTTTTTGCAAAAAAGAAAAATGGCGACCATGCATTGATTACTGTGGCCTAAACAAGCTTATATCTAAGAATGCTTATCCGATACCACTCATCACCGAGCTATTTGACAGGCTAAAGGGCTCCTCAATCTTTACTAAATTGGATTTGCGAGCTGCAGAGCTGGTGATGAGTGGAAGACTGCTTTTAACACTAGATCGGGTCACTATGAATGTCTAGTCATGCCATTTGGTCTTTGTAATGCACCCACAGTATTTCAAGAATTAATCAATGATATCCTCAGGGATATGTTGCAGTCTTGTGTGGTTGTCTACTTGGACGACATACTCATTCATTCTGAAAATATGTCACAACACATTAAAGACGTGTCTGAGGTGTTGCTTCGCCTACGTAAAAACAAATGATATTGTAAATTGGAGAAGTGCGAGTTTCACAAAACCAATATGCCATTCTTGGGTTTTGTAATCGGCAAAGAAGGCATTGTCATGTATAAAGAGAAACTAGCGGCTGTTCTGCAATGGCCACGGCCCAAGGGCCTAAAAGCCATCCAGTGATTTCTGGGTTTCGCTAACTATTAGAGAAAGTTCATTAAGAATTTCACTACAATTGTTAAACCTTTGTCTGACCTTACGCACAAGGGTGCTAACCCATCTCAATGGTCAGTGGCAGTGGAAGACGACTTTGAGAAATTAAAATCCGCTTTTGTTAATGATCCTGTGTTATCCCACCCCAACCCATCTTTCCCGTTCACTTTGGAGGTCAATGCCTCAGAGATTGGGGTTGGGGCAGTACTTTCTCAACGACCTGTTAAAGAAGGAACTCTCAGACCTTGTGGGTTTTTCTCCAAAAAGTTGTTTGGGGCCCAAAGTCATTATGAAATAGGTGACAGAGAACTATTGGCCATTATTCTTGCCCTGAAGGAATGGCGTCACCTATTAGAGGGCACAAAAAACCCAGTCTTAATATTGACTGACCACAAAAACTTTATCTACCTCTCTGAGGCTAAAAGATTGTCATCACGCCAGGCCAGGTGGGCACTGTTCCTTTCTCGATTCAATTTCATTGTATCCTACTTGCCAGGGTCCAAGAATGTTAGAGCTGACGCTCTGTCAAGACAATTTGAGCCTGAAACTGAGACGAGGTGCCAGCACCTATTATTCAACCTGATCGGATATTGGCTATACGACGTACTAGTATCACTTCACCACTAGGGGAAGAGATTTTGGCCTCACAGGCATCGGCTCCCCCAGAAACCCCAGTGGGCAAGTGTTTTGTTGATGAGCCATTCCGCACTCGTTTGCTTGAGACATATCATTCCTCTAAAGCTGCAGGACATATTGGCAGAGATCAATTGTTATGGTCCCTCTCACAGGTCTTCTAGTGGCCTTCTATGAGAGCTGACTGTGCTGATTTTACGAATGCCTGTGCCACCTGTGCCCATGCCAAGACCCCTAGACACCTCCCTGTGGGCCTACTCCAGCCGGTACCTAATGGTGAATGTCCCTGGTCCCACGTTTCCATTGATTTCATGGGAGAACTGCCAGAGTCTAGAGGGTATTCCTTTATACTGATGGTGGTGGACAGGTTTTCTAAAATGGCCCATTTCGTGCCCCTCCGTGGCCTTCCCTCTGCTAAAGAATTAGCGGTGGTTTTCGCTAAAGAAGTATTTCGGTTGCATGGAGTACCCAGAGTGCTGGTGTCCGACCGGGGGAGCCAGTTTGTATCCAGATTTTGGAGGGCATTTTGTGAACAAATGGGCATACAACTGTCCTTTTCCTCCGCCTACCATCCCCAGACCAATGGGGCCGCTGAGCGTGCCAATCAGGGATTGGAGCAGTTCTTGCACTGTTTTATCACTGACCATCATGATAACTGGGCCGACCTGTTGCCCTGGGCAGAGTTCGCCAGGAACTATGCAGTTAACTTTTCATCCGGGAGCTCACCGTTTCTGATTAATTATGGGTTCCAGCCTTGTTTGCTCCCGGATTCATTTCATGCACAACAGATTCCAACTCTGGATGAGCATATCGAGCAACTCCGTTCCACATGGGCACAGGTTCAGAGGGCACTTGGTCAGTCCTTCCAGCGCCATCAGCGCCATGCTAATCGCAGATGGTTTCCTTTCAGGTTGGGGACAGAGTATGGCTTTCCTCCAGAAATCTTAAACTTCAAGTCCCGTCCAATAAATTGGCTCCTCGATTTATTGGTCCCTATAGGGTGATTCGCAAGATTAACCTGGTCTCGTATGCTTTGGACATTCCTGCGTCCATGCGTATTCATAATGTGTTCCGTGTCTCTCTCCTCAAACATCTTGTTTGCAAACGTTATACTACCAACCCTGTGGTGCCAGGGCCTATAGAGGTTGAAGGTCAGGAGGAGTATGAAGTTCAGAGTGTCATTGATTCCTGCAGACTTAGAGGAAAAGTGCAGTATTTGGTGCATTGGAAGGGTTACGGTCCTGAAGAAAGATCAAGGGTAGATAGTAAGGACCTTCATGCTCCCAAATTACTGCGAATTTTCCATTCTAACTACCATCAGAAACCGAGACCCACTTCTAGGAGAGGGGGTCTTTGAGAGGGGGGTACTATCACGGTGCCCGTGATTGCTGCCTTTACATGTCAGTTACCTGTAGGGGGCTCTCCATTGGCTGCATGCCTTCAGCCCGCCTGCATTGCCTATTTAGACTGAGCTTGGGCACCCTTTTGGTGCCCTTTCATGTTGTCTCTATGCTGTTTGCTCCTGCATTGAGTTCCTGTGCTTCCTGGGCCTTGTCGCTGTTCCTGCTTGCCTGTGGTCATCTAGTTCCTGCTTCTTAGTCACCTGGTTCCTGCATCCGTTCCTGATCCGGTTGGGGTTGCTGTACCTGTTGCTGTTTCCTGCTGCCGTTCCAGATCCGGTTGACCGTCCGCAGAGCTGTTCCTCTTCATCCTCGGCTGGGTTCCTGCTTGTATCATCTACAGGGTGCCTGTTTCCTCCTGTGGCCTTGTCGACATTCTTATTCACTTGCTGGTTATTCCAGTACGCGGGTACTGGTTCGCTCCACTGTAACTGGCTGCTGATGCACCGGTAGAGTCATTAGTTACCCCAGTACGCGGGTACTGGTTCGCCCCACTGTAACCGGCTGCTGCTGCACCGGTAGAGTCATTAGTTATCCCAGTACGCGGGTACTGGTTCGGGCCACTATAACCGGCCGCTGATGCACTGGTAGAGTCCTTGGTTATTCCGGTACTCGGGTACTGGTTCGCTCCACTGTAACCGGTTACTGACGCACAGGTAGAGTCATTGGTTATTCCAGTATGCGGGTACTGGTTCACTCCACCGTAACTGGCTGCTGTTGCATCGGTAGTGTCATTGGTTATTCCAGTACGTGGATACTGGTTCACTCCACTGTAACCGGCTGCTGTGCACCGGTAGAGTCATTGGTTATTCCGGTACGCGGGTACTGGTATGCTCCATATATCAGAGGCTGTTCAGTCCTAGACAGCCCAACAGATTGAAGGTTTCCACCAGTACGCGGGTACTGGTTTGCTCCCTGAATAAACCGGTAGCTAGTTGCATTATCTGATAGCACCGGTTGTGACTGAGGTACGCTGCCCGTGTTTGCTCTATTTACGCATGACTGGCAGTCTATTCCATCCTGTGTATCCTATGGGCCTTGCTTGTCATCTTAGGTGACTGGTCTCTCCACCTAGCCAGTCACCTCGGCCCCAGTGCTGCCATCCTTATCAGCAGTCTAGGCTGCCTTGCCCGGTATTGGTAAGGCCGGTAGAATCCAGTCGTCTCTATTCCTCTTTGGGTTGCCTTACCCGGTATTGGCAAGGCCGGTAAAGCCTCATTAGCTGCAGTCTCAGTCCTTTGGATGCCTTGCCCTGTATATTGGCAAGGCCGGTAGAGCCCTCACTGTTCGTGGTACCTGTCTCCAGGCTGCCTTGCCCGGGAAATTGGCAAGGTCGGTAGAGCCTCCTCTTCATTGCACTAGTCTCCAGGCTGCCCTGCCCGGTATATTGGTAAGGCCGGTAGAACCTGTTACCATCTTGTGCCAACTAAGGTTGCCTTACCCGGTATTGGCAGGGCCGGTAGAGCCTGTATCTCATTCCGTGTATCAGTACCATGCTACTATGTAAATTCGCTCCATATATCTTGTATGTGTATGCTACCCAAAAGGGTTTTCTTTAACTTTTCAATAAAGTTGTGTTTTTACCTAACTCTGTGTCTGAGAGTCATAACAAACCGTGACACATGGTTGAAGACCTGAGGAGCCGTTGTCAGACCAAATGGAAGAGCTGAGAGCTGAAAATGTCCCCTGTCGCAGGTAAACTGGAGGTACTGCTGGCTCTCTGGATGAATGGCAATGTGTAAGTATGTGTCCTGAAGATCCAGAGAAGCGAGGAATTCCCCCAGGGACATGGCAGCAATCACCGTCCACAGAGACTCCTGGTGATAATGAGTCCGGGTCACAAAGGAATTGAAATCCTTCAAGTCCAAAATAGGGCGACAACCTCCGTCCTTTTTGGCGACCACAAAGAGGTTTGAGTAGAAACCCGAACCCCTGCCCTTGACAGGCACCGGCTCTAGAACATCCTTGTGCAGAAGAGCCTGAACAGCGCTGTCGAACAGACAGCGTTTCTTTGAACCCTGAGACATGTGAGAAGAACGAAAGCTAAAGGGAGGAAGAGAAAAGAAATGAATCTTGTATCCTTCCGTCACTACCTGTAAAACCCATAGGTCCACCACTGAGTCCTCCCAAATGCTGTGATAGTGTCGTAGACAACCACCCACAGTGGAGTGCAGACCTGGGTTCGGTGAGTCATGCCAAAGTCGTCTTGGAAGCCTTGGGCTTAGAGGAGACCTTGGGCTTCCATTGTTGTTTGGGCTTGGAGGAGGTACGCGGAGCTGAGGGAACCGTCTAGTTCGCTGGATGTGTCTCATTCTGAAAGGAATGAAAATACCGGTTACGGTTATGTGGCAATTTCTTCCTGGGAACCAGGGGTAGAAGAGTACTCTTACCCCATGTGGCCCCACTGATCAGATCCTTAAGATCTGGCCAAAACAAAGAAGTACCCTGAAATGGTAGGGAAAGTAAGGCTTTCTTAAAAGCATTGTCAGCAGACCAGATCTTGAGCCAAAGAGCCTGTCTGGCCACAACAGACAAGGTGGGAACCCAGGCCACCAAACAGATGGCATCAAATAAGGCAGCAGAAACATAGTGCTGTGCCTTAGATATATTGGCTAGAAGGCGCAACTTATCAGAAGAAGGTGCATCCTGACAGACAGCCTTGGTGAGCTGTTCAGTCCAAACCGCAATGGCCCAGTTTCACCCATGCTGTGGCAAACGCTGGATGCATAGCAGAACCAGCAGTAGCAAAAATGGACTTGAGGGAAACCAAGTTTCTTGTCAGTCCAGTCATTCAGAGCAGAGGCATCAGAGACTAGCAAGGCAGTAGATTTAGATAGCCTGCATATAGGGGCATCAACTTTGGGGGGATGAACCCACTGAGCAAGCGCAGCCTCAGAAAAGGGGTACAGCTTGGCAAATTTCTTGGACACAGAAGCTTTCTTGTCCGGGGATTTCCACTCCTCAGACACAAGGCGGTCAAGAGTGGGATTAGGTGGAAAGGCTCCTAGAATACTTCAGAGGGATCAGAAGGAACCTCTTGAACTAGGGGAATGTTAAGAGTAGTTAAGACAGCCCTGATCAGGCCCTCAACAGGGTTCAGGATCAGCCTCAAAAGGGTCCCCAAAAAACTAAGAGGACCCCAACACAGAACATTCCTCAACATCTGAATCCACCAGCAGTTCCTCCTCAAAGGAATCTGACACGTCAGGTACTCCCTGAGGTTTGGGCAGAGAAGACCTGACTGAGGAGGGGGCCTGCCAAGACTGAAAGGCCCCCTGTAACTGGGATGGAAAGAGTTGCAATGAGGACCCAAGGTCCCTAGTCGCAGACTTGAACTCTTGCACCCAAGCTGGCTATATGGCATAGCTGGAGGTCCCTGGAATGCTGTCAGGGATATCAGAACATGCTGGGCATAAGTGACCTGAGAATTCTCTAGGTAGCCCTGAGTGACAGGAAGAGCAATGCGCAATGGGGGATACTGAGACCCAGCCTCCTTAGTCTTAGGTCTAGCCCCAAGCTCCAGCGGTATAGACATTCTTACAGTGTCAAATAATCTACTATACAATAAATCACCCAATTATAGTGTGTAGGATTAAAGCTTCAACCCACAAATTGCTCAAATAAACTTATCTGGCAGGCGAAAGGTTAATCTGCAGAGGAGAGAAGGAGAGTCCAAGCCTGCATAGGATACTCGCCCAGAAACTCTCACAAAATGGCTGCCGTGGTGGGAGCCAATCAGAAGCAAGGGCGTGAAGCAAGTGCTCATGGGAAATGTAGTCTTTCCCAAAAAGTACCCCAAACAGTGCCCAAAACTCCCTGAGCCCCCCATCACACTAGAAACATGAACCGGATGATAGATTGGGGCAGACAAGTAAAATGAGCCATCTCTGAAGTCACTAGGTTAAACGGTTGCAGAGATACGTTCCAAACAGTACAGTCCCATAGGAGTGAATGGAGCAATCGCGTATATGCGGTAAAGTGCGCCTTAAAGGCACAGTCCACAATTTTTACAAATTTTAAAGTAAAACATAAACATGTGTAAAACATCAATAGAACATGTGAGGATACCCAAAAAAACACTAACCCAATAGGAAAAGTGTCAGAAACCTCCCAAAAAGTGCTAAACCAGCAGTTAAAGGGTTAAGTTACCACATAAACCTGCTCCAAACACCCAACAGACATACATATATATCCAGTGACTGCAGGAGTGTGCAATAGGAACTCCAGGAATACAACCCTGTGCGGAGGGGCACTGTGGGGCAAATGGACCTGCAGCACTCAAAGGGTTGCAAACCTTTCCTGCAGATATTCTGTCTTCAAATGACCATATAGTAAGAAGTACCTCAGTGGGTAACTCCTGGGGAAGCACTTGGAATCAAGATTTTCCCCCTCAGGGCTCAAGGTCCACAAAAAGCACCTGGATACTGAGCTAGCCACATCTAAGGGCATTGTCAGTCATGGTAATCTGCCTAATGGTGGTATTCCATATCTAAGAGAAAATAAAAAAGATTCTAAAACTATAGCGGAACTGTTTTCAGCCTGGTGTTGTCTTCACCAAGGAACAAATCTTTCTGGAGCTGACTGGCTAGCTGCAGCCAAGGAGGGGGGCTCCACCCCCTTCAAATACTTTTAGAATTGTTCCTGTCTACTAAGGGGCAGATTGCCTCCCAGAGTTACCAGTAACCTGTATTGGACGACAGAGAAATAGAGATTGAAAGGGGAAAATAATTATAATTTATGTTGTTTCTGAGACCACTGTCAAGTCACCCTGCTTAAGGTAGCATGATTCTGCCTCAAGCTTATGAGATCATGTTCAATTTTTATTTTAATGTAATCTCTTTCTAGATTTTCATGTTCTCTTTTCAGAGAAGAAAATGGTCTCCATGTCCCAAAATGGTCTTTCACACCGCTATTATTTCCCTAAATGTTTGCTCCTTCTTTCCCTGCCCAATGTTCCTTTGTTGTGCCTCCCCAAAAAATTACCTCATATCTTATCCTCCAGTTTTCGCTATCTCTGTTTGCTGTGGTGCGTCCCATCTCAGCTTAAGGGGCCTTACAGATGAGAATGTGCATACCTGTTCAGTGTAGGGGTGGTCAAGCCACCACTTTTCTGCTCTCAGTAACAAAGAGTTCTAAATCTGTGGGGTTTGGCTCAAACAACCTCACAAATTCCTGACATTGCCTAGGAAGAGTGTCCAGAACCCTTGCTATGTGTGCTGGAGAGCCCTGTGCCATTGGTAGCTGTGGCTGATGCAGGGTGCACCAGAACAAAACCCTTTGTGCCACCCCACGAGGTCCCACTGTTGGCATCATGGTAATCTGACTTACCTCTTTCTCTATATTGTTTATATAAAAATGAGTCGCTGTTATTCTTCCTGACTGATCAAACACACTTGCATTGAATCCTATCAATCTGCTAGCCATAGGACCCAGGGCCTGTTCTAACAGCTCAGTCTGCTCTGCTAAGGTGAGCCCTCCCTTATTGGTTCTTTCAGCCTCTCTCTGGAACCAGCGAGTAAAATAATTAAAGTTAGAAGTTGGCATAGCACCCCACCATTTTTGTAAGTTGTCCTTGTCCCCCCTGGATATGGGACATTTCTGCATAGTAAACCCTGTGGATATCTGTCTTGCATTAAATATTTCAGAAATTATGACAGAAGCTTGCTGAACATAGCTTAGATCCACTGGGATATTGTCTTGCTTACAACCCTGTGATGGTCCCTCACTTTCTGCCCCCAATGAGTTCAAAGCTAGGTGCAGCTTTGGACTGTCTTAACATACCACCTCCTGTTCTTCCGCTACTTTATTATTTCTGTATTCAATTACAGTATCCTGTAGTTCATTAATTGTAACTTGATAATTATCACACTTTTCTTCCATCTGTTTCAACTCAGTTTTTAAGTTGCCAATCATAGTGGTTGTTCCCAGGGCAGCTGAATTCAGAAAATCATTATATTTATGAGCATCAGGTAACTTCTCTGTTAAATGTACATTAATATCCCTTAACTCTTGGACAATATCCGCTAAACCACCAATTGCTATAACAACTGCCTGTACCACCATAGCTTTTCAATTATTTGCATTATATTCCTTACTAGTTACCACTTGAGTCAAAACATTCATAAAGTCCTCAAATTTGCCACATAAAGGTTTGGGAGATAAGACTTGTATCATTTTTTCATGTTTTTTTAAGGGCTACAATATAAAATACAATTATTTCCAAGTATTACTATCCCTTTAAGGTGGACCCTTTTAGTAAATAGAACAAATGATACATGCTTACAGGTCAGATCCACCAGTAATGGGCCTATCTTATTTTAGCAACAAAATGGCTGCGCTGGAGTGGAAGCCAACTAAGAATCTATCCACTAGACCATGGAAAAGAATTAATATACACATACAAGTGACCCAAAAACTATACATTTATTCCCATACACCTATGCAAAAGTATCACACTAGGCAAGAATGGCTAACAGGAAAATGTTAATACAACTTTTTCTTTTTAACCAAATAACAAAAATGTAATGTTGATAACAAACAGTTAAATGACCCACTAGATCCTCACAACTGAAATTACACAAATGGTGGCTAGACCTGATTCCTTGCACTTTGGCTCCAACAATGGACATGTGTGTTAAAATACAGCACAACAGAAAACCAACTTAATTCTATTAAATGCTGTCTGTGTTCGTAAAATAAGAGGATTTTAGCCTTACTGGTTAAATCCTTTTCTCTTAGTCCATACAGGTTACTGGTAACTCTGGGAGGCAATCCGCCCCTTTAAGTAGGCAGGAACATTTTTCTAAATGTATGCAGGGGGTGGTGTCACGGTTTGTTAAGACTCTCAGATGCAGGATTAGGTAAACACAACTTTATTGAAAAGTTAATGTAACCCCTTAGGGTATCATACACGTACACACATATATTTTTATTAGAAAGGAATACAATGCAAACAATAGCAGTGTTGGCTCTACCGGCCCTGCCAATATACCGGGCAAGGCAGCCAAGGAATTGGAACTCGTGAGTTGAGGCTCTACCGACCTTGCCAAAATACCGGGTAAGGCAGCCGCTGGACAGGAGACAATGACTGGCTCTACCGACCTTGCCAATACCGGGTAAGGCAACCCAAGTAAACAGGACAGGTTCTACCGGCCTTACCATATGCCGGGCAAGGCAGCCAATTGATAGGAGATAAACACCGGCTCTACCGGCCTCGCCAATACCGGGTAAGGCAACCCATGAAACAGGACAGGTTCTACCTGAAGCAAGAGTGGATAACATTATTTTGCCATTATACAAATCATTGGTAAGACCTCACCTTGAGTATGCAGTGCAATTTTGGGCACCGGTTCTGAAAAAGGATATACTAGAACTAGAGAGGGTACAGCGGAGAGCAACAAAATTAATTAAGGGAATGGAGGACTTGACATATAAGGAACGACTAAACAAACTTGGTTTATTTACTCTAGAGAAAAGATGACTAAGAGGAGACCTTATCACATTGTACAAGTATATGAGAGGTCAATACAAGGATCTCTGCGGTGAGCTATTTATTCCAAGGCCTGATCAGGTGACCAGGGGACACCCCTTGAGATTAGAGGAAAGGAGGTTTAAACTTCAGCAGAGGAAGGGTTTTTTTATGGTAAGGTCTGTCAAATTGTGGAATTCATTGCCCAGGGAGGTAGTTACGGCAGATACAATGGATACATTTAAGAGAAGATTAGATACATTTCTTTCAAAAGGGAACATACAGGGTTATACTGTTTATCAGTAGGCTGATCAGGAAGGTCTGATAAAGACTAATTTATTTGGTAGCAGGAAAGCTATAAAATTCTCAGTTACTGAGGTATGAGGCGAAGGTTGAACTTGATGGACTTATGTCTTTTTTCAACCTAATTTACTATGTTACTATGTTACCGGCCTTACCATATACCGGGCAAGGCAGCCAGTTGACAGGAGATAATGGTAACCACAAGCCTCAGTGACTGGAAGGTGGAGCCACAGTCACTACATAGACAAGAGGCTAAGTCAGTAAGTAAGCCGTCGGCAGCAAGGATTGCAGATGGAATTCCATAACGCTAAGTAGCAATGGAGCGAACCAGTACCCAGTACGTGGAACGCTATCAATCCTGAAATGCAGCCGGGTGGCTAAAGGAGCAAACCAGTACCCTGTACGTGGAACGCTTACAATACTGAGACAGCTGGGTGGCTAGAGGAGCGAACCAGTACCCTGTACGTGGAACGCTTACAATACTGAGACAGCCGAGTGGCTAGAGGAGCGAACCAGTACCCTGTACGTGGAACGCTTACAATACTGAGACAGCTGGGGCTAGAGGAGTGATCCAGTACCCTGTAAGTGGAACGCTACAATGCTGAGACAGCCAGATGGCTAGAGGAGCGAACCAGTACCCTGTACGTGGAATGCTTACAATACAGAGACAGCCGGGTAGCTAGAGGAGCGAACCAGTACCCTGTACGTGGAACGCTTACAATACTGAGACAGCTGGGGCTAGAGGAGCGAACCAGTACCCTGTACGTGGAACGCTACAATGCTGAGACAGCCGGATGGCTAGAGGAGAGAACCAGTACCCTGTACGTGGAACGCTTACAATACGGAGACAGCCGGGTGGCTAGATTAGAGAACCAGTACCCTGTACGTGGAACGCTGTAATGCTGAGACAGCCGGATGGCTAGAGGAGCGATCCAGTACCCTGTACGTGGAACGCTATAATGCTGAGACAGTCGGATGGCTAGAGAAGCGAACCAGTACCCTGTACGTGGAACGCTGTAATGCTGAGACAGCCGGATGGCTAGAGGAGCGAACAAGTACCCTGTACGTGGAACGCTTACAATACTGAGGCAACCGGGTGGCTGTCAAGCAACCAGTACCCGTGTACTGTAAACCGGCAAGATAGAAATGTCGCCGGGGCGACTCAGGAACGTCCGCTAACTGGAGGCAGTCAGGACAGGAACCGGCAGATGGAAGCAGGAACCAGCAGGCAGACGGTCAACCGGAATCAGGAACAACGGCGGCGACTGGCAGCAGGAAGAGGTGGCTCAACCGGATCAGATGGAGGCAGGAACAAACGACTGGAAACACTGGAACAAGTTGGACACAGGTCGCAGGAACACAGTAGGGGCCCAGGATACTCAGGAGCAAGGTGTAGACTCAAGCAGCATAGAGACAACACGAAAGGGCAACCAATGGGTGCCCAGACTAGGTTTAAATAGGCAATACAGGGCGGGCTGAAGATAGCCAGCCAATGGGGAGCGCCCTACTGGTGATAGACACAACAAAAGAGCAATCACGGGCACCGTGATAGGTGGAGCCTCCCTTCCCTCCTAGGCTGCTGCTTAGCCAACCAGCTCCAGAATGATTTGAGACACTAAATGTTGACTAGATAGTAGAAGAGAAGAAGACTCTTGTGAGCATGACCCGAAGGACTCCCACATAATGCCACAGGAGAGCCAAGCATGGTCCCTTGACAGGGTGGGAGACCTGTAACCTGTATGGACTAAGAGAAAAGGATTTAACAGGTAAGAATAAAATCCTATTTTCTCTGTCATCCAATACAGGTTACTGGTAACTCTGGGATGTCCAACCATTGAGTTCCCCAGAGGTGGGGAGAAGGCAAGGACCAGGCGCAAGGCTCCCATAGTCATCAGAACCTCTATGAACCAACTGGTCAAAGAAGCCCAAGTTTTGTGTCAACGGACACTAAACTGGGGAAAAAAACACCCCAGGAACTGTTACACAGCACACTGAACAAGAGCCAGCAGGGCTCAACAGCAAAGGAAGCACTAAGAACCTGAGAAGAAGATCCTAGACAGGCAAGACTGCCTCCAGGATCTTCCTTCCAAAGCTGGCATCAGCCAAAGCCAGCACATCCACATGGTAGTGCTTCAAAAAGGTGTGCACAGAGGACCAAGTGGTCGCCCTGCACAGCTGATCAGCAGAAGCCTGATTCGTATAGGCCCAAGAGGCCCCAACAGACTTGGTGGAGTGAGCCGTGACCCGAAAGGGAACATGCTTATTCTTCAACTCATAGGCCCTACGAATAGTGGACTTGATCCATGACGCAACAGTCACTTTGGATGCCGGTCTTCCTGCCCTAGGACCCTCAGGAATGACGAACAGAGCATCTGATTTCCTGACAGATTCAGTGTGATGAACATAAAACTTGAGACAATGCAGCACATCCATCAAGTGGAGATCTCTCTTCTTGTCAGAAGAGGGGTTAGGGCAGAAAGAGGGTACCACAATCTCCTGATTGATGTGAAACTCGGAGACCACCTTAGGTGGTGGTTCACAGGAAAGAGCTTGCAACTCCGCAACCCAGTGAATGGACGAGATCACCAGGAGAAAGGCCATTTTCCACGTCAAGAGACGTAGAGGAATAGTAGCCAAGGACTCAAAGGAAGGACATTGAAGAACGCCCAAAACCAAATTAAGATCCCACTGAGGAGCGGGACTCCGGAAGGCAGGACGAACATAAGCAGTGCCCTGGAAGAAAACCTTGACATCAGGATAGCAATGCGCTTTTGAAAGAAGACAGAAAGCGGAGAAGTCTGACCCTTAAGAGAACTCAACTTGAGTCCCTTAGCCACACCGTCCTGCAGAAAGGCCAGGACAGTAGGTAAATCAAAATCAAGGGACAGATCCCTGTCAGCACACCAAGACACAAAGGTCGACCAGACACGGTGATAGATCTTGGAAGAAAAAGGCTTACAGGCACTAAGCATAGTAGTCATCACAGCAGAAGAAAAACCTTTCTTCCTTAAAACCGAGGATTCAACCTCCAGGCCGTCAAATTGAGTCAATGAACATCTTCCTTCCACAGGTAACCCTGCACAAGAAGATCCGGACGAGATGGGAGCGGAAAGGGTTCCATCACCGATAGAGCCAGAAGCACCAGATACCAAGACTGACTGTTACGGTTTTCTGACACTCAGACCAGGTTGTAAAGTAAAAACACAGTTTATTGAATCAAAATGATAAACAGTGCCCCTAGGGGCCAGTATAGGTAAGAACAATACTGACAAATACAGACAAGGTATGGGTAATGTAAACAGAGGAATAAATACAGCTAACGGCTGTAGCAACCCCAAAGGGTTAACAGGAGCAACTGGTGAGGCTCAGGCTAGATTGGCCAACGCCCAGGATAGATATCAGTCTCTGGAGAACAGTCTCTAGATGTAGAGCAAGGAACACAGGATCAGCAGTGTATCACTCTCTAAGCAGTAGCGGGATGTGTCCCTGTTGTTCTAAGCTGAGCCAGTACCACCACCGTGGGCTAGGAGGAATGCGACTGCCAAACCTGAAGTAACCAGAATAGGAATCACCCAGAATGTGAGTAGTGAGTAACCCTGCGTGTGCCAAATGGATTGTGTTACGAAGCCCTTGGGATGCCACGGTAGATGATAGTTGCCCAAGCTACGAAGAGCCGATGCACAGAGCAGTGCAGATGGAACTGTACACTTTGAGAGAATGAGAAACGGAGCCAGGACACCCTTCCGGTGTCGCACAGAATCCTATAGCAAAAGCGAACAGACTACCGTCGCCAACCGGCGTGGTCACGGTGCACCCCGAACACCGGACAAGCGGAGCTCTGCAAGGACTGGTTTAGCGTCAAAAGGTGACTCAAAGTGTAACGGCTCAATGAACCAACAGAGGCTTGGCAAGCTAAACAAGTGGCACGTAACCGGAGACTACAGGCACTGCACGGGTTAATCTGGTACATTCAGAAGAGCAATGCTCAGCGAGTAAATGGCAGGCAACCTCGGGCTACAGCTGAATGAGCGAGAGAGGAACAGAGAAACAGTTCAGAATGTCACCAACACGACCGGAGGACACTGCAGCAGCAACCGGACAGGAGCGATAACCGGAACCGGATGGAAACAGCCGCAGGAACACCACCGGAGAGCGGATCAATCACGGAGCAGGATCAGTAGCCAGAACCGGGTCGAATCACAGAGCAGGGTCATCAGCCAGAGCCGGGTCAGATCACGGAGCAGGGTCTTCAGCCAGAGCCGTGTCAGATCACGGAGCAGGGTCGTCAGCCAGAACCGGGTCAAATCACGGAGCAGGGTCGTCAGCCAGAACCGGGTCAAATCACGGAGCAGGGTCGTCAGCCAGAACCGGGTCAAATCATGGAGCAGGAACAGGAGAAGAGTCAGACTAGCCGGGTCGGTACACAGGAGACACTGGAATTCAGCAACAAGGCGCAGCAACAGGAACACCACGAAAGGGCATCTGACAAGTGCCCAAACCCCAGCATATAAAGGCACATCCTGGGCGGGCCAATCAGACTCCTCCAATGCAAAGGTACACAGTCATAGATTGACAGGGAATCACGGGGACCGTGATACTGACGAGGCCAATCTGGAGCAATCAGGATGACCGGTCAACGGTCCATATTCAGTTTCTGTAACACCCTTATCAACACTGGAAGGGGAAGAAAGATGTATGCCAGAGGGAATGTCCAAGGAATGGACATAGCATTGACAGCTAGAGCCAGAGAGTCTCTCCACCGACAGCAGAACACTGGAACCTTCCTGTTGTGTCGCGTCACCATCAGATCCACATGGGGCATCCCCCATCTCTGAACAAGGAGTTGAAACACCTCAGGGTGTAACTCCCACTCTCTGCTGTCCACTGTTTGACGACTGAGGAAGTCTGCCATGATATTGTCTACACCTGGAATGTGCACTGCGGAAATGACAGGGACATGAACCTCTGCCCAAGACAGAATGGCATTGACCTCTAACCAAGCAGCGAGACTTCTTGTTCCTCCT
This sequence comes from Rhinophrynus dorsalis, assembly GCA_037306005.1. Taxonomy (NCBI): domain Eukaryota; kingdom Metazoa; phylum Chordata; class Amphibia; order Anura; family Rhinophrynidae; genus Rhinophrynus; species Rhinophrynus dorsalis. The sequence goes on from CM074724.1 coordinate 195,272,829, forward strand.
TACCTGTTAATGTAGGCCACTGCTGTGGCGTTGTCGGACTCCACTCAGACTGGACAGTCCTCCAGTTGAGACACCCAATGACAGAGCATGAAATATCGCTCGAATTTCCAGGATGTTGATTGGGAGAAGGGACTCCTCCATGACCCACTTCCCCTGAACGCTGAAGCAACCCAGAACAGCTCCCCAGCCCGAGAGGCTGGCATCCATCGTGACCGTGGTCCAGTAGGGAATCAGAAAGGATCTCCCTTTCAGCAGATTGGAAAGGTCCAGCCACCACTCCAAGCTCAATTCCACATGAGGGGGAAGGGACACCGACAACCTCTGATGATCTGGTCAATCCCTGCAGGCCTGTATCACGTACCTCCTAAGATCCCTGGTGTGTGCCATGGCGAATGGAACCGCTTCTATCGTGGAGATGAACTTCCCCACCAGAGAAGACCACCTCTGAACTGGGACCGGAACCTGAGACAGAATTGCTGATACCCTGTGGGCAATTTGATGGGCTACTGCATCCAGTAGAAACACCATGCTCCTGAGTATCGAATAGAAGACCCAGGAAAATCAGTTGCTGGGATGGGACAAGATCCGACTTGTCTAAGTTGACAATCCATCCGTGATGGGTGAGGACTTGGATGCAGGTCTGAACTTGCTGATGAAGAAGGTCCATTGATGTGGCTTTCAATAGCAAGTCGTCCATGTAAAGAGTCACTCTGATGCCGTCTCGATGGAGAATGGATATCAAGGCCTCCAGAACTCGTTGGAAGACCCGAGGAGCCGTTGTCAGACCAAATGAAAGAGCCGAGAACTGAAAATGTCCTCTGTCGCATGCAAAGCGCAGGTATGGCCTGCTCACTTGATTGATGGGGATGTGTAAATGCGCATCCTGAAGGTCCAGAGAAGCAAGAAACTCCCCCGGAGACATGGCAGCGATCACTGTGCGCAGACACTCTTGACGATAGTGAGTTCTGTTCATGAAGAAGTTTAGATCCTTCAAATGCAAAATAGGGCGACATCTGCCATCCTTTTTGGCTACCACAAAGAGGTTCGAGTAAAACCCCGAACTCCTGTCTGAAAGAGGCACTGGCTCCAGGACATCCTTGTCCAGAAAAGCCTGAACAGCTCTGTTGAACAGACGGCGTTTCTCTGCGTCTTGCGGAGTATGAGAAAGACGAAAGCGAAAAGGAGGGAGAGAATAGAAAGGGATCTTTTATCCGTCTGTCACCACTTGTAAAACCCATGGGTCCGACACAGAATCTTCCCAAATCCCGCGAAAAAGTCACAGACGACTACCCACAACGAGATGCGGACCCGGGTTTGGTGAGTCATGCTGAAGCAGTCTTGGCAGCCTTGGGCTTTGAGGCAGCCTTGGGCTTCCATTGCTGTTTGGGCTTGGAGGAACGCGGAGCTGACGGAACTGCCTGGTTCGTCGAACATGTCTCAGTTCGAAAGGAACGAAAGGACCGGTTGTGTTTAAACGGCAACTTCTTCTTAGAGACCAAGGGCAAGAGAGTACTCTTACCCCCCATGGCCTTGCTAATCAGTTCCTTAAGATCAGGCCCAAACAAGGAGGTGCCCTGTAAAGGCAAAGAAAGTAAGACTTTCTTGGAAGCAGAGTCAGCAGACCAGATCTTGAGCCAAAGAGCACGCCTGGCTACCACAGAAGTAGTAGATGCCCTTACCATCGTGCGGGCGGCATCAAAAGCAGCAGCAGATTCATAGTGTTGCGCTTCAGAGATATTGGCGAGAAGACGCAATTTCTCCGAAGTAGGTGCATCCTGACGGACAGCCGTAGTGAGTTGTTCAGTCCAGACTGCAATAGCCCGGTTAACCCACGCAACAGCAAACACTGGAAGCATAGCGGTACCAATAGAAGCAAAGATGGACTTCAGGGAAACCTCAAGTTTCTTGTCAGTCCAGTCACGCAGCGCAGAAGCGTCAGAGACAGGTAAAGCAGTAGATTTAGATAGTCTAGACATGGGAGCGTCCATTTTAGGGGGATGAACCCATTTAGCCAGCTCAGCTTCAGAAAAGGGATAAAGCTTAGCAAATTTTCTGGACACAGAAGCAGATTTGTCCGGAGATTTCCACGCCTCAGAAACCAAACAATCAAGAGTGGGGTTAGGAGGAAAATAAGTAAGGGGCTTAGCTTGCTCCTGAAAAACATCAGAAGGAACCTCCTGGACCAAGGGAATGTTGAGTGTGGTTAACACAGCCCTGATCAGGCCCTCAGCGGAGGGTTCAGGATCAGCTTCAAAGGGATCCCCATGGGACTTAGAAGACTCCAAAACAGTACCATCCTCAACATCCGAATATAGCAACAATTCTTCCTCGGAAGAATCTGACACATCAGGTGCCCCCTGTGGTTTAGGCAGGGAAGACCTGATAGTAGAGGGGGTCTGCCACATTTGACGTGCCCACTGTATCTGGTGTGGAAAGAGTTGTAATCTGGACCTAAGGTCCCTAGTCGCAGCCTTAAACTCTAGCACCCAAGCTGGCTCAATAGCATAGCTGGAAGTCCCTGGGTTGCTGTCAGGAACTCAGAACATGCTGGGCATAAATGACCAGAGAACTCTCTAGGTAGCCCTGCATGACAGGAAGAGCAATGCGCAATGGGGGATACTGAGACCCAGCCTCCTTAGTCTTAGGTCTAGCCCCAAGCTCCAGCGGTATAGACATTCTCACAGTGTCAAAATAACCAACTGTACAGTAAATCACCCAATTACAGTGTGAAAGATTAATATTTCACCCCAGAAGCGCTAAATATAGACTTATCTGGCACGCTAAGGGTTAATCTGCAGAGGAGAGAAGGAGAGTCCAAACCCTGCTTAGGATACTAGCTGAGAAAAGCTCACAAAATGGCTGCCGCGACAGGAGTCGATCAGAAAATAGGCACGAACTAAGCGCTTATGGGAAATGTAGTTTTTCCCAAAAAGTACCCCAAAACAGTACTCTAAGCCCCCCAACACACTAACTATAAACCAGATGATAGAGCAAGGGTAGACAATTAAAATGAGCCCACTCTGAAGTTGCTATGTGAAGCGGTTGCAGAGATACGTCCCAGTGTTGTCCCATAGAAAGTAAATGGAGCAATGGCGTCTATGCGGTAAAGCACGCCTTAAGGGCGCTGTACTCAATTTTAAGAAAAGTTAAAGTAAAAGTTAAAAACATGTAAAACATACATGAAACATGTGTGCATACTTAGAAAACACTAACCCAGTAGGGAAAGTACAAAAAAAAACAAAAACCTAAATATTTGTCAAACCAGCAGACAAAAGGTTAAGTTACCACATAAACCTGCTCCCAATACCCAACAGACATACACATATATACCCAATGAGTGCAGGAGTGCGCAACGAGAACTCCCAAATACAAGCCCAGCAAAGGGGCACTGTGGGACAAGTGGACCTGCAGCACTCAAAGGGTAGCTCACCTCTCCTGCAGATCTTCTGTCTTCAGATTACCATGCAGCAAGAATTACCTCAGAGGGTATTCCCTGGGGAAGCACTTGTACCCAAGATTTTCCCCCTCAGGGCTTAAGGTCCACAAAAAAGCACCTGGATACTGAGCTAGCCACATTGGAGAGCATTTGTCAGTCATGGTAATCCGCCTATTGGTGGTATTCCATATCTGACAGAAAAATAAAAAATAAACTAAAACTATAGAAGAATGTTCTCCACTTGGTGTTGTCGCACCAAGGAACAAATCATTCTGGAGCTGGTTGCATAAGCTGCAGCCTAGGAGGGAAGGAGGCTCCACCCCCTGCATACATTTAAAGAAATGTTCCTGCCTACTTAAAGGGGCGGATTGCCTCCCAGAGTTACCAGTAACCTGTATTGGACGACAGAGAAAAACTACTTTTAAACAAGCAAACTATTTAGCACCCCTTCATAGGCCACAAACAAAGCTTAAACCCAAAGTATAATTATGAGACAATTATGAGACAACAAAATGTGTTAATTTTTTAGACCTAGTGTTCGTAAAAAACTTTTGTAGCCACAGACCATCCAACATGGCCACAGCTTTTTTTTTTTTCCAGGGACACTGTCTTCAGCCTCAGTGGGATCTATCAATTCAATACTGCATAGTTAAAGAAGACACAGTTAAAAGCAAAACCAAACAAAAATAAAACAAACTTATAATCAGTTCCAAGGGAGTACCTAAATTTTGCTTTCATGGGTGTATGAAGAGACAAGAAAAAAACAGGAAGGGGTGCCAATAGTGTTACCCAACAAGTTAAATAGTAATAATAGAGCATATGTAGAATAACTCACATTTATAAATTGCTGACAATCAGGTATACACCTGTTATCAACTACATGCACATGCAGAGTACTTTACCTGTCTCTGCTCGGGTATCCGTCGACTGGATGTTCTTCCGATCTCTTTCACCTCTGCCAACCTCTTTGGAAAATAATCAGATTCCAAATAGTCCACTCGATTCCAAAAAAATAATATTGGACAGCAATAAACTCCAAGGTAAATAAAATAAAAATAAGATAAAATAAAAATAAAAATTATATAAAATAAAAATTAAAAATAATAGATGTAAATAAGCCTTCAAAAAAATGCAAAATATTTATTAATAAAAGGCCCTTAAAAGTACGCGTTTCGCAGAACTAGGACTGCTTTATCAACATCAAATTGCCACAAAGTTAAACAGAACGACTCGTCCCACTTTCTTGGATGTTTCGTTATTTTCAGTTAAGGTGTTATGTCGCGTCCATTGCTCAGCAACACCAATTATCTAGGCCCCTGTCGTACTTTGAGAAAAAATGTACATAACATGATCCCCCTAAACACGGAGTGTCTCACCTGTACTTGGGGCTGCTGACCGGTGGATGTGCTGAGACCCCATCTTTTGTGGGACAGTGGGAGTCTGACCTGGGGATCTCTCTCTCACCTAAACAATGGGAACAAATTATGTACCTCACTCATCTGCTTATAAGTTGCTTTCCCGGTGGTACTTGACTCCGCTAGCTCAACAGAGGTATGATCCCTCTGGTGATGGTCTCAGCTGCTGCTGTCAACAGGCTCCGGGATCTCTACTTCATATTTGGTGGCACTGTCCGGTGATCGCACCTTATTGGGAGTCAATTCACGGCATTCTTCGCAGTGTACTCTACAACACCCTGAATTTTAAGCCTGAATGTTTGCTATTACACCACACCACTCTCAGCCCTTCCAAATACAAGCGTTCTCTGCTTTCGCAGTTGTTGGTGGCGGCTAACGATTTGATTCCCCTTCAATGGAGGGATCAGGCCCCGTCTGGCTTCACGGCCTGGGTAGAAAAAGTGGAAGAGCTCAGAGTGATGATGGAAATAGGTTCATCTTCTCAAAAGGAGATGGACCGGTATACTGAGACATGGCTCCCCTGGATGATGTTTTTGGAGGGCCCTGAGTGTCCGCGGCTGGTCCATTGAGAGGCCCGGGGTGTCCATGTAGTTGTCAGATTACTTTGCCCCTGTGATACTGAGATTGGCGTTCCTCCTCCCCTCGCGGTCTGCTGTGTGGCGTGGGGTGGGACGAGCAGGCTCCCGGCGCAGCTCCGGTGGACTTCTGCGGATCTCTGTGGGTTACCCTACTCTCGGCTACTTTCTTTGCAGCTCTCCGGGCATCTGTGGGTCTGGAGAGTCAACTTTTGTGTTCACACACTGCTATTATTGCCATTGTATTTGGTCATTTCTGTGCTGTTAACCCTTGTACCTAACTTTATCCCCCCTTTTCTTTCTGTATCCCTCTCCCACCCCCTATGGACTTTGTTTCTCTTTTGTATCTCTTTTAAAACTTAAATAAAATTTAATTGACACTAAACAAACAGAACGGCTCCAAACAATACACATTTAAACATTGTATCAACATCTCATTGGTTGAAATGAGACCAACCTCCTCCGCTGGTCTACACTTCAAATTAGTTATAATTTAACCATATACCATCTCAAAATCATCCCACATATTGATAATAAACAAAACCTCCTAAATATAAACCAATTGAATCTCATATTTAAGGCTATTATCATAACACAAATTAAAACTTACCCAAAAGACTACAAGCTCCATAATACCTATTATAACCACATCTAATCCTCCATCCCACCTACATAAATAATGCTATAGGCTCATTCCTCCAAATGAACAAATCGGAGCTAAAAACTTACCTAACTAAATAAACAATAACGACTAGACTAACCACATAACAGTTAGTCCCCAATCTCAAATACTGGATCAACACTAGACTCCCAAAAATCTACACCATATAATATATCGCCCCGGGCACCCAAAGGGTCAATTCTGTCAGCGCAATATATAACTGTCAAGTTGTTACAAAATATCTATCAGCTCTCTCAAATAGTAAACCTACACTGGACCACGAGAGTCAGAGCGGCAACCCGAAATATTGCATATCGCCCCGGCGCCCTAAGGGTTAATACTCCCAGTGCCACTAACCAATAACCGAGATGCTGAACGAATACAAATGGAACAACTTCACAAAAGGACCAAAATGGCAGTCCATACAACTTAACATATCGCCCCAGCACCCAAAGGGTCAATCATGCTGGCTCAATATATAACTGTCACGTTATAACAATCGATCAGCACTCTCAAATGATAAACAACACTGGACCACCGAGAGTCAGAGCACGACCCCGCACCATAACATACCACCCAGGTACCCGAAGAGTGAACACTTCCAGTGCAATATACCAATATCAGAGACACTGAAAGAACAAAAATGAAACAACATGACAAAAGAACCAATACCTGAACTAAACAGACAAAAAATACCTCTAATCTGATCAACCCTACCCTCAAATAACCAAAATAAAAATAAAACAAGCTAATAAGGGTCCAACCTCCTCCTAATATACAGATAGTATAAAACTATCACACGGCTATACTACCGCAGAGGTCAAAAAATTAACACACCCAAAAAAATATAGACACATTAATCAGATATCTCAACGACCTCCCAGCAGTATAAGCCACATGATAGAAACAAAATTACCAGAATGTATCCACAGTCTCATTAAGTCCCTTGGGATATAAAGTGTTGAGTCTATAAATGGCTATATCTATCATATCTCTCTGATAGAGCTATATACTCAATCGGAATAACTGACATCCCCTCAGGGTTACTACCATGGTGGTCCAGAAAATGTCTTGATACCCCATGGTGCAAAAACCCATTGGAGATATTCCGTCTATGTTATCCTATGCGAGTTCTTAGATGCTGTGTGGTGCAGCCCACATATTGTAGGCCGCACCCACAAAGCAACAAATATACTACAAAACGAGTAGCACAATCCATAGAACTCCTAATACAAAATTCTTCACCAGATACAAATGACTTGAAACTCTTCTTACTATGACCAATAAACTGACAAGTGAGGCAGATTCTAGTCCCACACCTGTATACTCCGTTATTACTGACATTAGTTAGTGTTCGTTGAACCAATGTCTTAGATCTATTATGTACAATTTTAGAAAGCGCTAACATATTCTTTAATGTAGGTGCTATCCTATATACTATTTTAGGTCTTTTTGGGATAATATCGGCCAATAAAGGGTCCTTCATTAAGATACCCCAGTGTTTACAGATTATCTCATTAAGATGTACAGTTTTATTATTATATCTCGTTATAAAAAAAGGGGAAATCCCCCTCTTTCTCCCCCCTTCCTTTCTTCTCAACCTTTTTCCTTCTCCCTTCTAATTGGCTAGCCCGATTTTTGGAATCAACAATAAGCTGTCTTGGATACCGTTTCTGCCGGAACCAGTCCAATAAAATCTCAGATTGTACATCAAAGTGTTCTACCCTACTACAGGCAACTAGGCTCACTCAGACACCCCTTTGTGTCAGGTTACAGCAATTTATACCCACACGGGTCCAGTATATATACACAATACAGAATTTATAATATACTGACACAGGTCAGGCAAAGTTTGTGTGATACTCAAATGAGGCAGCAATGAACGGGTTACTATTAGGCCAGGAATACTGACAGGCCCTAATAGAGCGAGGCCCTTAAGACTCACTCTGCAGAGAGTGCACAGATAGCGAGAAACGCCCAGTAAACAACGGAGGCCCAGGATAAGCTTGTGGACTGCGGCAGCACTAACGGAGGACTGTGAGGGTCTGCCTGGCAAACTGTCCATAAGGGACATTTTTCAACCACTTCTTGTGGTGGCAACGGTTGTAGGGGAGATAGCTATTGACATCAACCTTTTTAAAGAAGGTCCGTGAAACTATCCTTTGTCCAGGGATTCCTATTAACTCCAAATCCAAAAATTCAATTGAGACTTTATTAACAGATTTCGTAAAAGAAATCTTCCATGGATTATCCTCTATATGACTAATAAATTGGCCAATCAATAATATATCTCCTTTCCAAATTATCAAAATATCATCTATACATCGTCAGTAGAATAACAGGTTCGTGCCCATATACGCCGACCCGTAGACCTTTTGTTGTTCAAGTAGGCCCATAAACAGGCTCACATAGCTGGGCGCGAACCTGGTACCCATCGTAGTCCCCTTTAATTGCTTATAAAGCTCTTGATTGAATTCAAAAAAATTATGAGTTAATGTGAAGATAATTGCATCCAATATAAATTCTTTTTGGTCTTGAGGCATAAGAAGATCGCCCTTCAAAAAATGTCTAGCTGCTAAAATCCCCCCCTCATGAGGGATATTAGAGTACAAGGCCGTTATATCCATACTAACCCACGTATAATCAGAAGACCAAACTATATCACTAATCAAGTCTAATAGATAGGAGGAATCTCTAAGGTAAGAATCCAGGCCCAACACCAATTTCTGAAGATGTGTATCAATATAAGAAGACAAATTGCATGTAAGGGAATCTATGCCAGATATGATCGGTCTACCTGAAGGCTTTATCAAAGATTTATGAACCTTTGGTAAATGATAATATATTGCCATATGTGGTCTATGAACAGAAATAAAAATCATTCTCTTGACTATCCACTATCCCTCTAGCATAGGCTCCCTCCACCAATGAGACCAACTCTTTCTTATACAAGAGTAGGATCAGACTTAAGTTTAACATAATAAGCCTCATCAGAAAGAATGCGATTTGCTTCATCCATATAATCAGTGTAGTCCTGGATAACCACTGAGCCCCCCTTGTTCGCCGACCTGATTGCAATAGATCGATTAGTTCTCAAATTTTTTAAAGCTTTCCTTTCACCTGATGTCAAATTATCAAAACCTCCAAACATTTCTGGAATCTTCCTAAATTCATCCATCACTAAAGAACTAAACAGATCCACAAAACTTCTCTTACAATATATCGGATTAAAGGTGGATTTAGGCTTCAATCCTGATGGAACTGGACCATTCACAATATAATCAGTTTGAATGTCATAAACCGGTAAAACATCCATACCCAAAATGTCACTAACAGAACCATCTATCAATACAGGATTAACACCTGTCTGAGTATTTAACTTTTTGTTAGCAAAATATCTTTTTAAAGACAACTTCCTCACATATTCATTCAAATCAATGAAAAGTGAAAAGATGTCTGGCTCATTAGAAGGACAATATGAGAAACCTTTCTTTAATATAGATACTTCATCCTCAGAAAGATGGTATTTAGATAAATTAAATATCCCATTATTCTCAATGGACTCCACTAGTCCACTCTTGTTTTCTTGTTGGCATTTATTGAGTCCTCGTCCTCTTTTACCCCTGCATTTAACCTTTTCCCCACTCCTCCTTCTTCCCTCAGTGGCAAAAATCGATTTTGGTCCCTCCACCAGGGCATCTCCAGACCCTAAAAAAAGTCTTCGGTATAGCTCCCAGATTGGAGGGACCACTGATGGGGGGTAATAACTCTCTGTTCAATAGACCCTCATCTGAGTAATTTGAAACTGACTTATATTCCTGTGTCAGATTGAAAGTCCAACAATTTATTATTCCCACTAAAACTAGTCCTGGGGTCTATAGTATCCAACTTATCCTTGGACAATTGTGCCACGTTACCCTTCATCTGTTCTTCTAATTTTTCTCAGGAGCTTGTGGACGCATTCTTTTCCATACTCAAATTTGTTTATTCTTATAATCACCCTCATCTCTTACAAATTTCTCTCTCTTGTTCTCCACAATTTCCCTCTGGAAAGAATCCACATTCCGTTTGGTTCTTTCTTCCAGTTTACAGAAACTAGGCTCATTCTTATGTGCCTCAAGTTCTTTAGTTTTTGTTGACAATTGTTTTTAAATAACCTCAATCTTCTTCTCTCTAAACTGGATTAAAAGAAACATTAAGTTGAATGAACAAGCTGTCACGCACACAGTGGGTAGGAAACTGTGTGTGTGTGTGCCGGCACTGGTACCGATGCTAGCGTGCGGAGCTGGGGTACGTAGCTGGTGAGCGGTGACGGCGTGCCAGGCACTCCCTTGCTGCAGCCGAAGCTGGTTAGAGGTGCTGGTCGCGAAATCAGATTGTTCCACCCCGGTTGAGCCGGGGTGCAACCAGGATGGGAGTACCTGGGAACCGATGGAAACCAGGCCGGCAAGACGGACTAGATACAGGGCTGAGAGGGATAGGAGATATGAGTAGTTCGGAGAAGCCAGGGGTTGAACCAGTAGGGAAGGTCAAACGGAACCAAAGGTCAAAACCAGGAGCACAGATCAGGCGTAGTCAGGCGGAGCCAAGGGTCAAAACCAGGAGCACGGATCTAGCAGCCGCTAGAATAGCACAGGAGCCCAGAACAAAAGCCTTCAGCAAGTTCAATGGAACGGGCACCCTAAGCCTGGGGTAGCCCGTTTAAATACAAGAGGCAGCCAATGGGAAGAACAGCTGAGAGAGGCTGGCTAAGGGGTGAATAACTGATTGGAGGGGCTGGAGGAATGGGAACCCGGTCCGGACGCATGCGCATCTGCCAGCCTGAAGGCAGACGTGCACTGCGCATGCGCGGCCCGACAGAGCCGCGGACCGGAAGAATCGCCGCAGCCGCCGAGAGACAGATGCGGCCGGGGAAGCGGTGGACACAGGCGAGTGGTGACACAAGCATCCAAAGCCCTATACCATTGGTCTGAAAAAGACTTATCTGGAAAAGATGGAGCTAAACCTAACCTCAGACCACGTGGGATAATTTCCATAGCCATATATTTTTTAAGCAAGGCTATGTTCCACCATTGACGGCATTCATCCTTCATGAGATTCTCTACATCAAGGAATTTTTTGTTTAAATCCTGTCCAACTGAGTTGGACGTATAGACTTATTTGCAAACAATTCCTCACTCAATTTAGATCTCACCATATCTCTATCCTTCAAATTAAACATCTTAACATAGTATAAACTTATGTGAAAATCACCACCAAAAATATATAAAATGCGTATATATGTGAATATTAAACAGTCAACTTATTAGTGTCCAATCTCAATATGCGGCTGCTCTCCTGTAGATCCGGTAATCTCCCAGCGTGAAACTGCAAACAAAACAAAAAACAAGAGGCGCTCCTAGTGTGATATTGTTAACTTCCTCGTGATACACCAACCACCACCACAGTAATTCTCCTCGTGATACACCAACCACCACCACAGTAATTCTCCTTGTGATACACCAACCACCACCACCACAGTAATTCTCTCGTGATACACCAACCACCACCACAGTAATTTCATGGGTGTGGGGCTTCCATCTTTCTTCAGGCCTACAAACTGCATTTGATATGCAAATAAACAGAGACAAAGAACAGGGCTGTATCCTTTCAGAAAAAAACACAGAAAGAAAGAAACTGGAAAAAAAATGATTTTACCTAAAACCAGCCCAGTGAACCCAGAATAATAGGGCACTGAATCAGTGTAACTTTTCTAAACACCCTCCCAAGTCTGTAGTCTGTTTTAAATGATTACCTCCTATGCAGCTATGATTCCCCTGTACTGACTGCAGGGGAAGTCTGTGATACGACAGGCTTGCGGCTCTGCAGCTGAGCCGAGATTGCGTTAGTAAAAAAATAATTATTTCACTGAAACGGTCTTCTACATGTGCTTGGTTTGCAAGACCGTTTCAGTGAAATAATTATTTTTTAGTAACGCGATCTCGGCTCAGCTGCAGAGCTGCCTGATGCAAATAAGACCATAAAGGTTTGAGAGATGAACCTGGGGACAAATCAAATCTTTTTTACCATAGCTACAATATGGGGATTAGTAATATTTCAGTATTGCTATCCCTTTAAGTTTCCAACCCAAAACAAAATCACAGTCCCACAGCCCCCTATGCACTTTAAAGTCAGAAAACTCTAAACAATACATCCTGATACAAATTTTCCCTTATGTCACTCCAATTTCTCTTAAAAAGGTTTTGCACTCTAGAAATTAAAAACCTGTGCCTTCTAAAATAGCGCCCTGTAGAAGTCCACTATCCACGGTCTCCAAAATGTGGTTAATAATTAAATGTATGCAGATCTATATATTAATAATAAATCATGAATACAATGGTCCGTCTACTTATGAGCAGTATTTAATATAGAAGTAAAAATACAGATATTTACATTCATAAGAGTGTGATTCCTTCAAACTATACTAGGCAAACTAGTTCCCTTATCCCCCTTATTGAACAAGTTACCCACAGTCAATCCAATGTTACCTGATATTCCAAATTGTGCACCAGAGGGGATGGGAAGGCAGGAAATGGGGGAGGGGGAGAAATCACAGGAGGAGAGAGACAGCCTGGAATCCAGAGGATAAGAAGAGAATTAACCAGAGAAGCAGTTGCTCCATACTTTACCTACTTTCTAGCCACGCCCCCTTATTTCCTTTTGGCTAAAGGTTATGATGTCACAAAACAAGCACCCCATCCATTTTCACCATGTGGACAGACCACCACACAAAGTCCTGAAAATTCGAGACTATGTTTCTGCGTCTCTCATAGCGGATTCGCCCATGCCAATGCTTTACCAGACAACAGTGAGATCATGAAGCCTACCTTGCTTTGATCGTTAGGACAGGCACTTGGTACCAGTTCTAGAAATATGCTCAACTGATTTAAAAAACCACGGCACAACGTGGGTTCACCATTATATCGTAGAGGGAGCGGAGTGGATCCAGACAGCCCTCGGGGCACAAAATTTTCTGTACTGGCCACTACTACCAGTGCAGGATCGGGAGAGGCCACCGGTAGTCGCGCAACCCTTTCCAGATGCGCAGTGCGATTAAGGAGTGTTTGCATTGCCAAGGACATTTGATCAATACGTTGATCTTGCCTATCCATATGGGAGAAAATGTTAGGCAACTTTGAACTACCTGTACCTTCAGCACTCATGGCCCTTTCGTACTGTCACTGGGACTGCAGATAAATAAATACTCTGACAGGTACAGGTAGAATAAAATAAAGTTTTTATTGACATACAGGCTGTAAAATAATAACCACACTTCTCCAACCTTCCCGGGTCAGGCATGGGGACAGTGCAAGGTCCACTACAGAACAGCACTGAACGTAGCCAGGCCATCTCCAGATGATGAGAACCAGGATGTAAGCACAATAGCGAACAGCATGTGGTAAGGCACACAAGCAGGGAGCAAGAAGAGGCTCAAGTAACCTAGAACACTAGGATACTACTGACGTCCTAGAACGCTAGGACCTTCAGACAATACGAATGGCCAGATCCGCTAACCGACCAGCACTCACACCCGGATGCCCAATAGAGAGGTCAGATATGCAGGTCAAGGTCATACACAAAACGGGTAGTCAGACAGGCCAAGGGTCATACACGGAGCAGTTAGTCAGACAACCGGATCGAGAATGGACTGGGTAGTCAGACAAGGTCAGAGGTTCAGACACTAATTGGGTAGGCCTCCAAGTAAGGAGGAGATACAACGCTAAGGTGAGCATGGCCTATAAGACTATTGAGTGCATAATGACCTGTGAGCAACCAGGAAGTCCGTGACCAGAATGAGCCACCAGCCATTACAGGAGTAATCAGGTAGCCAAGGCCCAAATTACGGCACTGTGATAAAGGGCTGGGAAAGAAGTGGGAGGGTAGGGATGAGGATGAGGTTAGAAAAATTAGAGCCTCTGTGAGATGGGGAGGAAAGTGGCTGTGGGTGGCAGCATATGGGGATATGATTAGGGCCTGGGTTTGGGGAAATGTCACCAGTCACCAGGAGGAGAATAACACATACAGCGAGTATATGGGAATGTGATTTGTGTCTGCTGTGGGCTGGAGTGGAAGGATGAGCTGGTCTGAGCAATAGATACAGGGTGTGGTTGCAAAAAGGATTTTATGAGAGTAGGGAGGTAGAAATATGAATATGGGGAGCATTAGGCAAATAAATTGAGTGCTGGATTTTGCAGTATAAGAGCAGAGTTGAATATAGCAATAAAAGGGCATGCTGCATTGTGGGGTAACAGAGCAGGTAGAAGGGAGAAAGCAAAAACAAAACAAGAGTCTTTGGAAGCAAGTGTTGCTGCAGGGAGGGATGTCTTTCTTCAGTCCCACTTCTCACCTCAGCGCAAACATCCCTGTAACTCCATTAAGTCCTTAACAGAACCACATGAGATGATAGTTCATCCTAGCACGGCGATTCTTATAATTTCCCAGACAGTCCAAGTGCTAAGAGTGCTTTATTTTGTATTAAACTCCAGAGGTTGATGGTGAATTTGGAAGCTGGCTCTTTTAGGACTACAGAGTTCTCAGATATGAGGGTGTTCTTTTTCAGTGGATCCTGGTTGTTCTTTTAAACAACTCCTGCTCCAAGTCCTGAATTAAGACCACTTCACTTGGAATGTCGCACCTAGAATGGGGATCCCTTCAATGCATGGCAATATTGACTTTGGATGCCGCCTGACCGGTCTTAGGTCCCTTGGAAAAGACAAAGAGGGAATCAGCATTGTGGAAAGGCTGTTTACGATGCACATAATATTTAAGACATCGCATGAAATCCAGCCGGTGAAGATCCTTTCCCTGTTTAGAGGAAAGGTCAGGACAAATGATAGGAAGAACAATTTCCTGGTTGATGTGAAAGTCAGAAGCTACTTTAGGCAAGAAACCCTGAGAGATATGAAGTACAGCCTTGTCCTGCTGAAATACCAGGACAGGCGGTTGATATAAGCCACTGCGGTCAAGATGTCTGACTGCACCCAGACTGGAGTTCCAGTATGTACTTGAGACTAGGTTAGAAATGCCAGACGGATGGCACAGATCTCCAGGATGTTGATTGACAGTAGGATCTCCTCTCTGGTCCACTCTCCCTGAGTTGTCAACTCCGTCAACTGTCCCAAAGTTGCACACCAATCTCTCAGGCTAGCATCTGCTGTGACCAGATTCCACTCCGGAATGACCTTGAGTCAGATGAGGACAATGTAGCCACCACCAGAGAGCCTCCTTCATTTGAGGCTTATGAAGTGAGACAGTTGAGAATGTTGTCCAGGCCAGTTTCTGATAATGTCCAGCAGGAGTTCCTTTTGTGGAACTGAGTGTAAGGGGGCTGCTTCCAGTACAGACACCAAACATCCTACAATACTCATGTAATCCCTTATTGTTTCAGAGGTCCAAACCTTTAACACATCCTGGAACAGTATCTGTATCTTGTAGAAATTGTTGGCCCAGAAAGATAAGGACCTGGGATGGAATCTGAGAAGACTTCCTGAGGTTGAGAATCCAACCGTGGTGCACCGGAATGCACAGTCTTTGATATGGAATACTAAGGTTTCTGAAGAAGCCTTGATCAGTAGATCTTCCAAATATTAAGTCAGATAAATGCTTTGTGAGTGGATGTATATGACTAAAGCTACCATGATTTTCATGAAGATTCTTGGAGCTAAGGGCAGGCTGGAGGTCAGTGAAGAGAAATGGTAATGACTGCGTGTAAAAGCAAAACATAGGAGACTTTGGTGGTCTAGATGGATCAGGTAGGTATCCTGAAGATTCAGAGAGGCCAGGATCTCACCTGGACACAACACTGAGATGGAAAAGCAGAGATTCCATCTTGAAGCTTGTAACATCCCACATAGAGGTTGAGGCATTTCAGGTCCAGAATAGTGCATCCTTCTTGGGAGCCACAAAAATGTTGGAATGGAAACCTAAATGTGTTCTTGGGCTGGGACCGGAATTAGAACCTTCTTGTCCAGCAAAGAAGAGAAGAGGTCTATAAAGAAATGTTCCTGCTCTAAGTTCAGAGGAACCTTTGACTAAAACATAGGTGAGGGGACAGGACAATGCAGTACCCATTCAGAAACAATTCATAAAACCAATTAATCTATCAAGGAAGAAGCCCAGGCATCTGACCCTCTACAAACAATGACTGATCAGGATTCTGAGAGTCATGCGTATGTTAACTTGTCAGATTTAGGTTTTGAGCAGACTTTTTGCTCTGCCAGCTCTGCTTAGGCTTTAGGGTCGACATGTCTAGGACAACTGAGGGGCTTGTACCCTCTGTTCCGTGAACTGGCATAGGGGATGAAATCTTCTTAGGAGAGTACTCTTGCCACCTGTAGCATCACTAAAGACTTGTTTTTGGTCTGGACCAAACAGGGTCTTAGCCTCAAATGGCATAGAAATCAGTGATTTCTTGGATGATTGGTCACACAGAACAAACCTTTAACCACAAGATTACAGCAACAGAGAAGGCTGAGGCCTTTCAAGAATATTCCCATGGAATACCAGAATGACATGTGGAACAATGAGTTCCGGGAGGTTAGAGAAGCCCCTTGGGGTCAGATATGTTCAGAAAAACCTGTGAAAACTAGTTAAAAGTAACAGCAGTGTAATACAAAATGCCCATAAAGTACTGGCGTGCAAAGGGTTAATCTGGAGCGAAAGAGGGTAGGAAAATCAACCTCTGCATAGTATAAGCTATGGAGAAGTAAGATGACAGCCAAAAAAGTCACCCAGCAGAAATAAGGCTGGGAAACAGGGGGTTCTGATGAGTGAAGGGTATTTTATCCCATTGCTGTAACTGAGCAACATTTGGCTCTCCAGCCATGCAGCAAAGCAAATTATACACTACTAGTGTAAAAGCCTGTGTACAAGGGCCAAGGTCCGGGTAATGTTGACCCTTTGAGTGCCAGAGGGGTATGCAATACATTTCTTTGCAATACTTTGCGTACCCCTCTGGCACTCAGAGTTAAACGGCTGCTACCTCATTGCTCCATGCGATGCAGTCTTGCGTCGCCTCACTCACACGATGCAAGCATGTGCGGTAGAGACTGCCCGAACGCAGGCAGTCTCTACTGCACATGACTGCATCGTGACAAACATCCTAGTGAATTATTATATAAGATCTGACAGCCAGATCCCTGGTCATGCGATAAGAGCATAATCGGAGGAAAATAAAGAGCTAACTTTGTGCCATGTAGCATAAATAGATTTGCCCCACATAAGTTTTCCCACTGAAACCTTTGCAGCAAAGATAGCCGTGGTGCTGGTCCCTCTTCTTAAAGGGGCCATGCACCGAACATCATACTTCTGTGTAAAATAACCTAAAAAGTTCCAAAAAACCCCTTGGTACACTAGAGGGAGGAAACTGATAAAGATTACAGTGACTGGCAACTACAGGAACATAAATAAGTATAACAGTTACCAACGTAATAACTGGCACTGAGAAGTCTAATTTAGGAAGAGAAATTAAGGCAGCTGTCTTTGCTACTCATACATAAAAGGGAGAGTAAGGCTAAGGAAGAATGAGTGCATATTCACCATCTAGAAAGAGTAGAACCTCAAAGAGGTTCAGTCGTGAGGAACAGACATAAAATTCAACCTCCACATGGAAATGGACCAAAGAAACTCCTGTGACATGGACAATCCAACTCCAAGCCAGTGATGGGAGTCCATAAATTAATAAAAAGTGAAAAAAGAAACAGGAAAGGACAAGTAGAGCCTTAAGTGGCACTCAGATCAAATATACATAATTTGCATACTCACAAAAATAATAATAATAATGTAATATCAAAAATTTAACATTTATTGAAAAAAATATATCACAGTGTGGTGACTGCAACATCCCTGTCTCCAAGCTATATTGTATCATTGTACACAGTGTAGTCAATAGCAAATAAAGTGAATGGCAACCACAGTGTACTAATAATGCACACAACAAATTACCTACTATAATCTAACATCAATCGAGTTACAAAATAACCAACGTGTTCCCAACCGCCTATTCAAACGTCTCTGGTGTAAATCGTCTAATATTTAAGCCGACACAGATGAAAAGTGATTAGTCCACAACGCATGAAGTGTAGTAAGTAACGTATATTGGAATCACTTGTTAGTGAAATGTTCAGTTCAGTAGTTAGATGTAGTCATTAGTATGCATACGTGATGTTGAAAGAAAGTAAGGTAGATCAGCGGAAGTTTAATAGCGGTCACATCACAAGCAACTGTGTCTGGCACTTTCCACACTCCATACATATATATTTGCTATCAGTAGATAGCTACTTTATTTGTGATTCACTACACTGTGTACTATGATACAAAACGGCTTTCCATTCCATGTTGGATGTGTTATTTAGGTAGGGGTTGCTTTTATTGCAACATTTCTTTTTATGATAGGATACAGGGGGCAAGGATGTTGCAGTCACCACACTCATATTTTTCAATACATTTTGAATTTTTGAGTGCATTCTAATTATGTATATTTGGTCTGAGTGACACTTAAGGATCTACTTGTACTTTCCCGTTTCTTTTTCCCCTTTTCTGTATTTTAGGAGTTATTTTTGGATTTGTGGCACCCCATATGTGTTACATGTGGTTTTGAAATATGGGATTATGTTCATATACATATATATCTCATTATATGTGCTCCTCCTGTATGATTCATTCAGTGATGGAAGCTCACCTAATGGGGGTTTATAAAGCCCCATACCTAAGGAAGAAATAATAAAACAAACCTAAAAACTAAGAGAAATGACACTGCACTCCTTTCTACTTTGCAGAGCATGTGAATCCAAATTAAGGCAGACCTGGTCTTTTTAAAGTACAATGCCCTTCTGGAGTAGGAAGCTCAAACAAAATGGTTCTTGTGTTCCATTTTGTAGTAAAAAAAACCCTCTTTTTTATGAAAGAATAGGGCAGCATGTCAACTGCCAAAATGTTGGCAATTTTGCCATTCCAGAGGCATACTTTTGGATTATGCAGTTTTTGACTTTCTAAGAACTCAGCAAGTGTAGGTTGGTAGTAGATAGTGGAAATCATGTTAATTTAACACAATGATTTGTGGAGGTGGCAGCGGCAGGTGCGGGCATGCTATGACTGGTCATTTTCTCCAGAACAGCTGCAGGAACCCTGGCTACAAATCAAGGGCACACTACTAATATGTGCATCTACGCCCCGTTGACTTTTAGGAGTGCTTCTAATCCTGCTAGATGTTGCACATCTGATGTGCTACTGCTGGTTTGTTTCACAATTAGACCTGCTTCAGGTGGGAACTCAAAGAGGATATGCCTAGATAGGATACTGCTTTCTCCCTGCTCACTTTTGGATCATGGATGAAGAATCTCCATACTTAAGATTTCATAGACTGAGGGCTATTGAAAGATTGTTGCTACAACAGGCTTTGGGCTGGATTCTATTGCAAATGCTAATTTTATCTCTGCTTTTATCTCCACTTTTTCCCATAGACTTCAATGGGTACATTTGTTAATATTTATCTCCTGTAATAGAATCCAGCCCTAGATGTTGCAATTGTACTACCAATAATGCCAGTGGTGCTGCACTTCCAACAGCAGCAGAAGCATCATAGCTAAGGTTGTGGATGTTGATAAGAGGATTTTAGTCTTACCTGTTAAATCCTTTTCTCTTAGTACATACAGGTTACTGGTAACTCGGGGAGGCAATCCGCCCCTTTAAGTAGGCAGGAACAATTCTAGAATTGTATGAAGGGAGTGAAGCCTACCTTCCCTCCTTGGCTGCAGCTAGCCAATCAGCTCCAGAAAGATTTGAGACACTATGACTAGATAGTAGAAGGGAAGAAGACTCCTGTGAGCATGACCCCGAAGGACCCCCACAGTCTGCCACAGGAGAGCCAAGCATGGTCTCTTGACAGGGTGGGAGACCAGAAACCTGTATGGACTAAGAGAAAAGGATTTAACAGGTTAGACTAAAATCCTCTTTTCTCTGTCATCCAATACAGATTACTGGTAACTCTGGGATGTCCAACCATTAAGTTTCCCAGAGGCGGGAAGAAGGCAAGGACCAGGTGCAAGGGCCCCAAAGTCACCAGCACACAGCCAACAATGATCAAAAGTGAAGGAAGCATCAGGAACCAAGGAAAATCCTAGATAGGCAATACCGCCTCCAGGATTTTCCTCCCAAAGCTGGCATCAGCCAATGCCAACACATCCACATGTTAGTGCTTCGAAAAGGTGTGCACAGACGACCAAGTGGCCGTGTTGCACAACTGATCAGCGGAGGCCTGATTCTTGTAAGCCCAAGAGGCCCCAATAGATCGAGTAGAATGAGTCATGACCCTGAAAGGGACAGGCTTCTTCCTAAACTCATACGCCTTGCGAATAGTGGACTTGATCCAAGAGGCGATAGTCACCTTGGATGCAGGTCTTCCTGCCCTAGGACCCTCAGGAATGATGAACAGATCGTCAGAATTCCTGACAGACTCAGTGTGATGCACATAAAACTTGAGACAACGCACCACGTCTAACAAGTGAGATCCCTCTCCTTGTCAGAGGTGGGGTCGGGGCAGAAAGAGGGCACCACAATCTCCTGATTGATGTGAAACTCAGAGACCACCTTCGGTAGAAACTCCTTAGAAGAGCAAAGCACCACCTTGTCCTTATGAAACACCAAATAAGGTGTTTTAAAGGACAGAGCATGTAACTCCGCAACATGGCGAACAGACACAATCGCCAAGAGAAAAGCCATTTTCCACGTCGACAGAGGCAGAGGAATAGTAGCCAAAGTCTCGAAGGGAGGGTGCTGAAGAATGCCCAAAACCAAGTTAAGATCCCAGTGAGGAGTGGGAGACTTGAAAACAGGATGAGTATGAGCAACGCCCTGAAAGATATCAGGAAGGATGGCAATGCGCCTCTGAAAGAAGACTGAGAGAGCAGAAGTCTGAACCTTAAGGGAACTCAAACTGAGGCCTTTATCCATACCATCCTGCAAAAAGGCCAGGACAGTAGGTAAATCAAAGTCCTGAGACAGGTCCCTGTCAGCACACCAGGAGAAAAGTCGACCAGACACGATGGTAGATCTTGGAAGAAACAGGTTTGCGGGCACTGAGCATAGTAGCTACCACACCAGAAGAGAACCCCTTCTTCAAAATTGAGGATTCAATTTCCATTCCAAGCTGTCAAAACTAGCCGATGCACATCCTCCATCCACAGGTAACCCTGTACAAGATACGGGCGGTCGGGGAGCCAAAAGGGCTCCGCTACTGACAGGTCCACACGTTCCGTAAACCAAGACCGGTGAGGCCAGTATGGAGCAATCAGAATGATTGGACAATGCTCCAGTCGTAATTTTCATAACACCCTGTGCAACATGGGAAGGGGAGGAAAGATTTAAGCCAGAGGAAAGGTCCAAGGAATGGACATTGCATCCACCGTTAGAGCCAGAGGGTCTTGCCACAGAGAGCAAAACACTGGAACCTTCCTGTTGTGTCTCATCGCCATCAGGTCGATGTAAGGGGGACCCCATCGCTGAACAATGAGTTGAAACACCTGCGGATGCAACTCCCACTCTCCGCTGTCCACTGTGTGTCAACTGAGGAAGTCCACCATGATGTTGTCTATGCCTGGAATGTGCACCGCGGATATAGCTGGAACATGATACTCTGCCCAGGACAAAATAGCCTTGACCTCTAACTAAGCAGCAAGACTTCTTGTTCCGCCTTGCTTGTTGACGTACGCCACAGCGTTGTCAGACTCCACTGTGACTGGACAGTAGCTTCTAGCTGGGAAGTCCAATGTCTCAGGGCATGTCTCATAATAATATGAAGCTCCAGAATGTTGATCGGAAGAAGAGACTCCTCCGGAGACCACCGACCCTGAGCGCTCAAACAGCCCAGGACCGCACTCCAGCCGGAGAAGCTGGCATCCGTCATCACCTTGGTCCAAAAGGTCACCAGAAAGGACTTGCCCTTCAGCAGGTTGGAAAGGTTGAGCCACCATGACAAGCTCAGCTCCACATGAAGAGGAAGGGAAACAAATGACTTCCGAAGATCCTGTTGACCCTTGGACACCTGGTTCACGAACCTCTGGAGTTCTCTGGTTTGCGTCATGGCAAACGGAACCGCTTCTATGGTGGAAATGAATTTCCCCACCAGAGATGACAGCTTCTGGAGTAGAACTGGATCCTGAGATTGAATCACTGAAACTCTGCGAGCAATCTGGTGAGCCACCTCGTCCGTGAGGAACACCATGTTCTTCTGAGTGTCGAAGAGAAGGTCCAGGAAGACCAGACGCTGGGATGGGACAAGATCCGACTTGTCCAAGTTGATGATCCACCTGTGACAGACGAGAGACAGAATGCATTCCTGAACTTGCTGAAGGAGGAGGTCTGCAGAGGTGGCTTTCAGAAGCAAGTTGTCCATGTAAGGAATAACCCTGATGCCGTTCTGGTGGAGGACAGATATCAAGGCACCCAGGACACGGCTGAAAACCTGAGGAGCCGTCGTCAGCCCAAATGGAAGGGCTGAGAACTGAAAATGTCCCCTGCCTCAGATATGTTGGCAAGGAGACAAAACTTATCTGAAACTGGGGCATCCTGACGGACAGCCTTGGTGAGCTGCTCAGTCCAGACCGCAATGGCCCGGTTCACCCATGCAGCAGCAAATGCTGGACGCATACCAGAACCAGCAGTGGCAAAAATAGACTGGAGGGAAACTTCAAGTTTCTTATCAGTTCAGTCCTTCAAGACAGGGGCATCAGAGACTGGTAGCGCAGTAGATTTAGATAGCCTGGAAATAGGGGGATCCACATTAGGAGGATGAACCCACTGAGCAAGCGCAGCCTCAGAAAAGGGATAAAGCTTAGCAAATTTTCTGGAAACAGAAGCTTTCTTGTCAGGAGATTTCCACTGCTCAGACACAAAGCGGTCAAGAGTGTGGTTAGGTGGAAAGTATGTAAGGGGCTTAGCAGGCTCCTGGAATAAGTCAGAGGGATCAGAAGGAACCTCCTGAACTAGGGGAATGTTAAGAGTAGTTAAGACAGCCCTGATTAGGCCCTCAGCGGAGGGTTCAGGATCAGCTTCAAAGTGGTCCCCAAGAAACTGAGATGACGCCAACACAGAACATTCCTCAACATCAGAATCCACCAGCAGTTCCTCCTCAGAGGAATATGACACATCAGGTACTCCCTGAGGTTTGGGCAGGGAAGACCTGACTGAGGAGTGGGCCTGCCAAGCCTGAAAGGCCCCCTGTATTTGGGATGGAAAGAGTTGTAATGTGGACCTAAGGTCCCTAGTCGCAGACTTTAACTCTTGTACCCAAGCTGGCTCTATAGCATGGCTGGAGGTCCCTGAAATGGTGTCAAGGACATCAGAACATGCTGGGCATAAGTGACCTGAATATTCTCTAGGCAGCCCTGAGTGACAGGAAGAGCAATGCGCAATGGGGGATACAGAGACCCCAGCCTCCTTAGTCTTTGTTTATACCGCTGGAGCTTGGGGCTAGACCTTTCTCCCAGTGTCAAAATACCCAACTGTATAATAAATCACCCAATTATAGTGTGTAGGATTAACGTTTCACCCCAGAATTCGCTAAAATAAACTTATCTGGCAGGTGAAGGGTTAATCTGCAGAGGAAAGGAGGAGAATCCAAGCCCTGTGTAGGATACTCACCCAGAAACGCTCACAAAATGGCTGCCGTGGTGGGAGCCAATTAGAAAAAAGTGCGCGAAGCAAGTGCTCATGGGAAATGTAGTTTTCCCAAAAAGTACCCCAAACAGTGCCCGAAGCCTCCTGAGTCCCCCAACACACTTGAAACATCAACCGGATGATAGAGCAAGGGTAGACATGTACAATGAGCCGTCTCTGAAGTCGCTAGGTTAAACGGTTGCAGAGATACGTCCCACATAGTCTAGTTCCATAGAAGTGAATGGAGCAATGGCGTCTATGCGGTAAAGCGCGGCTTAAAGGCGCAGTACTCAATTTTCACAAGTATCAAAGTAAAACATAAAAATGTGCAAATCATCAACAGGACATGTGAGGATACCCAGAAAACTCTAATCCAGTAGGAAAAGTGCCATAAAACCCCCCAATAAAGTGCCAAACCAGCAATGAAAGGGTTAAGTTACCACATAAACCTGCTCCAAACAGACATACAGATATACCCAATGACTGCAGGAGTGTGTAATAGGAACTCCATAAATATACTCCTGTGCGGAAGGGCACTGTGGGACAAGTGGACCTGCAGCACTCAAAGGGTAGCTCACCTTTCCTGCAGATCTTCTGTCTTTGGATTACCATGTAGTAAGAAGTACCTCAGTGGGCAACTCCTGGGGAAGCACTTGAAATCAAGATTTTCCCCCTCAGGGCTTAAGGTCCACAAAAAGCACCTGGTTACTGAGCTAGCCACATCTAAGGGCATTGTCAGTCATGGTAATCCGCCTAAGGGTGGTAATTCCATACCGAACAGAAAAATAAAAAAAGATTCAAAAACTATAGCAGAACTGTTCTCAGCCTGGTGTTGTCTTCACCGAGAAACAAATCTTTCTGGAGCTGATTGGCTAGCTGCAGCCAAGGATGGAAGGGAGGCTCCACCCCTTGCATACACTGAGAACTTGTTCTTGCCTACTAAGGGGCGGATCACCTCCCAGAGTTACCAGTAACCTGTATTGGATGACAGAGAAAACATGTGTTGCTGCTTACCCAACAAGTTTGGGTAAAGATTTTATAAACCAGCATAGTGCTTCTCTTCCATGGTGGAAGATTAAGCCCTTTCCATTCTGCTACTTTTATAGTCATGCCATTATGGCTTTCACTCCATATATTCTAATCCAATTTCATCAATAATTAGATCAGCAGCAGCTTGCTGCCTGTCCACTACTTTTCATCTATGCTTTATAGCAGTTTCTTTTTACTTTTCCTCTTAGCTTGATTTACAGAATATTTGTCACTGCTTTGTGGATGTGTGTTAAACTGCTGCTTCTGACAGTAAATGGTAAACCCTCCTCTGCTACGGAAATAGCAGCAGAATGTGGCATATTGTCATCTTTAGTGTTCTTACTACTACTACTGCTGCTGGTGGTGGAACTTTTCATGTCACTTTTACAAACAGCATGCTCAGGAGGAGGATTATTTATTTTGCAAGCTGTAACAACTGTGGCCACAGTCCCCCTTATCCTGGTACATTTGCAGGACATAATGAAAGTAGCATTGATTTTTACTGTAAACTACACAATGTAATGGTTTGTCTTGCTCCTTTCAAAATAATTTATTGTATACATCTCTGTCTTTAATATCTGTCACTAACCATCTCAATTACAGATCATGTTAAGGTCCTTTGTGGTCTGTCACCAAGCGTTTTTGTTTTTCTTTAATAAACTACCTTTGTTTGTCACTGACACTGTTACAAGGAAATTACACTCACATTCCCTGCAACTACAAACAACTCCTAACATTCTTTGCCGGGTTATCTGCCTGTACACATAGCTAGTGTCAAAATAGCATCACTTTCTCTCCCAATGTCACTGCAGTCTTAATTTTACAGTACAGGATGAGGATAGACCTGTGAGCTTCAGAATAAGCATTCTGTAACAAGGTATGAATTGGGCCGCAGAGCAGCTGCGCAACACCACTATACCTCACTATATGCATGTCCTCCTTCTTGCAGTTGTAGGAATAAACTTCAAGTATGTTGTACTTGTCTGTCTCTTGGGTGTCTCATGAAAAGTATTTCTGTCAGTCAGTTACAGTAAAGGCTAAAGGAAGTTTGATCACCTGCCTGTCTATGACTTGCTTACCATTTCCACTGGTGTCCTATGGGTGGTTTGATTGGTTTCCAGTGTGTCCTCAAGTGATCTCTCGAAGACTCTTAACTTGCTGTAAGTAATGGCTCAAATTTTAAGTTGGCTCTTGATCAGTTATTTGTCTCAAATGTAATCTAGACATTAATCTGTCCCCAATAATATGCATCTTTGTAACATAAGAACGCGAGCATATAGCGATAATGGCTCATTACGACAACATATTTACACTTTTTCGTAATAAAATATAAAGTACTAACATTTTTATTTAAGAAAGTGACAATAATTGTTTTGTCATACAAAAAGGTTTCATATCAGCAGTGTATAAAAGGATGTGAGCAAAGGAGAGGAGAAAAAAACACTGAATCAAAGAATTTAGAAGCTCAGATATATTTAAGCAAAAAACAAAAACTATTCAACTGTATTACAGTGTATTATTTATATCATGTTACACTGATTTTAAAAAAATTGTGTGTGTGTGTCATAATTGTAATTCCTTTGTCATCACTGGTATCAGAACAGCAATATGGCCGTATGTTTCATATACAAAACCTTTTATTTATTGGACAGGTGTATGAAGATTACATACACCATAGACAACATATGTTAACATTTGTGCAGTGTGTGTGTGTGTGTGAGAGAGACACCTGGACTAAACTGTGTGTTTAATGTGTTTGTACGTGATATGTTTCTCTCAACAGCAGTCACCAGGTGCTCCTAACAATTAAGGTTTTCTGGATGTCCCCGCTTTAGCACAGGTGTGAAATTCTTGCATCTTTATATATAATTAGATCTTCTGTAGTCCGTCTGGGAGATCCTTAAAACCTGTATCTAGGAGTACTTGAAGATGGTGTTTTAGAAACTGTGTCACACATATTAAAGGGTGTGTATAGAGTGTAAATATGTTTCAACCCTACAAATACTAGGAAAGGGTTTTGTTAGCAAAGGTCTATAATCACTCTTCTTCTACTGCTTGCTCATAGCATTCCTTTTTCCTCTGCGGTTTATAGCCTTGACCTGCTTTTTCTCTTTCATGCTCTTCTTCTTCTTCACTCTCCCCACCTCTTCTCTCCTCTCCCTCCTCCTCTGATCCAGACTCATCAGAGTTGTCTTCCTCGATATATCTGTAACCTTTGACTTTGTGGCGTGGGGCAGGGATCTTAGGAACACGATATGGCACTTTACACGCAAGTTTATGTTCCATCCATAGGTAGGAAACAACAGAGATCAAAGCAGAAGCTAGCATGATCCCTAGTTTAGCCTTGAAAGATGAGAGATATGAGAAGGAGGAAAGCATTACTGGCTAATGAATTCTAAGCTATAGCAAATTACAAAACAAACAAACCACAAAAAATCCATGGTCCAGCACATCCTATATAGTAATTCACTAGGATGTTTGTCAGAAGCAGTCATGCGCAGTAGAGACTGTGCGCGTTCAGGCAATCTCTACTGCGCATGATTGCATCTCGTGAGTGAGGCGACGCAAGACTGCATCGTGTGGAGCAATGTGTTGCGTAGCCCTCTGGCACTAAAAGGGTTAACATTACCCAGACCTCGGCCCGTGTACACTTTTACACTAGTTCAAACAAAGTGTAAATGATCATATAAGGAATGGTTGAAAAATAACTAATCCAAAATAACCTGATGGAGTTCTGGTCCTCCGCCCACTCACTGCAAGCTAACATTGTTTGGAAGCAGGTTAATCCTGTCACAAAGGTATTAGAAATGTTGTGTTTCATGTTTTTAACCAGGTACCCAAGGGCATTTTTAAACTTAGATAGGGATGGTGATGTATATTAGATAGGACTTGTTTGAAATGGGCTACCTTTGCAAGGTAAGAAACCTTAAACATAGCTTGTCCAAATTATGCAACAAAACCCTCATTATTTGCAAATGTATCAACGCAGTAGTATAATATAGGCTTTATAAAGGGTTTACATTTGGGAAACTTGTTTGGAGAAGCCCAGGTGTTTTTTTTCTATTTTATCTTTTGCTTTAGGGATTTTGCCTAATTTGGGGGCTTGGAGAATCCCCTTAGTATTTGCTGCTCTCCATACTTTAACCCTTTGAGTGCCAGAGGGGTATGCAATGCATTGCAAAGCAATGTGTTGCGTATTCCTCTGTCACTCAAAGGGTTAATCACTTGGGTTCATACTTTGAATTTATAATATTCTCTGCAGATATTTTGGATAAATTAAGACTAGGCTCAAAAAGTTAGTTGAATGGCATGCAGTGCAGCGCCACTTAAACCACCTCCATCAAATGTTCCTGCAGCCACCGGGAGGTATTGCTGAGGTGTAGCTGATGGTGTCAGGCAAATGTTATTAGCTGACACAAACCTCAAACGGCCATTGACTGAGGAAAGCAGTGCCTCAATCAAACTGTCCTTGTGAACCATCAGCAGATTATCTCATAGGGATCTGAGACCCCAAACAATAAATCCACCATGCTTCCTTCTTACACAATTCATTTTACCTATTGCTTCCATGATTCTACCCGGGGACTTGATCCACTGGAATATACTGTAGATTCTTTATTCAATTTTTCTCTTTAAAGTGTCTCTCCTTAACATCATTTGTGGAGTCTTTACCAAAAGTTAAATTCAAGGAGGACAGCTACACAGGCACAGCTGCCTGTAGGAACTGGCTTCAGCCAAGGCCAGCATCATAACATGGTAGTGTTTGACAAATGTGTGAAAGGGACCATCAAATCACAACATTACACAACTGCTCAGAGGATGCCTGATTGTTAGAGGTCCAAGAGGTACCCAACTACCTGGGGAGGTGCTGAAAGAGCACAGACTTCTTCCTAAGAACATATGCCTGAAGCTTTACTTGAAGAAACCACTGTTGCCTTAGAAGCAGACTGGCCCCCACGAGGGCCCTCAGGACTGACAAAAATAGAATCCGATTTCCTAAAAGGCTGCGTGTAATGAACACAGGAATTCAAGCACCTAACCATGTCCATAAGATGAAGCTCCTCCTCCTGTTTATTAGATATAACTGGACAGAGAGAAGGAAGAACAATGTCCTGTTAATGTGAACCTCTGACAACTTGCATAGGGTTTCTTCCTAAGGTTGTATCAGAGTGACCCTATCAGGGTGGAAGACCAGAAAAGGGAGGCTTGCAAGATAAGAGGATTTTAGTCTTACCTGTTAAATCCTTTTCTCTTAGTCCATACAGGTAACTGGTAACTTTGGGTAGGCGATACGCCCCTTTAAGTAGGCGGGAACAATTTTAGAATTGTATGCAGGGGGTGGAGCCTACCTTCCCTCCTTGTCTGCAGCTAGCCAACCAGCTCCACAATGATTTGAAACACTAACTATGGACTAGATAGTAGAAGGGAAAGTAGACCCCTGTGAGCATGACCCAGAAGGACCCCCATAGTCTGGCACAGGAGAGCCAAGCATGGTCCCTTGACAGGGTGGGACACCAGTAACCTGTATGGACTAAGAGAAAAGGATTTAACAGGTAAGACTAAAATCCTCTTTTCTCTGTCGTCCAATACAGGTTACTGGTAACTTTGGGATGTCCAACCATTGAGTTTCCCAGAGGCGGGAAGTAAGGCAAGAACCAAGAGCAAGGCCCCCAAAGTCACCAGTGCAGATATGAACCATCAGATCAGAGATAGCCCAACAAACAACTAAGTATCAACGGACACTGAACAGGGGTAACAACACCCCAGGAACTGTTACACAGCACACAACTATAGCCACCAGGACTCAAAAGTGAAGGAAGCACCAAGAACCGAAGGGAATCCTAGACAGGCAAGACTGCCTCCAGGATTTTCCTCCCAAAGCTGGTGTCAGCCAATGCCAACACATCAACACGGTAGTGCTTCGAAAAGGTGTGCACAGACCTCCAAGTGGCCGCCTTGCACAACTGATCAGCGGAGGTCTGATTCTTGTAAGCCCAAGAGGCCCCAATAGACCTTGTAGAATGAGCCGTGACCCAAAAGGAGACAGGCTTCTTCCTCAGCTCGTAAGCCTTACGAATGGTGGACTTGATCCAAGAAGCAATAATCACTTTGGATGCAGGTCTTCCTGCCCTGGGACCCTCAGGAATGATGAACAGCGAGTCAGATTTCCTGACAGATGCAGTGTGATGTACATAAAACTTGAGACAACGCACCACATCTAACAAGTGGAGATCCCTCTCCTTGTCAGAGGTAGGGTCAGGGCAGAAAGAGGGCACCACAATCTCCTGATTGATGTGGAACTCAGAAACCACCTTCAGGAGAAACTCCTGAGAAGTGTGAAGCACCGCCTTGTCTTTGTGAAACACCAAATAGGGTGGTTTACAGGACAGAGTATGTAGCTCTGCGACACGGCGGACAGACACAATCGCCAGGAGGAAGGCCATTTTCCACGTCAAGAGGCGTAGAGGAATAGTAGCCAAAGACTCAAATGGGGGGCATTGAAGAACACCCAAAACCAAGTGAAGATCCCACTGAGGAGCAGGAATCTTAATGGCAGGAAGAGCATGAGCAATGCCCTGGAAGAAAACCTTATCAGGAAGGATGGCAATGCACCTCTCAAAAGAAAACAGTCTGAACCTTAAGAGAACTCAAACTGAGGCCCTTATCCACACCATCCTGCAAGAAGGCTAGGACCGTAGGAAGATCGAAATCCTGAGACAAATCCTTGTCAGTACACCAAGACAGAAAGGTCGACCAGACACGATGGTAGATCTTGGAAGAAACAGGTTTATGGGCACTGAGCATAGTAGCCACCACACCAGAAGAGAACCCCTTCTACTTCAATATTGAGGATTCAATTTCCAATCCAACAAAGCTAGTCGATGAACATCCTCCTTCCACAGGTAACCCTGTAGAAGAAGGTCCGGACGGTATGGGAGCCGGAATAGCTCTGCCAGTGACAGAGCCAGAAGCTCCGGAAACCAAGACTGATGAGGCCAGTACGGAGCAATCAGAATGACCGGACAACGCTCCAGTCTCAATTTCCGTAACACCCTGTGCAACATAGGGAGGGGAGGAAATAACCAAGGAATGGACATCGCATCCACTGCCAAAGCCAGAGGGCAGAACCTCGATACCTTTCTGTTGTGTCTTGTCATCATTAGGTCGATGAAAGGAGGACCCCATTTCTGAACAATGAGGTTGAACACCACTGGTTGTAGCTCCCACTCTCCGCTGTTCACTGCGTGTTGAATGAGGAAATCTGCCATGACGTTGTCGATGCCAGGAATGTGTACTGCGGATATAGCAGGAATGTGGTCTTCTGCCCAGGACAAAATAGCCTTGACCTCTAACTAAGCAGCAAGACTTCTTGTTCCGCCTTGCTTGTTGATGTAAGCCACGGCCGTGGCGTTGTCGGACTCTACGCGGACCGGATAGTCTTCCAACTGATTTGTCCAATGTCGAAGGGCATGAAATATCGCCCAAAGCTCCAATATGTTGATAGGAAGGAGGGACTCCCCCGGAGACCACCGGCCCAGAGCGCTCAAGTGACCCAGGACCGCGCCCCAGCCGGAGAGGCTGGCATCCGTCGTCATCTTGGTCCAGAAGAGTACCAGGAAGGACTTGCCCTTCAGCAGGTTGGAAAGGTCAAATCAGCATGACAAGCTCAGTTCCACATGATGAGGAAGAGAAACGGACGTCTTCAGAAGATCCGGTTGACCCTTGCACACCTGGATCACAAACCTCTGGAGCTCCCTGGTGTGCACCATGGCAAACGGAACCGCTTCTATGGTGGCGATGAATTTTCCCACTAGAGAGGATAGCTTCTGGACTAGAACTGGATCCTGAGCCAGGACAGCGGAAACACTGTGGGTGATCTGGTGAACCACCACGTCCGTGAGGAACACCATGCTCTATTGAGATATTTGAAGAGAAGGCCCAGGAAGACCAGACGTTGAGACGGGATAAGATCTGACTTACTGAACTTGCTGATGAAGGTGGTCCGCAGAGGGGGCTTTCAGAAGCAAGTCATCCATGTATGGAGTAACTCTGATGCCGTTCCGGTGGAGGACGGATATCAAGGCACCCAGGACACGGTTGAAGACCTGAGGAGCTGTCATCAGACCAAATGGAAGAGCTGAGAACTGAAAATGTCCCCTGTCGCAGGCAAACCAGAGGTACTGCCGGCTCTCTGGATGAATGGCAATGTGTAAGTACACGTCCTGAAGATCCAGAGAAGCGAGGAATTCCCCCAGAGACATGGCAGCAATCACCGTACATAGAGACTCCTGGTGATAATGAGTCCGGGTCACAAAGGAATTGAGATCTTTCAAGTCCAAAATGGGACGACAACCTCCATCCTTCTTGGAGACCACAAAGAGGTTTGAGTAAAAACCCATACCCCTGTCCTGAACTGGCACCGGCTCTAGAACATCCTTGTGTAAAAGAGCCTAAACAGTGCTGTCAAACAGACTGCGTTTCTCTGCACCCTGAGATGTGTGAGAAGGATGAAAACGAAAGGGAGAAAGACACGAAAGGGATCCTATACCCTTCCACCATCATCTGTAAAACCCATGGGTCTGCCACAGAGTCCTCCCAAATGCTGTGATAGTGTCGAAGACGACCATCCACAGCAGTGTGTGGACCCGGGTTCATTGCCAAAGAAGGCCTGGAAGAGACCTTGGGCTTCCATTGTTGTTTGGGTTTGGAGGCGGTACGCGGAGCTGAGGAAACTGTCTGGTTCGCCGGACATGTCTTATTCTGAAAGGAACAAAAATACTGATTACGTATGAGCGGCAATTTCTTCCTGGAAACCAAGGGTAGAAGAGTACTCTTACCCCCCCCCCCCGTGGCCACACTGATCAGATCCTTAAAGGGATAGTAATATTTTGTTTTATTTTATTTTGTAAACATTAAAAAAACATGAAGAACGATATAAGTCTCATCTCTCAAACCTTTATGGTTTGAGAGATATTCACAAGCAAAGTATCCCCTCCCACCCTTTTCCCTAGTGTAAGCCATCTCTTCTCAGATGTGGAGTCCTGTCCATAGATCAGACAGATAACAGAAGGGGACAATCTTCTTCCTATGAGAACAATGAAAGCCCTGCCCCCCCTTGACAAGTTTTTCAGGTTTTTCCCTTATCTTAATAGAATATTGTCCCTCTCTGCAGTCTACCTGGGCACCTCCCTTCTGCTCTGGCTGAAAAGTGTTACATCAGTAAAAGGGGCGGAAGGGGGATACTTTGTCATTGAATTACTCTTGAACTACAATTCTGACAGAATTGAAACAACACTCTCCAAGGTCCAAATACTATGATGATTAATTAGAGCTGCTTTTATTATGAAACATTACTATCCCTTTAAGATCCGGCCCTAACAAACGGGTTCCCTGAAAGGGTAGGGAAAACAATGCTTTCTTAGAAGCAGTGTCAGCAGACCATATCTTGAGCCAAAGAGCTTGTTTGGCCACCACAGACATGGTGGACACCCTAGCCACGAAACGGATGGCATCCAACAAGGCAGCAGAAACATAGTGCTGTGCCTCAGAAATGTTGGCAAGAAGGTGCAACTTATCCGAGGTAGGCACATCCTGACGGACAGCCCGGGTGAGCTGTTCAGTCCAGACAGCAATGGCCCGGTTCACCCATGCAGCTGAGAACATCGGACGCATGGCAGAACCAGCAGTGGCAAAAATGGACTTGAAGGAAACCTCAAGTTTCTTGTCAGTCCAATCTTTCAGAGCAGAAGCATCAGAGACTGGCAAGGCAGTAGACTTAGATAGTCTGGAGACAGGAGCATCCACTTTAGGAGGATGAACCCACTGATTAAGAGCAGCTTCAGAAAAAGGATAAAGCTTGGCACATTTCTTGGACACAGAGGGTTTCTTATCCAGGGATTTCCACTCCTCAGACACAAGGCGGTCAAGAGTGGGGTTAAGTGGAAAGTAAGTAAGGGGCTTTTTAGGCTCCTGGAACACATCAGAGGGGTCAGAAGGAACCTCCTGAATTAAGGGAATGTTAAGAGTAGTTAAGATAGCCCTGATCAGGCCCTCAGCGGAGGGTTCAGGATCAGCCTCAAAAGGGTCCCCAAAAAACTGAGAGGAGCCCAACACAGAACATTCCTCAACATCTGAACCCACCAGCAGTTCCTCCTCAAAGGAATCTGACACGTCAGGTACTCCCTGAAGTTTGGGCAGGGAAGACCTGACTGAGGAGTGGGCCTGCCAGGACTGAAAGGCCTCCTGTAACTGGGATATAAAGACTTGCAATGCGGACCTAAGGTCCCTAGTAGCAGCCTTGAACTCTTGCACCCAAGCTGGCTCTAATGCATGGCTGGAGTCCCTGGAATGCTGTCAGGACATCAGAACCTGCTGGGCATAAATTACTTCTCTAGGTAGCCCTTAGTGACAGGAAGAGCAATGCGCAATGGGGGATACAGAGACCCCAGCCTCCTTAGTCTTAGGTCTAGCCCCAAGCTCCAGTGGTATAGACATTCTCACAGTGTCAAATAACCTTACTGCACAATAAATCACCCAATTATAGTGTGTAGGATTAAAGTTCCACCTCAGAAATCGCTAAAATAAATTTATGTGGCAGGCGAAGGGTTAATCTGCAGAGGAGAGAAGGAGAGTCCAAGTCCTGCGTAGGATACTCGCCCAGAAATGCTCACAAAATGGCTGCCGTGGTGGGAGCCAATCAGAAAGAAGGGAGCGAAGCAAGTGCTCATGGGAAATGTCGTTTTTCCCAAAAAGTACCCCAAACAGTGCCCGAAGCCCCCCCAGCACACTAGAAACATGAACCAGATGATAGAGCAAGGGCAGACAAGTAAAATGAGCCATCTCTGAAGTCGCTAGGTTAAACGGTTGCAGAGATACGTCCCAAACAGTATAGTCCCATAGAAGTGAATGGAGCAATGGAGTCTATGTGGTAAAATGCGTCTTAAAGGCGCAGTACTCAAATTTTACAAATTTAAAAGTAAAACAGTAAAATGTGCAAATCATCAATAGAACATGTGAGGACACCCAAAAAACACTAAACCAGTAGGAAAAGTGTTAGAAAACCCCCTAAAAAGTGCCAAACCTGCAGCTAAAGGGTTAAGTCACCACATAAAAATGCTCCAGACACTCAGACATGCAGATAGACCCAATGAGTGCAGGAATGTGCAATAGGAACTCCATGAATACACCCCTGTGCGGAGGGGCACTGTGGGACAAGTGGACCTACAGCATTCAAAGGGTTGCTCACCTTTCCTGCAGATCTTCTGTCTTCAGATTACCAGGTAGTAAGAAGTAATCTCAGCGGGTAACTCCTGGGGAAGCACTTTGAATCCCCCTCAGGGCTCAAGGTCCACAAAAAAGCACCTGGATACTGAGCTAGCCACATCTAAGGGCATTGTTAGTTATGGTAATCTGCCTAATGGTGGTATTCCATCTCGAACAGAAAAATAAAAATAGATTCTAAAACTACAGCAGAACTGTTCTCTAGCCTGGTGTTGTCTTCACGAAGGAACAAATCTTTTTGGAGCTGGTTGGATAGCTGCAGCCAAGGAGGGAAGGTAGGCTCTACCCCTGCATACACTTCTAGAATCGTTCCTGCCTATTAAAGGGGCGGATCGCCTCACAGAGTTACCAGTAACCTGTATTGGACAACAGAGAAATACATTTAGGAGTTAAGTAAGGAAGTAAAGTATTTTTGCCTCCTCTGGCATTTTTCTCCAGCTCTGGGCCAAACAACCACTTGCCCACAAACAGGGAGACTAAAGTCTTCTTAGACAAATCAGCTGACCAGGTCTTGAGCCACATAGTGAGATGACTGGCCACAGAGATATTTGAGGCCTTTCCAGTAAACCTAGCAACATCAAAGGTCATTTCAAGATATGCATTAGTTTCAAAGAGATAGACATAGACAGACAAGAGAGACATAATACTATATTCTTGGGGTCCACAAGCAGAAAAGCTGCATTCTTGGAAAGGTGAGAAATTGGGGTGGTTCACTGCTGGTGGGGTAGCACACTGCACTAAAGCCTCAACATAAAAAAACATCCACGAGAGAGATATTCCTGGAAAGGAACCACCTCTTATCAAGAGTCTTCCATTCCTCCAGAAGTACATGGCCTAGTATCACAGTGCCTGTGATCTTTCTGTCACTCTCATCTGTGGCAGACTGTGATTTGTTCGGTTGGTTTGGCCCGCCCCTTGGTGACCTTTTTATACCTGATAATTACATCTGTCAGATGCCCTTTCGTGGTGTTTCTGAGCCAGACTTGCTGTTGCTGTGATCCTGAATCCGGATTCCTGTGTACCGACCTTGGCCTGTTCTGACTACTCTCCTGTGTTCCTGATCGTGTATGACCCGGCTTGTCTGAGAATCCTCTACGTGCTACGACCCGGCCTGTCTGAGAATCTTCTACGTGCTACGACCCGGCTTGTCTGAGAATCCTCTATGTGCTAAGACCCGGCTTGTTTGAGAACCCTCTACGTGCTACGACCCGGCTGGCTGACTTCCTGCTTCAAGATCTTCGCGGCTGCCTGGCTTGTTGTCGCCGCCGCGACATCCTGAATCCTGCATTGCTGTGCTGAGCTAGTGTGACCATTACCCTCCTGGGTAACCCATCCATCTGTGCAGAGTTCCTTGCTGACTTGCATAAGCTGTGCCTCTTGTACCGAGCCTTTACACGTTGCAGAGCTAAGCTACCATACCGAGCCTGGGAGATTCAAACGTACCTATTAACCCTTGCA
Organism: Rhinophrynus dorsalis; assembly: GCA_037306005.1. Lineage (NCBI taxonomy): Eukaryota > Metazoa > Chordata > Amphibia > Anura > Rhinophrynidae > Rhinophrynus > Rhinophrynus dorsalis. The sequence continues at coordinate 195,309,375 of CM074724.1, forward strand.
CTGCCGCTTCTCTCTGACCGGACCTCCTTTCTAAATACAGAACCGTTACCTTGTAAGTCTACTGCTGCTGAGTTGGCCGCTACTTGGACGGCGACTCCCGGTTACGTTTGCAGAGTAGTCAATCCTGTTAGGCCGGTTGGGCGTCCTTGGCTCTTGGTCTCACGGTTAACGACGGAGGTGTCCGGTGCGGCTATTGGTGGCAAGGTTAGGCTCCAAGCTCTTGCTCAATCCGTAGGTAAATGCCCGCGGGGGCTATTGGCTCGTGTTGTGCTTACCTTGGTCTCCGGTTATACGCCCGTGGGGGCTAAAACGCCAGCTTCGCATCTCCGGCTAGTCTCGATCACGCCCGTGGGGGCTACATACTCTTGCACTTGCAGGCTCACTGGTCTATTGACGAACGCCCGTGGGGGCTATCTTGGGTTACTGTGCTGCTATAACTTACATTGGTCACTGAACATCTACTACTCATCTTTATATGAACTCTGTGCTGTGCCCATTTGCTCAGTTTATCACTACACCACACGGGCGTGCCAAACCCCACAGCTGAGACTGACAAATTGTTCTCATACACCCTTTAGGGTCCTGTTCCCTATTCTCTGTTCCTATGTTGGGTGCCTTCTGTATATTATATTAAAGCTATGTGTACTGTGTAATAGCTTGCAATTGTTGCTGTCAACTGTAGAGGGCGATCCTTTGTATTTTATTTCTTTCAATAAAAGATTGTTTTATTCTACCTACTGGTCTGAGTGTCAAAACAAACCGTTACACCTAGGTAATAGTGAGGAGGAAAATGGTAGCCTCCTTTTGCATCTCTCAAAAGATTCAGGGATAGAAGAACTGGGATTTTAGGCCATCAGGGTCTCCAGGATGGCCTGTCAAAGACTCCCAGGAAGAGAACCAGAGTCTTCCTCAAAAGAGTCCACAGTAGAGAATTACAAATCCAGATCTTCCACCACTGAATCTACTTACTCAGAGGAGGAATCCCACACCATGGGAACATTACCCAGTAACAAAGTGACTGAAAGCCTTTTATGGGTTCACAGGAGAGCCCTGAGACCAAGACTCCAAAATAATTTAATAGAACAAAGGATAGAACTCTCAGAAGAAATTAAGGGCTTGACCCAAATGTTGGAGATAAAGCCAGTAGGACAAAAAGGATACCGACCGACAAAAGAAAATTTCTAAGTCGGTATTCAAATGCCCTACCAGCTAAAAGGACATTAGGCCACAGAAAAGGTCTTGTGGCCAAACCTCCATTTTGTGTGTTAAGTTCCCAAAACGCTGCTAAATAACGGCAGTATTTAGAACAGTAAAAAAGCTAACAATCTGTGCCTGACATACTGACAAGCACCGATCGTTAACTCGTATGTCTTACACTTACCAGTCATCCACTGTCCTCCTTCAGTCTTCTTTTCGTTCTTCTGCCTTCTTTTTCTTGCTGTAAAATAAAAAATAAGTATTAGTAAAAAGCATAAACTATGACATGGTTTAACCCTTTGTGTGGCAGAGAGGTACGCAACACATTGCAAAACAATGCGTTGCGTATCTCTCTGGCACTCAAAAGGGTTAAAACATATTTATTGTACCGTGACTATGCCGTCATGAATATGCCTCCATTTGTCACCCAAGTAGTTAAAAATGTCATGAATAAATGTCAAATATATGCTGTGTGTGGTCGCGGAGGCAGCAGAGACACTGATGAGTCTCAGAGTTCCCTCTCCTTTCCTACACAGGCCAATGCCAGTTGCCCACCAATCAGATTTGAGCAGCTGTTCTTTAAACTGATTGGCTGGGATGTGCGTAAGAACATCCCAGCCAATGGCTGTGAGGGAATTGGAAGTGAGACTGCCCATATATAAAGGCAGTCTCAGTACCAATTCCCTCAGTCTGCAACGGGCACTGGCCTGTGCAGGAAAGGAGAGGGAGCCCTGTGGCTCATTAGTGTCTCCATGGCTGCACACAGCGGCAGAGACATGACGAAAAAAGCTATGTATTTATTTATGGCATTTATTCATGCCATTTTTAACTACTTGGGCATTATATGGAGGCATATTTACGGCGGCATATTCACGCCACAATAATGTTTCAACTCTTGAGTGCCAGAGAGGTACGCAACGCATTGCTTTGTAATGAGCGGTGTACCCTTCTGCCACTCAAAGGGTTAAACAATATCATAGTTTATGCTTTGTATTAATACTTATTTTTTTATTTTAAAGCAAGAAGAAAGGAGAAGGCAGAAGAAAGAAGAGAAGAAAGAGGAGAAGACAGAAGAGAAGGACAGATGACGACCAACATACTGAGGATTCCGCTGGACATTGGGATTAATGGTAAATGTTACTTTAAATGGGATTTTTTTTTTTTTTTTTTTTAAACTTAGACGGGTTAACCCTATGAATGCTGGCAGGGTAATTATACCCCACTGGCACTCATAGGGTTAATTCTACTAACTTTGGACACATTCTTCATTTTTTGGATATACTGATATGGGGCTTAGGGCTCTATATCAATACATCCACTGAGGACTTAGATTTTTTAACTTTTTTTTTTTTTCATTCAAGTGTTTGCGTCGCCTGTTTGAAGAGCTGATAAGGGTCTCAAGTAAAAAAACAAAAACAACAAAAAAAACCAAAAAAACTGGGTCTTAACTTTCCTGTGATAACTTGAATCCCTTATCAGATTTTCATGGATAACGCAGAAATTTTAATTGATAATTATGGCGTTTTCATCATTTTCTATGGGTGATCAGTGACCTGTGTACTGAAAAGCTGTGCCTGAGATATTTGCTGGAGAAATTAAATAAGCATTTTTTGTGTGGTGTAGTGTGGTAAGGGAGAGGTTAAAAAACAAATCTCTTTGGGGGGTTTTTCCCTCCCTTTGCTGTGATACAAGGAACTAATTGCAGTCTGGCATGGTGGGAGTGGTTAATTGCTGTTTTTAATTGGTGGATTCTTGCTTTAAACAACAGATACACAGTGAATACTTGAACGTGTGAATCTTGCATCAGTGTGTAAGTGAGGAAGTGTGGTATGTGTGGGAATTTAAATAGCAGGGGGATTTAAATACAGGGTATTACACAGGGGAACACATATTTCTTTAGCCTTTTTGTGCAGATATTTTTTCCCTGCCTTTTAGCTTGTGGTATCTGGCATAATATGAGTGGTAGCATGATTGTCCATTTAACTCAATGAACAAGCTGCCATATATCTGCATTCCAGGAACTACCGTTCCAGGGTGTACACCTCTGTGGCAGATGTGATCAAGTCTGGAAGCTTGTATTAGAGATCTGGAGGGGCAAGTTGCAACATTGAGATAGACGGACAATCTTGAGAGGAAAGTGGTGGTAGGTAGTTCTGGGGGTGGAGACTGCACAAAGAATGAGCAGGTAGCCAGATGGGTTACAGTTACAGTTAGACATAGCAAGGGTGGCCAGAGGAATAGGGAGGACACTCCTGTGGTTACTAACCCTAACAGATTTGCTGCTTTGAGTAATGATGTTGGGGATGCTGACACAGGAATGCTTTTGCTGGAGAGGACTGTTCTCTCTAACACCTGGGAGAACAGCCCCTCTAGCATGGTTGGGATCCATGACTCAGGCAGACCTAGACAGATGGTGGTGGTAGGGGATTCTATTATTAGGAAGACAGATAGGGTAATCTGTCGCTGTCTCCTGCGAGCTCGGGTTCGACATGTGGCTGATCGGGTTGATAGATTGTTGGGAGGGGCTGGGCATGACCCGGCTGTCATGGTACATGTTGGTACTAATGACAAAGTCAGTGGAAAATGGAGGTCCATTAAGAAGGATTTCAGGGACCTAGGATATAAGCTTAAGCAGAGGACCTCTAAGGTAGTATTTTCTGAAATTCTGCCTGTGCCACACGCTACATTAGAAAGGTAACGGGAGATTAGGGAGTTAAATGTGTGGCTAAAGACTTGGTGTAAGCAGGAGGGGTTTGAGTTCCTAGAACACTGGGCAGCATTTTCCCTTGCGGGCAATCTTTATAGTCATGATGGATTGCACCTTAGTGGAAGGGGGGCCACAGTGCTGGGCGTTAGGATGGGTCTCGTTGCCATCAGATCCACTAGGGGCACCCCCATCTCTGAGTTAAGAGTTGAAACACTTCGGGATGTAGCTCCCACTCTCCTCTGTCGACTGTGTGACGACTGAGGAAGTCTGCCATGACGCTGTTTACGCCTGGAATGTGCACTGCGGAAATGACAGGAACATGAACCTCTGCCCAGGACAGAATGGCCTTGACCTCTAACCAAGCGGCGAGACTTCTTGTCTCACCTTGTCTGTTGATGTAAGCCACTGCCGTGGCGTTGTCTGACTCCACTCGAACTGGACAGTCCTCCAGTTGAGACTCCCAATGACGGAGAGCATGAAATATTGCTCGAAGTTCCCGAATGTTGATGGGGAGAAGTGACTCCTCCATGGACCACTTCCCCTGAGCGCTGAAGCGACCCAGAACAGCTCCCCAGCCCAAGAGGCTGGAATCCGTAGTGACCTTGGTCCAGTAGGGAATCAGGAAGGATCTCCCCTTTAGGAGATTGGAAAGGTCCAGCTACCACTCCAAGCTCAACTCGACATGAGGAGGAAGTGAGACCGATAGCTTCTGATGATCTGGTTGGTCCCTGCATGTCTGTATCACAAATCTCTGAAGTTCCCTGGTGTGTGCCATGGCAAATGGAACTGCCTCTATCGTGGAAATGAACTTACCCACCAGAGAAGACAACTTCGGAACCGGGATCCGATCACGGGATAGAATTGTTGAGACTCTTTGCGCAATTTGATGGTGTTTCTACCGGACGAGGTAGCCCATGCTCTTCTGAGTATCAAACAGAAGACCCAGGAAGACCAGTTGCTGGGATGGGACAAGGGTTGTTCACAATACAACCGTGATGTGTAAGGATTTGAATGCAGGTCTGGACCTGCTGATGAAGGTGGTCCACAGAGGATGCTTACAAAAGCAAGTCGTCCATGTAGGGAGTCACTCTGATGCCGTCCCGATGGTGGACGGATATCAAGGCCCCCAGAACCCGTTGGAAAACCTGAGGGGCCGTTGTCAGACCAAATGGAAGAGCTGAGAACTGAAAATGACCCCTGTCGCAGGCAAACCTCAGGTAGAGCCTGCTCTCTAGATGGATTGGGATGTGCAGATACGCATCCTGAAGGTCCAGAGAAGCAAGGAACTCCCCCAGAGACATGGCAGCGATCACTGTGCGCAGAGACTCCTGATGATAGTGAGTCTTCACCACAAAAGAATTGAGATCATTCAAATCCAAAATAGGGTGGCATCCGCCATCCTTTTTGGTCACCACAAAGAGGTTTGAGTAGAACCCCGAACCCGTCTGAAGGAGGCACCGGCCCCAGGACATCCTTGTCCAGGAGAGCCTGAATAGCGCCTTCGAACAGACGGCTTCTCTCGACTTCCTGAGGAGAATGAGAAAGATGAAAGCGAAAAGGGGGAAGAGAAAAGAAAGGGATCTTGTATCCCTCTGACACCACCTGTAAAACCCATGGGTCAGACACTGAATTCTCCCAAATCCCGCGGAAGAGGCAGAGACGACCACCCACAGTGGGATGCGGACCCGGGTTCAGTGAGTCATGCCGAAGCAGTCTTGAGAGCCTTGGGCTTGGATGTGGCCTTGGGCTTCCATTGCTGCTTAGGCTTGGAGGAGGGAAGCGGAGCTGATGGAACCACCTGGTTCGCCGCACGTGTGTCAATTTGAAAAAAAAGAAAGGACCGGTTACGCTTAAACGGCAACTTTTTCTTAAAGACCAAGGGCAGAAAAGTACTCTTACCCCCCCCACCCCGTGGCTTCGCTAATTAGTTACTAAAGTTCAGATCCAAACAAGGAAGTACCCTGAAAAGGCAAAGAAAGCAAAACTTTCTTGGAAGCAGTGTCAGCAGACCAAATCTTAAGCCAAAGCGCACACCTGGCCACCACAGAGGTAGTGGAGGCCCTTGCCATCATGCGGACGGCATCAAAGGCAGCAGCAGAAACATAGTGTTGCGCTTCAGAGATATTAGCAAGAAGACGCAATTCCTCAGAAGTAGGCACATCCTGACAGACCGCCGTAGTGAGTTGTTCAGTCCAGACTGCAATAGCCCGGTTAACCCATGCAACAGCAAAAGCTGGACGCATAGCGGTGCCAATAGAAGCAAAAATGGACTTGAGGGAAACTTCAAGTTTCTATTCAGTCCAATCTTGCAGAGCAGAAGCACCAGAAGCAGGTAAGGCAGTAGATTTAGACAGTCTAGATATGGGTTCGTCCACCTTGGGGGGGATGAACCCATTTAGCCATTTCTGTTTCAGAAAAGGGATAAAGTTTAGCAAACTTTCTGGACACTGAAGAGGACTTGTCCAGATTTTTCCATGTGTCAGAAACCAAACAGTCAAGAGTTGGGTTAGGAGGAAAATAAGGGGCTTTGCAGGCACCTGAAAAACATCAGAGGGATCAGAGGGAACCTCCTGAAACAAGGGAATGTTGAGTGTGGTCAATACAGCTCTGATCAGGCCCTCAGCAGAGGGTTCAGGATCACACTCAAAAGGGTCCCCAAGGGACCTAGAAGACTCTAAAACGGTACCATCCTCAACATCTGAATCTTGCAACAATTCTTCCTCAGAAGAATCTGACACATCAGGTGCCCCCTGTGGTTTAGATAGGGAGGATCTGATAGTAGAGGGGGTCCGCCATAATTGAAGAGCCCCCTGTACCTGGGATGGAAAGAGCTGTAGAGTGGACCTAATGTCCCTAGTCGCAGCCTTAAACTCTTGTACCCAAGCTGGCTCAATAGCATGGCTGGAAGGCCCTGGGTTGCTGTCAGGAACTTCAGAACATGCTGGACATAAATGACCAGAGAACTCTCTAGGTAGCCCTGTGTGATAGGAAGAGCAATGTGCAATGGGGGAGATTGATACCCCAGCCTCCTTAGTCTTAGTTCTAGCCCCTAGCTCCAGCGGTATAGACATACTCACAGTGTCAAAATAACCAACTGTACAATAAATCACCCAATTGTAGTGTGTTAGATTAATATTTCACCCCAGAAACGTTAAATATAGACTTATCTGGCAGGCGAAGGGTTAATCTGCAAAGGAGAGAAGGAGAGTCCAAACCCTGCTTAGGATACTAGCTGAGAAAAGCTCACAAATTGGCGGCCACGACGGGAGCCAATAAAAAAAAAAAAAGGCGCGAAACGAGCGCTCATGGGAAATGTCGTTTTTCCCAAAAAGTACCCCAAAGCAGTGCCTGAAGCCCCCCAAGCCCCTCAACACACTTGAACTATAAACCGGATGATAGAACAAGGGTAGACAATTAAAATGAGCCCACTCTGAAGTTGCTGTGTGAAGCGGTTGCAGAGATACATCCCAAACATTTTAGACCCACAGAAAGTAAATGGAGCAATGGCGTCTATGTGGTAAAGCGAGCCTTAAAGGCACGGTACATAAATTTAATAAAAGTTAAAATAGGAGGTAAAAACATGAAAAACATACAGGGAACATGTGTGCATATTAAGAAAACACTAACCCAGTAAGGAAAGTGTCAGAAAACCCCACTAAACGTGTCAACCCAGCAGACAAAGGGTTAAGTTACCACATAAACCTGCTCCAAATACCCAACAGACATACACATATCTACCCAATGAGTGCTGGAGTGCGCAATGAGAACTTCCAAATACAAGCCCAGCAAAGGGGCACTGTGGGACAAGTGGACCTGCAGCACTCAAAGGGTAGCTCACCTCTCCTGCAGATCTTCTGTCTTCAGGCTACCATGCAGCAAGAATTACCTCAGACAGTAATCCATGTGGAAATACTTGTACCCAAGATTTTCCCCCTTAGGGCTTAAGGTCCACCAAAAAGCACCTGGACACTGAGCTAGCCACATTGAAGGGCATTTGTCAGTCATGGTAACCGGCCTAATGGTGGTATTCCATATCTGACAGAAAAATAAAAAAGAAACTAAAACTAACGAGAGATGTTCTCCACCTGGTGTGTTCACACCCAGGAACAAATCATTCTGGAGCTGGATGGCTAGGATGCAGCTGAGGAGGGAGGGGAGGCTCCACCCCCTGCATACATTTAGGGAAATGTTTCTGCCTACTTAAAGGGGCGGATCGCCTCCCAGAGTTATTCCAGAGTTACCAGTAACCTGTATTGGATGACAGAGAAAGATGCTTTTGACTAAAACAAAGGCAGGCATTCTTTACAGTAAGGGAGGTAAAGCTACGGAGTTATTTGCCTCGGCATGTTGTACTTGCAGATAACGCAACGGCTTTCAAAAAAGCAATGGATGCCTATCTAGCACAGAACAATACTGAAAATTATGACAGATGGCTTCAAAGCAGATACGATGTTGACCCAGGGAAATATCTGACTGCCATTTGGAGTCAGGAAGGATTTTTTTTTACCCACTTGGGGCTAAATTAGAAATTGCTTCAGAGGGTTTTTTTTGCCTTCCTCTGGATCAACAGGGGTGTTTTTGGCATGGGCTGGACTTGATAGACATGTCTTTTTTCAGCCTCATCAACTATGTTACTATGTTATAAAAACACCTCTTAACCATTATCACACAACTGGTTTTTTTTTTTTTTTTTTTTTTTTTTTAAGGCATTTTTTCCATAGCACAGGCATTTGACTAGCTTAATGTGATTAAAAAATGCTGTCTGCAGAAAAAACAACCGTCTCTAACATTTGCTTTGAGCCCTAAGTCCTTAACCCATGCAGGATCCTTTTTATTAGATGAGGGTCCCAGAGGTTGTGTGGGGGCCACAGAGCAAGAAGGATATAAAGTATAACAAGTAGTTAGACTGGTGGGGATGAAGTGTTGCAGGTAGGGAGTCTTTTTTTAAGCATTAAGGAAAGTGCTCTGCCCTCCTGTAGGAGGATACTTTACTCCATGGTTCCTGTGTTCTACATATGATATAAGAGGCTATAGCTTTTATTGCATAAACAATGTAACAGAAAATATAGGCAATGCAACAGAAAACACAAATCAAAAATATCCTAATATTTCTTTTGATATAAGTGGGACTTTTAATGCAATGGATGCAAGAGAGGTCTCCAGTAATGCTCTCAAGAATTCAAGAGGTAAAATCTCCAAATATATAGATGATAATTTTTTTTTGCCCCGCAGTTGCTCCTCTTAAGCTTGCTGAATACAAAACCTAAATGACAAGAAAAAAAAAAAAATCCTATTCTGTATTCAGTTGTTAACCGCTTGAGGACCATAGGAGCTTACAATGCATTGCTTTGCAGCGTGATTGACAATTTAATAAAGTTTAAAATGCACTGATGTGTTATTTCTTGAATTTCTTACCATCATGGGAAGGCCAGACCACAGGTACACAATAAATATGGCAAAAGCTTGAAGCCAGTGATAGATGGTGAACACAAAGTCCTGCCGCTCTTTATCTTCATAGAACATACCTATTATAACTGGTTCAAATGTGATGAGAGAATGAGAGAGAAGGGTAAAGTTAGAAAACAAATAGTGGGAATTATTATATATATTCTCAGTAACACTAAATAAAATATCCAGTCACTTTAAGCTCTTGGTGCATTCTTTCTTAATACTAATGCCAAATTAGTTATGTCCCTTTTGTGCCAAGCACCTATAATGCATTCTTTCCACTATTTCCTTTAAAGGAACACAGACATCTCAAAATGAAATGGGGTTATATACGCTTAAATACCAGCTACGTCATACTAGCATCTGTAAAAAGCCTCTATTTTATTTCTAAGACTTAAAATCTAGCCCTGAGTATGTTCTGAGGAAGCAGACATTCCTGCCTTTTCCAGGGCTCCAATTTGTTTGTCCTAGATTTAAATGGGCGAAGATAACATTTTAATACAACAGTGGGTACTAATCACAATCACTTAACGGACTTTAGCTCTTCTTTGCACAACAAGTAAAAAGCAAGTTCAGGACTATATTTTAGGGATATATAACATATAAATATTTTTCATTTACATATGCTACATGTACATTTGTGATACTTAAAGTTATATCAACGTGTTTCATTTGTTGGTGTCCCTTTAACCCTCACCTCTCGTCTCCTCTTCTATAACCTCTATTCTCAAGTATACCCACTGTTTGCAACACTCACTCATCAGCACTCTAATTTCACCTCTCAATCTCTTCTTTCTCCATCTATCTTGTGTTTGTCTTCCCCAATCCCATACCCCAAACTTCATTTATGTCTTCTACCGACTGACTCACTGCTGAGACCACTCTTGGTCAGGGCACTTCCTGTCCCCCACAGCACTGTCACCACGTATAACAGTGGCCCCTGGGACAGCTTTCCTGGTGCCGGGCTCCAAAAGAAAAGGCCAATCAGGATGAACACATGCAGCATGGCGCCAGTCACCAAAGGAACCTGTCGTGGAATGCGGAGCATGCAAAGGGAAAGAGCTGAGGAGACAGAGGCGGAGAGACCATAGGCTGTAAGAAGAAAAGGGAGACTCTCCAGACCAAGTGAGCATACTCCGTAACACTGAGACAGGAAGGAGAGGTGATGTGGACATATAAGTAATAGGAGCAAAAGAAAGGGAGAAAGCGCAAAGACAGAGAAGTGTTAAGTAAAAATAAGAGACAAAAACAAAAAAAGAAGATAACATTAACATGGCATATCAACTGACTGCGTAGTCACGGTTATTGAAACCCAAAATTAAAGTAACCATCTCAATGTATCATTTAACAAAACAAAAATAAACAGTTTTATTTACCAATAATTAAAATGTTATCCTTCCTAGAGACATTGTGGGGAATGTATGAATGTGATTCTGTGCAATAATAGGTGCTGGAATCGGTATGTAGACGTTTGCCTGCCTAATGCCAATTTATCAAGCTGCTTATGCAAAATGTCTTCCCCTACCACCACTTAAACCAATGGAGTAGTAGTGAGGTAGTATGCTTTCTGAAGGATACAGGGAGGATGTGTGTAAGACTTATGTTCGGCACCCATAAGGTTAAAAGTTACATTTGACTGATTCTGCAGAAATCTATGTACTAGGGAGGAAACCACCAGACTGGTTTGTTCTAGTTCCTTATCTGTGTATTGCAAAAGTTGTTAGAGTATGCTCAAGGCTGTTATGCTAGAATGTGCAGAATATCCAAACCCCCCACGGGGGAGGAGATGGGTTACTGAAGAAACTGTTATCTACACTCCCTCCCCTCCCCCCTTCCTGTGAACAAGTTTTGTCTTTTTTTATAACTTCTGTTTTCTGCTGAAACTGTGAAGCTGTGCACCTCGCCCCTCCCTGTAGGGGAGGGGGGCTGTATAGGACTATAAATGCTATGTATGATAAGAATAAAGAGAGAGCTTGTATTGTGTACGCTGTTGTGTGTGTTTTTCTTTGCGAACTTTACAGCCTCCTGGTATACCAGCTATTGACATAGACTTTACAGACAGACTGATCATAAGAGGGTGAAAGGTATCTCTTCAGGCAGCGATCCAGGTAAATTCCCTAACAGTTTTTGGTGGAGAATGCGGGCAGTGTGCATCCATGGGTAAGTGACTATGTGTTGTCGCCGTCCCAGGGATCACACTGCCGTATTAAGGGTTGAGGGAAATAGGGAGATAGGGAGTGAGTCTCTGTTAGTCTAATATATAAGCGCGCTATAAAAATAAGTTCGAGGCACAGGTATAGTGTCTCCGGGAACAGGAATAGGTATAGTTCGAATCCAAGAGCTCCGGAATTACGGTCCGAGTCACCCATGTGGTAGGCTCCGGGGACCGTAGTTGAGCAAGTAGGAAAAGGATTCAGGAACAGTTGTAGTCCGGAAATGACCACAGGATTCGGCCCTTGGTAGTCTCGAAAGCACTATATGTGACTTTCCGGGAGACTGCCCGGTAAATTAAGTGAGTGGCATTTGACTACCGAATATTAGGCAGCAGGACACTCTCCGCTATACAGTCCCTCTGTGAGTCTATGTCAATAATCTACTATTCTGTCTTCTGTTCTCTTGTCTGTTATTTTATCTTGTGTTCTGTTTATAATTGTGTCACCAATGAGAAACTTGAGTTGATAGGAATGTCAATTGAGTATTGTATCAAAAGATATAAAGACTAAAAATAAGTATTGTTTTATTCTGTATTGTTCCCGGTTCCGGTGAGCACCGGGACTAGGCATCCTCCCAGGTGAAGGTGAGCACCTGATTTTATTTCACATCTGTGTTGATACTGCAATTTCGTTATAATACAACTGTTGTGTTAAGACGGAATGGGAGGTCAGGAGAGTAAGACCCAGAAATAGGTGAGGATTGTATATACTATATAGAGAGACTGACAAGGGGTTCCTATTACACTATTCCATTCGTGTCTAATTTGGCGGGGAGTCTGGTCCTGCAAGATACCACCCACTGACTTTCTCCCCTGATCACTGGGAAAATTTACAACTGTCTCGTATTTGTTGCGCATGGCTAACCGGTTTTACATACATGTTATGTGTCGTTTGTCTGGGGTAGATACGTGCCCTGATATAGTAAGTGAGCACAGAAAGAGGGAAAGCGTGCCTACATCACCAGAGAGAGAGACTTGAGGGACTAAGTTTAAGTAGTTACACGGTGGGATACAGATAAGTAGGGAATGGGGGTCACCCAAGGGAAGCCCCTTAAGGGCGTAGTGGCCCGGGATCTGGTGATGTTGAGAGAGGGGAAGGAACATTGTAAGAAAACGGGGAAGTTATTCAGAGTGTGTGGATTATTGCTATCAAAATCAGGTACTAACACATTATGTATTCATTTAGTGACAGCTAGGCAGGGGTTAAGCCGCCATGCTTGTAAAATGTTGATGCTATGAGAAAGTTAGCGCAGCTCTGATTCCCCCTCCCTTCTCTTTCATTCTACCTCTCCCCCTTGTTCTCTCTGTTCTTAGATAAGACACAAGTAACGGAATTTCAAGGTCACCAACGCTGATGTTTTCCTAAAGGTCCTATTGTTAAGATGTTGTCTAGTAGCTGGGAACAGCTGACAGGGGCAGGTTTTTGTACATTTATGTGAAAATGTATTGCCAGGATCAGGTACTGGTAGGCCACCAGTAATTAGCCTGGACAGGCACACGGTATTGGTTCTGAGATAAAATGTTGCAACATTTAGGTAAATTCAATCCTAATTTTGTGTAATCAATTGTATGGATCCAAGCAAGTAAAAAATATGGATTTGTTAAAGAAATTACCAATGTGTTATAGATAATAGAACTGAAATTATGTTCTTGAGTGAGAAGAGGCAGGAATGTGGGGGCTGTCTTGTTGGAAGTGTCTGAGGGGGTTTTGGCATTGGTCTTACCGGTTCAATGGTCCTCAGTGATCTAAGACCAAATAGTCCAGCCAGTCCACCCGGCGCGGTCACGGGCACCCCTTCCTCTCCTGTTTTGACTTCCTGGGAAACATATGTTTCAACTGAAGTGGTGCACCCAATGTGTATGTGTATATATGTATATGTTCAACTGAAGATTTGTTGAATTGTGATTTAGCCTCCATAAGAACAAATTGTAGTTATGTATATGTGCCCTTTGCAACCTGTTGTCTGTTAATTAGAGAAACAACAGTCCTGCTTCACCTGAAAATGACAGGAAGGGGTTAAATGCCAGTGTGCTGATTCTCTGCCACTATGAGACGATCGCGCAGCATCAGACCCCTCCCTCTCCTGTGTAATTCCTTCCCAGTTGTAATAATGTTATGGGGGAATGAAAGAGAAACGATTGTTGATACATATAGGAAATTAACTTCTAATGAAATTAGAGACAGATAAGTAGGGACTGCAAATGCATTACCTCTTAATGACGTGACTGATAATTTATTATTGTTTTACTGTTCTCTGATCCTGGGGTCCGTGCGGACATGTGGGGAACCTCCTTTGAATCTTCCTGGGGTGCAGTAGGTTGTGCAGCAGAGGGATAAGTCCCTTGCCGCATCTTTGCATGGATTTAGGGAAACACTGAGAGTGTGTTGAGCAAGCCAGTAAGTGAAGTAATGGAGAAAGAAAGGACAGAAGTTATGTACAGAGATACAGAGGGAGACAAAAAGACTAGGCAGATATTGAAGGACCATGTAAAGTTTAGTGCTTTAGCAATTGCAAGGAAAGTTGGCACTGTTGAAGCAGGTAGAAAGAATAATGTAGGTGGTACAGCGAGATCTAAGCAGGTAGGAAAGAATACATGTTTTTACTATAAACAGGAAGGACATTGGAAGAGAAATTGCCCCAAGCTGAGAAATAAGTATGGCTATACAGACAGAAATCCCAGGAAGAAGGTGTATCTGTTAGTGGTGATGCAGACAGAGATGACTCACCTAATAAGACAGAATAGGAAGGGATCAGGATCAGTCTTTTTAGCATTATCCTATAGTGCAGGAGGGTGGAATTCATAGTGAAGAAAACTATCAGTATAGTAGGGGTGGATTGAATTCCCTCCTCTATGCCATACATACAACCTATGGAAGTTACCATAGAAGGGACTATGGTCCAAGATGGGTTTTCTCCTATCAGAGTCATGTCCCATTGCACTGTTGGGAAGGGATCTGTTGACCAGATTGAGGACAGAGATAACTTTTGACGCTGACAAGATAGAGGTATATGTACCTGACCATTATGACTTGACTTTCCATCTGGCACTGAGACACACTTCCCAGGATAGTCATGATTCAGACATCCCGGAGGAGGTTCTGCACTCAGTGCCCTCTGCTGTTTGAGCAGCTGGAAAGCCAGGGGTTGGTAGAGATGCCCGACCCGTTATTGCTTTGCAGCCTAATGCAGGACCGGTCTAGGTCAGATAGTACCCCCTCAGCAAAGAGGCTAGGCAAGGGTTAAGCTAATAGTGGCCAATATTTTGACTGAAGGATTGTATGACAAACTGACTATGATTCTCCTGATACGATAGTATGGGATGAACTGAAGCGGGTGCTGATGTTCGCCCCTGCTTTAGCTCTGCCAAAACCAGTTACCCTATTGCCCGAGGACATAAATGATCCTCCAGAGCATGACTGTGTAGAAGCCCTGGAGGAAGTGACTTTACCCAGACCAGATCTGTACAAAGTAAGTTAGAAAATTGTTGGGATTTGTGTGATATATACTTGTAAATAAATCCTAAAATGTGACATATTCTAATCACTGGGGCCAGGCAATGGGCTTGGGTGTCATTTGAACGGCTCCAGATAGATTATATTGGGTTGCTTTGCAGCCTGTACTGGGATTTTAGTATGCTGTTGTAATAGTTGATTAATTGTTTACGTGGTTAGAGACATTTCTTTTGAAAGGAGCTACTGCGGGATCAGTAGGCTAAGGTGTTAATAAGAAAAGTAATTCCAAGGTTTGGTTTGCCTCGAGTCATTGAGTCAGACCATGGAAAACATGTTACCGTTGAAATTGTTAAAAGTAATTGTGTCACTCTAGGGGTGGACTGGAGATATCATACCCCCTGGGGCCTCAATCCTCTGGACAAGTTGAGAGGATGAACCAGACTCTTAAGCGCTCTCTGACCAAACTATGTACTGAACTAAGACTCAAATGGCCAGAGGCGCTTCCCAGTGCCTTGACTCACTTCAGGGTGACCCCTTCCAAATCCTTAAAAGCTTAGTCCTTATGAGATCCTCTTTGGTAGGCCCTGGAATAGGATTGTGATGTATCAAGGACCTACCTTAGAGATTGGTAATCAGCAGATTATGGATTATGTAACTGCTTTGCAGCATACCCTTTCTTTTCTTCACAGATTTTCTGTTCAACAGCCTTTGCTTTCGGCTGGCCCAGTGCAAGTTTCCAGATTGGAGAGTGGGTATATGTACAGACATGGAGAACAGAGTGTTTGGAGCCCCAGTGGAAGGGTGCATTCCAGATTCTGTTGACAAGTCACTGCGCAGTCAAGCTGCATAAAGGAAAGACCTGGATATACCACACCAGAGTGAAAGCTGCACCAGAGCCTGAGCAGGATAAAGACCCTGTGCCCTCCCAGTGCCCAGCAGATGCCCAGAGGGAGGCAGAACAGGGTGAAGGTCTGAGGCTTTTGTTCAGGAAATACCAGCAAGTAGGCTTATTGCATCGCCTACCTCCGTGGGACCAGTAAGCAGGCTTATTGAATCGCCTGCTACCGTGAGATCATCAAGTAGGTGTTTTGACGGGCATAATAATCCCTGACCACCTGCCTCCGTGGGACAAGACCATCATGAAGATCCATCCCTTTGGAAAGCTAGCACCCTCTGGCAGTGAAAGTGGCCTGCTTGGGGAGGTGCCCCTAAAGATAGAAAATGATGGTCTAATGTGT
Organism: Rhinophrynus dorsalis; assembly: GCA_037306005.1. NCBI lineage: Eukaryota > Metazoa > Chordata > Amphibia > Anura > Rhinophrynidae > Rhinophrynus > Rhinophrynus dorsalis. The sequence continues at coordinate 195,325,631 of CM074724.1, forward strand.
ATTAACATCATAAGTGTGGGGGGTGGAAGGCTGGCTTATGTATGCAACTTATGTCTCACCCTCACTCACGTAAGGATTTCTAAAGGGCCACCTCTGCACTGGGGTCAGATGGACTGCAGAGACACCCCAGAGACCTGGGAGAACTCCAATGTCTGGATCTACTTAGCACCAGCATGTTATGAACATTACGAACTTTGGCTTGTGCAACATGGTCAGCCCTACTGACGTTATGACCACTTGCCTCATCAGCGTGCCTGCTTCGCTAGCTGTAATCCAAAAGTATTATTGTTCTTTATGTCATATTTAAGCTTTTGCTTTGCCTCATTGCCAAATGGTGTAGTTCCCCTGGGTCAGGTCCTTACACCCAGTATTTAAGGCACCTCCACAGTCCTGCACCACTATGATGCCTTATCCAGGGTGTAAGATTTGTGTGAGTCCGGGTAAACCCGTACTCAAAGAAGGGATTGAAAGGATTGTATAACATATAGAAGGGTTAAATATTCTTAGGGTTAAATTGTTTGTGTAACAAGTCATTACATATTTGTCAAACAGGCCATGTTAACATTCCAGGGCCCAATGTAATTCCCAGAGTTTAGTTTGGTGAATCAGTTTAGTACTGATTCAAAGAAGGGATTGAAGGATACAGGGAGGATGTGTGTAAGACTTATGTTCGGCACCCATAAGGTTAAAAGTTACATTTGACTGATTCTGCAGAAATCTATGTACTAGGGAGGAAACCACCAGACTGGTTTGTTCTAGTTCCTTATCTGTGTATTGCAAAAGTTGTTAGAGTATGCTCAAGGCTGTTATGCTAGAATGTGCAGAATATCCAAACCCCCCACGGGGGAGGAGATGGGTTACTGAAGAAACTGTTATCTACACTCCCTCCCCTCCCCCCCTTCCTGTGAACAAGTTTTGTCTTTTTTTATAACTTCTGTTTTCTGCTGAAACTGTGAAGCTGTGCACCTCGCCCCTCCCTGTAGGGGAGGGGGGCTGTATAGGACTATAAATGCTATGTCTGATAAGAATAAAGAGAGAGCTTGTATTGTGTACGCTGTTGTGTGTGTTTTTCTTTGCGAACTTTACAGCCTCCTGGTATACCAGCTATTGACATAGACTTTACAGACAGACTGATCATAAGAGGGTGAAAGGTATCTCTTCAGGCAGCGATCCAGGTAAATTCCCTAACACTTTCTTCCTCTATGCTTTGTTAAACACCAGGGCTGAGATGCACTAAGGTTTGATAAGGGCTCAGGATGTCGATGTATGTCAAATCTGTGTAGAAGGCACATCTCCAATATGGACTAAGATGTCTTCGACATCATATCCTTGTCAATCCACCGTCATCGCCATCAATCTACCATGCCTTCAACAGGTTTAAGATTTTGCACTGAAGACTCTGACAATGGCTCATTTCCATATGGAAATACAGGATAATGAGCCATTATCATATTCATGTGGGTGTGTTTATATGTTAATGTGATTCTTCATCACATGAGCTAAACTCCAACAGCAGCCTCTGGTGTCGGATTTCACAGTCTTCACATCGTTTACCTTAGGTTGGCGATGTTGGGATCTCCCTACAGCTTCCAATGTAGTAACAACCTTACATTCTTGTGATTCTATGAGGGCTGTCATACTACTAGTGGTGTGGAAAGGATTAAATATGCAGAACTGGTGGCGCTATGTGGAGGGAAGTGCCAAAGTTACCACCAGCTGTCACCTGGAAAAGGCCTCTGCGATAAAGTCACAAAAAAAAAAAAAAAAATAATATATATATATATATATATATATATATATATATATATATATATATACACACACACAAGTTATCCAGGGCTTCCAGTGGTAACAATATAAACATGCACTGTAAGTGAAAAATTCACTGTACTACAAATTAGTAACTATAGACTGTTTAATTGTATGTCATGCATCCATGATCTAGGTATACAGATATTAAAAGAAGATGTTCACACAAGATATGTTGATAACTGATGGGAATATAGTGATGGCAATGGGCCCAAAATTATACTTGGCTAATGCAATCAAATTCCCTATGTATATTCTGTGATAAAGGACATCCAAAGTAATAACTGCAATGTTGCACATACACATTTTAAACTCTTAAAAATAGTTGCCTTAAAACTAAATGTATTGCTGTGGCTCAAATGGGCCCGTTGGTAATGGAGGAAACAAACAGCAAGCATATGCCGGAAAATATATCTGGAAGTAACTCACTTCTCCACTGGACCAGCAAGTCCCATGTGGAGTATAACCACTTAACCACTTGTATACTTAGTACTTTCTGCAGGAACCCTGCTATCCAAGCCCAGGTGTCAGATCTCACAAGTGTTTAAGTAACATATATACACGTATCACCTTTGGAAGAAACTCCTGAGAAGTGCGAAGCACCGCCTTGTCCTTGTGAAACACCAACACGATAGCGAGGAGAAAGGCCATTTTCCACGTCAACAGGTGTAGACAAATAGTAGCCAAGGACTCAAATAGAGGGTGCTGAAGAACGCCCAGAACCAAGTTAAGATCCCACGGAGGAGCGGGATTCTTGAAAGCAGGATGAGTATGAGCAACGCCCTGGAAGAAAACCTTGACATCAGGAAGGATGGCAATGAGTCTCTGAAAGAAAACAGAGAGGGCAGAAGTCTGAACCTTAAGGGAACTCAAACGTAGGCCCTTATCCACACTGTCCTGCAAAAAGGCCAGGACCATAGGCAGATCAAATTCCTGAGACAGGTCCTTGTCAGCACATCAAGATAGAAAGGTCAACTAGACACAATGGTAGATCTTGGAAAATACAGGTTTGCGGGTACTGAGCATAGTAGCCACCACCCCAGAAGAAAAACCTTTTGAGGATTCCATTTCCAAGCCATCAAAGCTAGCCGATGTACATCCTCCTTCCACAGGTAACCCTGTAGAAGAAGATCCAGACAGCAAGGGAGCTGGAATGGCTCCGCCACTGACAGATCCAGCAACTCCGGAAACCAAGCTTGGCGAGGCCAGTACGGAGCAATCAGAATGACTGGACAGCGTTCCAGTTGCAATTTCCGTAACACCCTGTGCAACATTGGGAGGGGAGGAAAGATATAGGGCAGAGGAAACACCCAAGGAATGGACATTGCATCTACTGCCAGAGCTAAAGGGTCCCTCCACTGAGAGCAGAACCTTGGAACCTTCCTGTTGTGTCATCGCCATCAGGACAATGTAAGGAAGACCTCCCTTCAGAACAATAAGGGTGAACACCTCTGGGTGCAGTTCCCACTGTCCTCTGTCCACTGTGTGTCGACTGAGGAAGTGCGCCATGACGTTGTCTACACCAGGAATGTGCACTGCGGATATGGCAGGAACATGTTCTGACCAGGACAAAATAGCCTTGACCTCTAATCAAGCGACTTCTTTTTCCGCCCTGCTTCTTGATGTAAGCCAAGGCCGTGGCGTTGTCAGACTGTACCTGGACTCTACAGTCTTTCAGCTGAGATGTCCAATGACGAAAGGCATTAAATATCGCTGAAGCGCCAACACGTTGATGGAAAGGAGAGATTCCTCCGGAGACCACCGACCCAGAGCACTCAGGCGACCCAGGACCGCTCCCCAGCTGGAGAGGCTGGTATCCGTCGTCACCGTGGTCCAGAAGGATATCGGGAAGGACTTGCCCTTCATAAGATTGGAGAGGTCGAACCACCATGACAAACTCAGTTCCACATGAAGAGGGAGGGAAACTGACATCTTCAGAAGGTCCGGCTCACCCATGCACACCTGGATCACAAACATCTGGAGTTCCCTGGTGTGTGCCATGGCAAACAGGACCGCTTTTATGGTGGAGATGAATTTCCCCACTAGAGAGGACAGCTTCTTGGAAGGAACTGGATCTTGAGCCAGAACTGCAGAAATCCTGTGGGAGATCTGGTGAGCTACCTTGTCTGTGAGAAGAACCATGCACTTCTGAGTATCGAAGAGAAGGCCCAGGAAGACCAGACACTGGGATGGGACAAGATCTGACTTGTCCATGTTGATGATCCACTCGTGATGGGTGAGAGCAGGAATGTATAGCTAAACCTGCTGATGAAGTTCCGCAGAGGGGGCTTTCAGAAGCAGGGCGTCCATGTATGGAGTAACTCTGATGCAGTCCCGGTGGAGGACAGACACTAAGGCTCCCAAGAACATGGTTGAAAACTTGAGGAGCTGTAGTCAGATCAAAGGGAAGAGCTGAAAACTGGAAGTGCCCTCGGTCGCAGGCAAATCTGAAATATTGCCGGCTATTTGGATGTAAATACGCGTCCTGAAGATCCAGAGATGCTAGGAATTCCCCCGGGGACATAGCAGCAATCACCGTCCATACAGACTCCTGGTGATGAGTCCGGATCACAAAGGAATTGAGATCCTTCAAATACAAAATAGGGCAACAACAGCTGTCCTTTTTGGCGACCACAAAGAGGTTTGAGTAAAAACCCCATACCTCTGTCCTGAACTGGAACCCGCTCTAGAACATCCTTGTCCAGAAGAGCCTGAATAGCGCCGTTGAACAGCCGGCGTTTCTCTGCTCCCTGAGTTGTATGAGAAGGAAAGAAGCGAAAGGGAGGAAGAGTGACAAAAGGGATCCTGTATCCTTCCGCCACCACCTGTAAAACCCATGGGTCTGCCACTGAATCCTTCCAGATGCTGTGGTAGTGACTCAGATGGCCACCCACAGCAGAGTAGGGACCTGGGTTCAGTGAGTCATGCTGAAAAAGGCTTGGAGAAGACCCTGGGCTTCTATTTCTGTTTGGGCTTGGAGGAGGCACGTGGAGCTGAGGGAACCGTATGATTCGCCGGACATGTCTCAGTCTGAAAGGAATGAAAATACAGATTACGCTTAAGTGGCGTTTTCCTCCTGGGGACCAAAGGTAGAAGGGTACTTTTATCCCTAGTGACCTCACTGATCAGATCTTTATGATCTGGCCCAAACAAAGAAGTACCTTGAAAAGTTAAGGAGAGCAATGCTTTCTTGGAAGCAGTGTCAGCAGACCAGATCATGAGCCAAAGAGCCCGTCTGGCAACCACAGACATGGTGGAAACCCTGGCCACCAAATGGATGGCATCAAATAAGGCAGCAGAAACATAGTGCTGTGCCTCAGAAATGTTGTCAAGAAGGCGCAACATATCTGAAGTAGGAGCACCCTGACGGACAGCCATGGTGAGCTGTTCAGTCCAGACCGCAATGGCCCGGTTCACCCATGCTGCAGCGAATGCTGGACGCATGGCAGTACCAGCAGTAGCAAAAATGGACTTGAGGGAGACCAAGTTTCTTGTCAGTCCAGTCCTTCAGAGCAGATGCATCAGAGACTGGCAAGGCAGAAGACTTAGATAGCCTGGAGATAGGAGCATCCACCTTGGGAGGATGAACCCACTGAGCAAGCGCAGTCGCAGAGAAGGGATAAAGCTTGGAAAATTTCTCGGACATAGAAGTTTTCCTGTCAGGAGATTTCCACTCTTCAGACACAAGGCGGTCAAGAGTGGGGTTAGGTGGAAAGCAAGTAAGGGGCTTTTTAGGGTCCTGAAACACATTAGAGGGATCAGAAGGAACCACCTGAACTAAGGGAATGTTCAGGGTACTCAAAACAGCCCTGATCAGGCCCTCAGCCGGGGGCTCAGGATCAGCCTCAAAGGGATCTCCAAAAAACTGACAGGAGCCCACAGCAGAACATTCTTCAACATCTGAATCCACCAGCAGTTCCTCCTCAGAGGAATCTGATACACCAGGTACTCTGAGGTTTTATCAGGGAAGACTTGATGGAGGAGGGGGCCTGCCAATAATGGAAGAGCCCCTGTAACTGGGATGGAAAGAGTTGCAATGTAGACTTAAGGTCCCTAGTAGCAGCCTTGAACTCTTGCACCCAAACTGGCTCTAATGTATGGCTGGAGGTCCCTGGGAGACTCTCAGGGACATCAGAACATGCTGGGCATAAATGGCCTGAGAATTCTCTAGGTATCCCTGAATGACAGGAAGAGCAATGAGCAATAGGGGATACAGAGACCCCAGCATCCTTAGTCTGGGCCCAAGATCAAACAGTATAGACATTCTCACAGTGTCAAATAACCTTCTAATAAAATAAATCAACCAAGTACAGTGTGTAGGATTAACGTTTCACCCCAGAAATCTCTAAACTAGACTTATCTGGCAGGCAAAGGGTTAATCAGCAGAGGACAGAAGGAGAGTCCAAGCCCTGCGTAGGATACTCATTCTGGAAATAGCACAAAATGGCTGCCACAACGGAAGCCAATCAGAAAGGAGCGCGAAGCAAGCGCTCATGGGAAATGTAGTTTTCCCAGAAAAAGTACCCAAACAGTGGCCAAAGCCCCCTGAGCCCCTAACACACTAGAAACATGAACCAGATGATGGAGCAAGGGCAGACAAGAAAAATGAGCCATCTCTAAAGTCGCTAGGTTAAGTGGTTGCAGAGATATGTCCCAAAGTGTACAGTCCCATAGGAGTGAATGGAGCAATGGCGCTTATGCAGTAAGGCGCGCCTTGGAACGCAAATATTACAAAATTGAAACAGTAAAATAAAAATGCATGAAACATCACTAGAACATGTTCGGATACCAGAAAACACTGAAGCAGTAGGAAAAGTGTCAGAAACCCCCCCAAAAGATGCAAAAACAGCAGCTAAAGGGTTAAAGTACCACATAAACCTGCTCCAAAACATCCAACAGACATACAGATAGACCCAATGAGTGCAGGAGTGTGCAATAGGCACTCCAAAGGTAAACCCCTGTGCGGAGGGGCACTGTGGGACATGTGGACCTGCAGCACTCAAAGGGTTGCTCACCTTTCCTGCAGATCTTCTGTCTTAAGAATCAGCCTCGGTGAGCAACTCCTGAGGAAAGAACTTGTAGCCAGGACTTTCCCCCATGGCTTAAGGTCCACAAAAAGCACGTGGTTACTAAGGTAGCCACATCTAAGGGCATTGTCAGTTATGGTAATCCGCCTAATGGTGGCATTTGATTTCTAACAGAAAAATAAAAAATAATTTCTAAAACTATAGCAGAACTGTTCACTTGCCCATGTCTTCACCAAGGAACAAATCTTTCTGGAGCTGGTTGGCTAGCTGCAGTCAGGGAGGGAAGGTATGCTCCACCCCCTGCATGCAATTCTAGAATTGTTCCTGCTTAAAATAAAAGGGGCGGATCACCTACCAAAGTTACCAGTAACCTGTACTGGACGACAGAGAAATGTTATTTTGCACGTATGGGGCTTGAACATTAAAGCCCTACCGACACACCTGCACTGTCTGACTAGAAGTAGATAATTCCCTGGCATTAAGCTCATAGGCTGGATGTCTCTATATAATCTATGCAAGTTTCTGCACCATGTATCGTATTACCTAACATATAAGCTTAGACTATTATTGCCTTTATACTCCTACTGCTTAGTCATATCAAGTGATCCTCTAGCTATTCATTCCCTGACATCTAGCTCATTTCATAGGCTGGATGTCTCAATCTCTTTTTCTCGCTATTTAAGATATTATATGGGGCTCAACTTGTCATAGCCCTTATCTTGCTGTTACTCCGCCAGATGTGCTTTTCTTGTATCACTTCATCAGCGGCATTATTTAAGACGCCGATGCCTGTGTACAGCTTTTTTTTTTAAAGATGACGTCACAATCCATTTGCTAGTTCTATTGGCTTAACGAACTCCCCAATCAGGATTAAGTATTATTGGACAACATAAAAGTTATGTATGAGTACCTCAATACATCATAATGTTAACTAATCCCTTTCTAAAATCATGATACTGAGAACTGAATTCATCTAATCTTACGATTCATACACATATCTATCTTCATTCTAATTGTAATTTTATTTAATTGAATTGTTATAATTGCTCCACATAATATGCATGCTCATAATTCTATGTATCTCTGTTTTTTTGAGATTGTGTATATATATATATATATATATATATATATATATATATATATATATATATATATATGTGTGTGTAAATACATAATACACATCTAATTAACGGTTTGATCTTATACCATAAACATTAGAGACAGTAAAACCTGAGAATTTACAATTATATTCTTGGTAAAGATGGTTTAATAGCATGTATAATAGTAGGTGGATATTGAATATTGTTAGATCTTATTAATTATGCAATGTCTCCACTTCTGTCAAATCAAAGCTAGGAAAATAGAAAAGAAATGCTATGTAGGAAGACCCCGCATTATAAATGGAAACTCAGTGTCCATTCTTCTTTTAGATACAATCTTGCCTAAAGGTTTAAATGGAATATCCACCTATTTTCATTTCTGAGCAATTCTTGTTCAGTGTTGCCTCCCCTTATGCCAACATTGATTTTTAGTAGACCCCCAAACTTCTAAGTATTTGGGGTCTGCATTTTGCATGTCCAGGAAATGCTTGACCACCCACGTGAGTTGCTTGCCTATAATAGTGCTGTCCTTAGGGGCATTCTTTATGCTGTTCGCCTCCTCCCTAATTTGTGTTTTGAACTTTGATGGTTTTTCCTACATATTGTAGTCCACGTGGACACTGTAGGCAATAAATGACAGCACTGGTTTGGCAGGTGATAAAGTCCCAAATAGGTTTTACTTTTCTTAAACCTGTCCACAACCAATTTGGTAGTAACCATATGCTGGCACGCTATACAATGTCCACACGCATGAAAGTCTTGGACGATGGAAGTTTTCTTATCCTGAAAACTACTGTGGTACAATTGGTCTTTTAAGTTTGGTGCCCTCCAGCATCCTGTCAACACTCCTTCGCCTATAAATTTCTCCAAACCCTCATCGCTCCAGTGTTTGTTGAGAATTCCTGTAATGCTATTCCACTGACAACTGTAGGTGGAAATAAATCTAGGGTAGGTTTTCTATAGAGATCAGATTCTAGAGTGTCATTCGGTCCTCTTCATATTTTTATATCCAAGAAGTTAACCACTTCATGGCTACATTCCATGGTCAGTTTTAAATTCATACTGTATTTCATATATTTTTACTGTACTGTATTCATACTGTATTTTGTATATTTTTCTTCCAAATCAATGAACACCATAGTCTCCTCCCACCACCCGAGGTACAAGTTGGCATAAGTGGGGGAGCACGCACACACCATCGCCGTACCTCGGGTTTGTAGGAAGGATTATCAAACACTAATACATTTCTCTTCAAAACAAATACTAATAAGCTCAGGAAAAAATATTTCTGTGGATCACTCCACCTACCATCCTTATCTAAAAAGTATTTTATAGCTTTTAAGCCATATTCACGATGTATCGAAGTATAGAGGGATTCGACATCACACGTCAACAAAAGCATCCCCTTGGTGACTGGTAATCCATCTATTTTGCTTAGAATGTCTCCTGTATCCCATATGTATGAGCTTAGGCCATATACATATGGTCTTAATATGTAATCTAAATAATGGCTAGCATGTTCAGTTAAACACTCATTACCTGATATCATGGTTCTACCAGGAGGACAGATCTAATTTGTATGTATCTCTGGCAAAAGATATAACAGGAATTTTAGGGTATGGTACCTGCATGTACTCTCTCTCTCTTTTGGAGATTAATCCCTCTTGAAAGGCATTTTGGTTAAAGAATCATAATGCTTTTTAAAATCTATAATGGGATTACCCAATATCTTTTTATAACATTTGCTGTCATTTAACTGTTTCATGGCTTTCGTTTCTGTATTGTGATGTTGAATCCCTCTATACGTTGATACATCATGAATATGGCTTAAACGCTATAAAATACTTTTTAGATAAGGATGTAAGTGGAGTGATCCACAGAAAGAATTTTTCCTGAGCCTATTAGCATTTGTTTTGAAGAGAAATGTATTCGTTTTTGATAATCAATTTTTCCCACAAACCCGAGTTACTGCGATGGGGGGAGCGTGCACACCAACTTATGCCAACTTGTACCTCAGGTGGTGGGAGGAGACTATGGTGTTCAATGATTTGGAAGTAAAATATACGAAACATATCTCTTTATGGTCTAGATATATTGATGACCTATTTATGGAAAGGGTCAGAAAATTTACTGTTGGAGTTCATCAACCATCTGAACACAAACACTATGAATTTAAAACTAAAAAGGACCATAGAATGTAGCCATGAAGTCGTTAACTTCTTGGATATAAAAAATATCAAGAGGACCGAATGACACTCTAGAATCTGATCTCTATAGAGAACCCACTGCCACCAACAGCCTACTCCATTATACAAGCTTCCATCCAATGGGTGTGAAACGTAATATACCAGTGGGAGAGTTCCTATGCTTGAGGCGCAACTGTAGTGATATAATTACGTTCAAAACTAGATCTTCCAAATTACGTTAGAGATTCATAGAAAGAGGTTACAGCAAAACTAACTTTAAAAAAAGCATATAAGAGAGCATTATATACTTCAAGGCCTTATTTGCTATACCATCAAAAAGAAAAATCAGAATCAAGTTAGATAAGATTTATTTCCACCTACAGCTGTCAGTGGAATAGCGTTATAGGAATTCTCAACAAACACTGGGACATTTTGAGGAGTGACAAGGATTTGGAAAAATTTATAGGCGAAAGAGTGTTGACAGGATGCCGGAGGGCACCATACTTAAAAGACCAATTGGTCCACAGTGGTTTTCAGGATAAGAAAACTGCTATCGTCCAAGGCTCTCATGCGTGTGGACATTGTATAGCATACCAACAAATGGTCACTAACAAATTTGTTGTGGACAGGTTTAAGAAAAGTAAAACTATTTGGGGCTTTATCACCTGCCAAAACAGTGCTGTCATTTATTGCCTACAGTGTCCATGTAGACTACGATATTTAGGAAAAACCATCAGATAGTTAAAAACACGAATTAGGGAGCACGCGAACAGCATGAGGAATGCCCCTAAGGACAACACTATTATAGGCAAACAACTCACATGGGTGGCCAAGCATTTCCTGGACATGCACAATGCAGACCCAAAATACTTGAAAGCTTGGGGTCTAAAAAAAAAAAAAAAAATTAAACTTGGCATAAAGGGAGGCAACATTGAACGAAAATTGCTCAGAAATGAAAATAGGTGGATATTCCTTTTAGATACAATCTGCCTAAAGGTTTAAATGAAGAATGGACACGGAGTGTCCATTTTTTAATGCGGGGTCTTCCTACATAGCATTTCTTTTCTATTTCTCTATCTTTGATATGATAGAAGTGGAGACACTGCATAATTAATAAGATCTAATAATATTCAATAACCACCTACTATTATACATGCTATTAAACCATCTTTACCAAGAGTATAATTGTAAATTCTCAGGTTTTACTGTCTCTAATGTTTATGGCATAAGATCGAACACACACACACACACACACACACACACACACACACACACACACACACACACACACACACACACACACACACACACACACACACACACACACACACACACACACACACACACACACACACACACTCTTAAAAAAACAGAGACAGAAAACAAACTTTACTAGACAGAATTATGAGAGCATGTATATTATGTGGAGCAATACTAACTAGAGTGATTACAATTAGAATGAAGATAACTAGAGTGAATCGTAAGATTAGATGAATCCAGTTCTCAGTATCGTGAATTTAGAAAGGGATTCGTTAACATTATGATGTATTGAAGGTACACATACACAACTTTTATCTTATCTGATAATACTTAATCCTGATTGGGGAGTTCGTTAAGCCAATACAACTAGCAAATGGATTGTGATGTCATCTTACCGGATGATTTTAAAAAGAGGCTGTTCACAAGCTCCAGCGTCTTAAACAATGCCGCTGATTAAGTGATACACAAATGCGCGTCTGGTGGAGTAACAGCGAGATAAGGGCTATGACAAGTTGAGCCCCATATAATATCTTAAATAGAGAGAAAAAGATTATTCAGACATTCAGCCTATTAAATGAACTGGATGTCAGGGAATGAATAGCTAGAAGATCGCTTGATATTACTAAGTAGTAGGAGTATAAAGGCAATAATAGTCTAAGTTTATATGTTATTTAATACAATACATGGTGCAGAAACTTGCATAGATTATATAGAGACATCCAGCCTATGAAAAGAGCTGGATGCCAGGGAATGATCTACTACTAGTCAGACAGCGCAGCTGTGTCGGTAGGGCTTTAACCCCTTAGCGACCCTTGACGTACCAGGACCGTCAAGGGTAAATTTCTCCAAGGACCCTTGACGGTCCCGTCAAGTTTGTTGCAACATGCGATTTGCTTGATGAGCGAATCACATGTTGCAAACGCTGATTGACAGGGACAGTATTTGTAAATACTGTCCCTGTCATATATCTCTGCCTCCCTCCATCTTGCACACTGCTGAGGTGGAGAGAGACAGAGAGAGATCGTGCCAGAGAGAGATTGTGCCTGTTGGTGGAGAAAAGTTGTGAAAAACTCATAAAATTAACCATCTGATCACTGTTCTGCAGTGATCAATAAGTTCCCCCCCATCTGATCACTTATAGAGTGATCAATATACTGCAGATCAGTGTTTGCTGATCTGTGGGACACCCCCCTTGTATTCTCTGAATTTTTTTTTTTAAATAAAAATTGATGTAAAAATATAGTTTAGGTAGGTAAGTAGGTAGGTTTAGTGTAGACTTGTGTTGGGGAAAGGTTTAGGGACAGATTTAGGTTTAGGGAAAAATATTTTTATTTATATATATATATTATATATATATATATATATATATATATATATATATATATATAATATATAATAAGTCTAGTTTAGATAGGTAGTTTACTTGGGTTAGGTAGGTTCAGGATATACGTAGGTTAGGGAAAGTTTTAGGGTTAGAGTTAGGTTTAGGGATAGTGATAGCGTAAGAAAAAAAAATTTTTTAGTGGGCAAAATACAGAGCAGGTATAGCGTTGAAGAGGCATATACCTTTTTGGCGTCTGACTCAGAGGCAACAGACACTGCATCAGATTTTGATATAGAGCAGTTTTCAGAAAGTGAGAGCAGCTCTAGTGACAACGCTGGGCCTTCTGTCAAGAAAAGACGCACTGCCCCAAGAGCTGCCCTGGCAACTGCCCCAGCACCTGCCAAAAATCCTGCCAAAAGAAATGCCCCAAGTGCTGCCCCAAGAGCTGCCCTGGCAATTGCCCCAGCACCTGCCAAAAGATCTGGCCAAAAAAATGCCCCAACACCTGCCACTCCTGATCATAATGAATGGGTATCCCCAATCAATTTATGCCCACAAATCACAGAATTTACAGGCACCCCAGGGATTCAAATTGATGTGGAAGGATTTACCCATGATAATTTTTTTGATTTGTTTTTGGGGGAAGACATTTTAGGTGAAATTGTGTCACAAACCAACTTGTATGCAGCCCAGTATACTGCCGCCAACCCTACAGCTTTTGTAGTTAAGGAAGAAATATGGAAACCCATAGACATCATAGAATTTAAACAATTCTGGGCCTTAATAATGGCAATGGGTATAATAAAAAAAGCCAAGTATCCGATTCTACTGGAGCAAAAACCCCATATGTGATACCCCTATATTCCCCAAGACTATGACCAGGTCCAGATTTTAAATCATTTTGCACTTTATGCATTTTAGCGATAAAATGCCCCCCAAAAGAACACCCCCAGTATGATAGACTCTACAAAATTCATCCCCTAATAAGCCATTTACAGAAAAAGTTTGCCCAAGTGTATATGCCCCAAAAAGAAATTAGTGTAGATGAATCCCTAATGAAATATAAAGGCAGGTTAGGGTTCAAGCAATACATCCCCTCCAAGAGTTCCAAGTTTGGTGTAAAATTTTATAAATTGTGCGAAAGTGCCACAGGCTACACCCAGGCTTTTAGAATTTGAGGGCAAGGACAGCCAACTTGATCCTCCTGGGTGCCCCGAATTTATGGGAACAAGTGGGAAAATAGTTTGGGATTTAATTTACCCCTTATTAAATACAGGCTATCAATTATTCATTGATAATTATTACACCAGCCCCCTTTTATTTAAGTCTCTGTTTTGTTTTGACACCGTGGCCTGTGGCACTGTCAGGTGCAATTGCAGGGAGTTGCTCAAAACACTCGTAGATAGCAAACTGGGACGTCCTTATCTTTGTGCCAACAGGAGCTGCTGGCAGTGAAGTTTAGGGACAAAAAAGAGGTCTACATGCTGACCACAATGCATGAGGACAGATCTGTGGCAGTCACTGTTCGTGGCAGGACAGGGGTACTGAGAAAGCCAGTCTGCATCAGGGACTATAATAAAAACATTGAGGGAGTTGATCTGTGTGATCAACTAATGCAGCCATACCTCACAATGAAGAAGTGTAGGGCATGGTATAAAAAAGTTGCCATCTATATGATGCAGACTGCTGTACATAATTCATTTTTACTTTTCAAGCTGGCAAACCCCAATCAAAAATGTAGCTTTTTACAATACCAGCTACAACTTATTTCCCTATTTTTATTTCAAGGTGCGTCAGAAATAATTCCACCAAGACCCGGGGTAGTACATTTTATTTATAAAATCCCCCCAACTCCCCAAAAGAACAAACCACAGAAGCGCTGCAGGGCTTGCTACAGAAAGGGAATACGGACAGACACCACCACTTACTGTTCTGATTGCCCTTCCAAACCTGGCCTCTGCCTTGATGACTGTTTCAAGGAATACCATTCAGGCATATTGCAGTAGTGCTGTAAAGGTTCTTTTATTATTTGGCCACTTTTTCCCCCTGAAATATCGTGTTTTTTATTTTTCAAAACACATCCCTCCTTAGATCTAACACTATCAAAATTTATCTCTGATAATGGAAACACACATGTTGCCTACTGGGCCTAGTAGATCCCCTAAACCCTGACAAATTAGATGAAGGAGCCGAACACTAATCAATGCAGTTTATAAAATCTTCACCTGTTCTGTGCTTGAAATTCACATCAACATTGACGGCGAAGTGTAAAAAATGCTGAATTTTTTTTTTTTTACTTATGTCAAGTTTTCACAGGATTGGTGGTAAAATGGCTGTTTGCAAAATTTGAACACACACCTAAAATGAAAGCCTGGGGTGTCTACTTTCCAAAAATATACACTTTTGGGGGGAAATCTTAGAGTGGAGCACTGTTACACAGCCCAAATGAGAAATGGCACCAGTAACGCAAGCTGTGAAAATTCAAAGTGTGAACCTGGAAACACGCATGTTCCAATTTGGGCCCCGTAGCTCCCACAAACCATGAAAAAGCTATGCATATGGGGTATTGCCGTACTCAGAAGAAGGAGCTGAACACTAATCAGTGCAGTTTATAAAATCTTCACCTGTTCTGTGCTTGAAGTTCACATCAACATTGAAAGCAAAGTGTAAAAAAAAAACGCTTTTTTTTTTTTTTTTACTTAAGTCAAGTTTACGAGAAAGTGGTGGTAAAATGTCTGTGTAAAAATTTTGAAAACACACCTAAAATGAAAACTGGGGGTGTCTACTTTCCAAAAATATACACTTTTGGGGGGAAATCCTCAAGTGGAGCACTGGAACATAGCCCAAAATGAGTAATGGCACCAGGATGTGAAAATTCAATATTTGTTCAAAATTGGGCCCCGTAGCTCCCCCAAACCTTGAGAAACCTATGCATATGGGGTATTGCCGTACTCAGAAGAAGGAGCTGAACACTAAACAATGCATTTTTAAAAATCTTCACCTATCATGTGCTTGACATTCACATCAACATTGAAGTGAAAGTGTGAAAACGCTGTTTTTTTTTTAACTTACGTCAAGATTTACGAGTGATTGGTGGTAAAATGGCTGTGTAAAAAATTTGAAAACATACATAAAATGAAAGCCTGGGGTGTGTACTTTCCAAAAATATACACTTTTGGGGGGAAATCTTAGAGTGGAGCACTGTTACACAGCCCCAAATGAGACATGGCACCAGTGATGCAAGCTGTGAAAATTCAAAGTGTGAAACTGGAAACGTGCATGTTCCAATTTGGGCCCCGTAGCTCCCCCAAACCTTGAGAAACCTATGCATATGGGGTATTGCCGTACTCAGAAGATGGAGTTGAACACTAAACAATGTATATTTTTAAATTTTCAACTAGCTTGTGCTTGATATCAACAGTAATATTGAAATGTAAGCATGAAAACTGCAAAAAACAAAATATTACCACCATTTTGAAAAATATCTCTGGAAAAATCCTATACAATAATTCGCTAAATCGTGTGTAACACCGCAACATGCGCAGTACACACTGCTGCGCGTGCTGCAGTCATGTGCAGTGGAGACTGCCCGCGCCGCGGCTGATACAGAGCTGGGTGCTCCGAAGGCAGTCTCCACTGCGCCTGACTGCCCCGGGACCTGATGGCAGTGGCACTGTGGCCCATGTAACGGGCTGTTCAACTAGTAGCTGCATAAAAAACTCCAAAATTCTCCTGATTATTTACCTTATGTTGTCTACTTTTCAGAAACATATACCTTTGTGGGACATTTTTTGTTCTGGCACCTTCATCTAAGCTACGATACTCACATGCCAATTGTTGACAAATTACAAGTTGGAAATAATGGCATCCATCTTGTAATATTTACCTTGTAAATGTGAGGAAGTGATTGAAATACTAAATATTTAGTGGTATTTTTTTTTTTTGTCATAAACTAATTGTATGCAAATCCTGACACGAAAATATAAGCAACATTTTTTTTTTTTTTTTTGCTCTTTTTTTCTATTTTAATCAAATTAAATGATGAGGTATTCATATAATTGTGGTATCAAAAGAAAGCCCTACTTGTGCTTAAAAAACAGTATATAATTTGTCTGGGTGTACAAAGGGAATTAAAGAGAAAATATGGTTGAACAAAGACATAGTCAAAAAAGTCAAAATTGTGCCGGTCCTTAAGTCAAATCTAACTCAGATTTTCCTGGTCCTTAAGGGGTTAATGTTCAAGCACCATACGTGCAAAATAACATTTAGCAACTTGGCCCCTTAAACAAGGTAAATAAGCAGCTTAAACTGTGAGGAGAACAGCTCAGAGTGTTACTACTTGAGATAAAATTGGTGACAAGTGTATATATGTTACTTAAACACTTGTGAGATCTGACACCTGGGCTTGGATAGCAGGGTTCCTGCAGAAAGTACTAAGTATACAAGTGGTTAACAAGACTTTGTGCAAACGAATGAAAGATTTGTAATTATGAAGTAAGCTTTGAGACTTAGTCAAAGAACTATTATATGGATAGAAAGCTAATATTATTGATACTTTTTCACAGTTGATCACATTCACACAGTACAGCAGGGCATCTGTAGAGATCCACATATCTTTTTACCATTGAAGACTCAGGACAGGACATCTAGTACTATACAGACATCCAGCATAAGAAATCAACTGGATGCCAGAGACCAGTGATCGATTATAATGCCAATATATTAGCTATCACATATGATAGAAGGCTTGTTTACTTAAGCTGCAACAGCAGTTCAGTGCTTTTTAAAGGGGACTCGTTACCAATAGTCACTCTAGTTTGTCTGTGTGTAGTTTTAATTCATTCATAAAGGTATATTTTAATCTTATTTGATTTCTTTCCCTGCCATATTGTGATCCACTTAAGGGTAAGGGAGGAGTATGTTTATTCTATGACCAGCGAGGTCATTTTACTATCAGACAGTTTAGAATACTGATATCCTCCCTGGCCCTTTCTATTCCTTTATGCTTTATAGCCCTCTGTTGATAGTTTAGCTAGTAGAGTGTGTTATTGCCACAGGGTTTCCTGTTTCTCTTGTTATCCCTGTAGGACCTCTTTAGGCTACTATCTTAGAGTTATGGGCAGGTTTTTTCTTGTCTGAGTGCATGGGTTTCTTTGCTTGTTTGAGGCCTGATTCTTGTAGGCCCAGGAGGCCCCAAAAGACCTAGTGGAGTGTGCTGTTACATGAAAGGGAACAGGTTTCTTCCTGAGTTTGCAAGCCTTGCGAATGGTAGACTTAATCCAGGACACAATAGTTACCTTGGACGCAGCCATACTGACCCTAGGACCCTCAAAGATAACAAATAAGGCATCAGTCTTACATAAAGACTAAAGTGTACGTAAAACTTGAGGCAGCACACTACATCCAACAAGTGGCGATCCCTTGACTTTTCAGAAGTAGAGTCAGGACAAAATGAAGGCACAACAATCTCCTGATTGATGTGAAGCTCAGATAACACCTTAGGAAGGAATTCCTGGGATTTATGAAGAGCAGCCTTGTCCTTATGAATCACCAGGAAAGGCGGTTTGCAGGACAAGGCCAGCAACTCAAACTGCACACAGAGACCACAGCCAGAAGAAAAACAATCTTCCACTTCAGACGACTGATAGCAAGGGACTCAAAGAGAGGCTGCTGAAAGACATCCAAAACCAGGTTAAGGTTCCACTGAGGAGTGGGAGCCTTATAGGCAGGGAAAGCATGAGCGACATCCTGGAATAAAACCTTGAAATCTGGCAAGATGGCAATGCACCTCTGGAAAAATACAGAGAAAGTTGAAGTCTGAACCTTCAAAGAGCCCTTTGTTCACACTATCCTGCAAAAAGGACAGGACCATATGGAGATCAAATTCCTGTGAAGACAGATCCCTGTCTACACACCAAGAATGAAAAAAATGGACCAAATCCGGTGGTAGGCCTTGGAAGAAACAGTCTTCCTAGCCTGGATCATAGTTGAAATCACCTCAGTGGAGAAACCTTTTCTCCTCAGGATGGAGGCTTCAACAGTCATGCCATCAAACCAGGTGGTCTACATCCTCCTTCCAGAGGTACCCCTGAAGAAGAAAATCCATCCTGAGTGGTAGTGGAAACAGATACGGAATGGAGAGGGTGACCAACTCAGGGAACCATTCCCCCCTGGTCCAATAGAGGGCCATCATGACGACGGCTTGGCCATCCATCCGAATCTTCCACAGTACCCTGTGTATGAGAGGAATTGGAGTGAAGATGTAAGCCAAATGAAACCACAATTAGATCACCAGAGAGTCCACAGGAAAGGCCAGAGGATCCCCCCAACAGGAAAAAAAAAAACATTTGTTCCTTCCTGTTGTCCCTGGTGGCCATCAGGTCTATCTGAGGAAGACCCCACCATTGAACCAACAGGTCGAAAACATTGGGATGGAGAGCCCACTCTCCTGGGTCCACCTTTCAACAACTTAGGAAGTCTGCCAGGACACTGTCCACCCCTGGAATGTGCATGGCGGAAATAGCCGGGACATTTTTCTTCCCATGCCAAAACAGACTTGCCCTCTGACCAAGCGGGAGTGCTTCTTGTTCCTCCTTGCTGGTTGATGTATGCCACTGCAGTGGCGTTGTCTGACTGGACAAGCCGTCGATTGAAGGGACCAATAGGCCAGAGCATGCTGAATCATCCTTGATTTGAATAAGATTGATGGATTGAAGGGACTCCTCTAAGGTCCACCTGCCCTGAATCCCCAGGTGACCCAGGACCACTCCCCAGGCCCGCAGGCTGGCATCCGACATGACAAAGATCCATTCTTCGATCAGATATGGTTTCCCCTGCTCCAGGTTGGTTCTGTCTAGCCACCGGAGTAGATCCTGTCTGACCTCCGGAGGAAGGGAGAATCTGAGATCCAAGTGATCAGAGTTCCCATGCCAAGAGCAGATGGTGAATCTTTGGAGCTCAGCTCCCTGGAGAAGGCCAAGGATTACAGAACAGCTCCATGATGGACACCACGTGACCCGCAAGAGTCATGAACTTGCAAACCGGAGCTGAGGGACACTCCAGAGCTTGGGACACCAGATGCATGATTTGCTGAATGGAGTCCTCTGTCAGAAAAACCTTCCCTAGACCGGTATTGAACCTAAGTAAGAGGAAAACCAAGTCCTGAGAGGGAACCAGAGCAGACTTCTCCATGTTGAAAATCCACCAATGGTGGAGGAGAATCTGAGCACAGTGCTGGACATGTTGGTCCAGGATTTCCCTTGACGGAGCCTTCAGAAGAAGGTTGTCCATATAGGGAGTCACTTGAATCCCCCCGGGTGTGGAGGAAGGCAATCAGTACCCTTAGAACTCTGGCAAAGCACACAAGGAGTGGAGATAAGCCCAAAGGGCAGAGCAGTGAACTGGAAGTGCCCGGAATCTAAAGTGAAAAGGAGGTACTTCTGATAATCTGCATGAATCGGGACATGCAAGTATGTATCCTGCAGATCCAGAGATGCAAGAAGTTCTCCCGGGCACATACGTGCGATAACAGAGAGGAAGGACTCCATCTTGAAGCGTGCAGTCTCCACAAAACAATGAAGGTCTTTGGGGTCTAAGATAGGATGACTGCCACCATCATTCTTGGCACAACAAACAGGTTTGAATAGAAACCTAAAACTCTGTCTTGAGGTGGAAATGGAATCAGTACTCCCTTGTCCAAGACAGCCTGAACCGCCTCGTTGAAAAGCCATATTTCCTAGCCCAGGGGGGTCCTGGACTGGAAGAATCTGTAGGGAGAAAGGGACATGAAAGCAATCTTAAACCACCTGCAGAGCCCACAGGTCCGCTATGGGCTCTGCCCATGCAGCTGAAAAATGGCACAGATTCCCACCCAAGGGCAGCTGCAGACCAGATTTTTTAGGCTTGGAGTGCTTTGAGTGCCACAGCTGTCTGGGTTTGGATTCAGCATTTGCGCCTCTGTTTGCTGGGAATGAAAAAGACACAGTTTCCTCAGCCTGTTAGGGCGTTTGGAGACCTGAGGTAACAGGGTGCTCTTGCCCCCAGTAGCCTCACTGATAATCTGTCAGTTTAGGCCCAAAAGAGAGAAATCAGTAACTTCTTAGATGAGAGGTTAGCAGACCAAATCTTGAGCCACAAAGTGTGCCTTGCTGTGAGTTTGACTGCATCAAAAAGAGCATCAGCGACATATGTCTGAGCCTCAGACACGATGGCCAAGAGGGCTAAAAGATCCTCCTTAGGAGCACCATTCCTGACAGCTTCATTGAGTTGTTTGCCCCAGATAGCAATAGCTCTAGTGACCCAAGCCAAAGCCAGAATAGGCCACAGAGCAGCACCAATGGCAGCAAACTTAGACTTAAGTATAGCTTCCAGCTTTCTGTCAGTCATATCCTTGAGAGCTGCAGCAGGGCAGATCTGTGGACTTATAAAGTCTAGAAATAGGGGGACCAACCATGAGAGGAGAGGCCCATTGCACCAAAACTGCCTCTGAAAAGGGGTACAGCTTAGAAAATCTCTTAGAAAGAGAAAGCCATCTGTCTGGTGTCTTCCACTCACCCAGGATAACCTGGTTTAGAGTGGCATTGGGTGGAAACACAGTGTAAGACTTCTTGCACCTTTGAAAGACATCAGAAGAAGACTGGCCCTATTCAGGGGCATTAGTGACCTGCCCAGTTGTTAAAACCGCCTTGATGAGACCCTCAGCAGAGGGTGCGAGGTCAGCCTCAAAGGGATCAGCAAAAGTGTAGGTAGAATCCCCCTTCTTCACACTCCCCTTCCTCCATATCACCTTCAAAAGAATCTTCCTCAGTGGATTCAGTTAAAGCTGGTATGCCTTGTGCCTTAGGGTCCACAAACCTGATGGTGGTAGGGGGCTTCCAAGAATGGAGGACCCTCTGGAGGGATAAAGGAAACTGTGCCATAGAGGACTTTAAATCTTTCACCCAAAGTGGCTCTTGTTCAAGGCTGGAGGGCCCCCGAGCGTAGCTGGGGTCACAGCGCATGAGGAGCAGAGATGTCCTGAGTATTCTCTAGGAAGCCCTGTTTGGCATCAGGAACAGTATACTAGCAAGGGAGGTCAGAGACACCCCGCATTCTTAGCATTAGGTCTAGCCCCATGTCCCTTTGGATCCGACAGCCTAACAGGATAAGTGTCTAAACAGTATGTAAAGCCCAAATACTGTGTTCCAGTATAATAAATGATCTCAAAAAGCCCAAGAAGGTACTTATCTGACAGGTGAAGGGTTAATCTGAGAAGAAGGACAAGGAGATAAAAGCCTCTGTGCAGGATAAGCCAGCAAAGAAAAAAATGGCATCGGTAAAGCCATCAGCCAATGGGAAGGAAGCCCTGGAAATGGGCATTCAGGGAGTTGTAGTTTTTCCCAGTTGCTGTATCCTAGCAATGCCTGTACTTGCACTCATGGGGCCCCAGGGACCCTAAGACACTGGGGATGTGTAACGGATTGTAGGGCAAGAGGAAACAATAATAATGAGCCCTCTCTCAACTCTGTATGACAAATGGTTGTAGAGATATGTCCCAAAGCAGCTTGTCCCATAGAAGTCAATGAAACAAGTGCGGCTGTGTGGGAAGCGTGCCTTAAAGGCGCGGAACACTAAAATGAAAAATGTTTCAAAAGTGTCCAAAAGTACCCAAATACCCACGGTAATATGTAGTGATAAATAAAAATGAATGATCCTGAAGGGAAACCCGAAAAATAAGCCCTTAAACCCAGTTAAACCAGAAGGGAAGCAGATTTACACAAATGCAGCTATCCACTCTCCAAAGACCCAGGGACAATACTGAATAAGGTACCCAACATGAGTGCAGAAGTTCTGGACTCCAAAATGACCCCTGTATGGAGAACAATTGGACAACTGGACTATGGCACTCAAAGGGTTAACCACCAGACTTGATATTCTGTCTTTAGATTACCATTATAAGAACAGAGCTTCAGAGAGACCCAGTTAGAAGAGAGAATCTTGGGCTCAAGATTCTCTCTACAGGGCTGCAAAGGTCCACAACAGCTCTGGAATACTGGACAATCCTCCAGGGGAAGCCTGGAATGGTAATCCACCTCATGGGGGAATTATGACACCCCGTATCTAAGATAGGAAACAATAAATAGTCTAAAAACCAAGCAGAACAGTTCTCAGCCTTCATATAGGTGTGGAACAAGTCAAACTGGGGGTGGGGCAAATGGTAGACTGATAAGGAGAAGGCTCCACCTCCAAGACCTTGTCTTGAAATGTTCCAGCCTACTGGGAGGAGCTGTCGCCTCCCCCATGGTACCTGTATGTCATATTGGACAACACAGAAAGAGTTCTTATGTATCCCAGGTAAAAAAAATAAAAAAAATCTCCTTCTCCTCTACCTCTCATCCGCCACTCTGTGTATCTTTCTCCCTCCCGTTCACCATTCTGTGTATCTTTCTCCTTCCTTTTCACCACTCTGCCCCTCGTATTCGCCACTCTGTGGCTTTCTCCCTCTCATTTATCAGTTGTCTATCTATCTTTCTCCCACCCATCCACTACTCTGTCAGTCTTTCTCCACCCTTCCTATTCTCCACTCTGTGCTAGTCTTTCCCTCTCTCATTCTTCACGCTGTATCCATCTTTCTTTCTCCCATTCTCCACTTGTCTATCCTTCTTCCTCTCATTTGCAACTGTGTTGTCTTTCTCTCTCTCTCTCAAACATACAGACATACTTGGAAGTGGTGGGGAAGAAAACATTTGAGTTTTCAAATTAATTAAAAATTCAAATACATTTGTGATTTTTTAAAATTTTTTTATAACCTTTGAGTGCCAGAGAGGTAGCCAACACATTGTGATGCAATGAAACACTGTGCCACTACCGATATTGGTGAATATGAATATAATGGAATGCTCCTGCAGGGGAGAAAGAAATGATAATACTGGGATGTGCAAGACACAGAGTAGTAAATGGTAGGAGGGAGAAAGATAGAAACAGGAGGAGGGAGAAAGGCAGACAGAGTGGAGAATGGGAGGGAGAAAGGCAGGCACAGAGTGGAGAAGGGAGGGAGGGAGAATGGGAGGAGAGGGAAAGACAGACAAAAAGTGGAGAATGGGAGTCAGAAATACGGACAGAGTTGATAATGGGTGAGAGAAAGACAGACAGTGGATTGGAGAATGGGAGGGAGAACACCACGCACAGAGTGGCAAAAAGGAGGGAGAATGATAGACACAGAGTGGAGAATGGGAGGAAGGAAGAAAGACACAGTGGACAATGGGAGGGAGAAAAACACAGAATGGTGAATGGAAGGGGCAGAGTGGTGAAAGGGAATGAGAAAAACAAACAGAGTGTTGAATGGGAAGGGTAGAGTGGTGAAAGGGAAGGACACAGAGTGGCAAATGGGTAGGAGGGACAGAAAAAGACGGACATAGAATGGCGAATGTGAGGAGTGGGGCAGAGTGACAAAAGGCAGTGATGGTGAGGGGACGTGGAGGAATTGTGGTAAAATGGCAAATATAAATGATGGAAAGCTCCTGCAGTAGAAAACAGGATGTGAATACTGGGATATGTAACAACTCTTTATAGCATTGGAATGGAGCTCAGTATACTGATGTTTGTGTAGAGGGAGACTGTACTTTTCTAACCCTTTACGTGCCACAGCACTGTGTAATGTACATCCCTATGGCACTCAAAGGGTTAAGGGAATGATGCCATTTGTGGTGCTGAAGCCTGAAAGGGCAATTTGGATGCAAAGCTATCAAAAAGGGAGGTATTTTTGATCTTCTCCCTGAAAACCTGACAGTCACCTGATCTTAATAAGCGATATGATGTTGTCTGTTACATATGAGATACCTCTAAATAAGGGTAGAGTCTCCCGATAAAGTCCTTTGTATTTAATATTGATATAATAGTTTCTATAATTTGGGGATCTCTTCCCTTTATGATAGACCCTTCTTTGTCTACTGGGTCTTCTGGAGTAATGGGTAAATCAGGTAATGCTTTTTGCCTCTTGATGCTTTTTTGAGACAAACGATTCCGCGTTCGCTGAATGGGACAAAAATGTTAATGCACAAGTACAGTAAGACATTTATATGTTTGTCTCTTTCAGCCGTCATGGATCGATATGTCAACTTTTATTGCAGTTTTACAAATCAGGATCCACTAACAGTAGAATTTGTGCTCTCTAATTTTATGGTGTTTGATAACTCTGCACCGAACTGGAAGGATGGTATTATGTACCTATATGGAGAATATATAATTAGTTAAAAGTTTCCTTCCCGGTGCGGGCTAGGGGAATCTCTCTCATCATTAATCGGCACTATTTATGTTGAAAGCTGTACACATTGTATATAGTCTGCTGATCTTGTGTCAATCAACTTGTCTTTATGTACACTGGATGCGGTGAAGGTTTTAAAACTGACAAAGATTTATATCATTTTCCAACCATTATGCATCTTTGTACAATTTAGCCGTCTCTAACATTGGCCGAAATGTGTATGAATACTTTTGTATTTTGTTCGGTCTGGCCTTCTGGTCTATATGCCGTGGTGATTCTCTCCAGTTTTGAGGAACATGTGTATACGGAGAACATAGGCATCAGGTACCTAAAGGGTCAATTTGGTTTCACTTTGTTTGATACTTTCCAGAAACCATAATGATCCAGGTTTTTGCCAATGATTGACAGCTGTTCTGCTGCATTGCGATTGGATTCGATTGAAATACTCCAATGTTTGCACTACTGGCTTTTGTTGATCTTGAGTAAGCGTGTCTACACATGAAACATGTTGATCGAGAGCAAGCAGAGATTTCTGCAGACAGGTGCCCACTAAGCTTTCCATATACAGGTACTGTGCACATGTTTGAAATATACATCCAATAAAGTATTGATGATTTTAAACTTAT
This sequence comes from Rhinophrynus dorsalis, assembly GCA_037306005.1. Classification (NCBI taxonomy): domain Eukaryota; kingdom Metazoa; phylum Chordata; class Amphibia; order Anura; family Rhinophrynidae; genus Rhinophrynus; species Rhinophrynus dorsalis. Next base: position 195,351,204 of record CM074724.1, read on the forward strand.
ATGTTGCTTTATCCTGTATATATGTGTGGTGAACCATTGTACAATTGTCTCACAGAGCAACAATTAACATCCACAGAGTGCAGGAATAAACCGACAGAGGAGAAGAAGAAATATACTACCGTTAACTGGAACCACCGACTGCAGAACCTTCCTTCCAAACTTTGCCTCTGACGAAGCCTGAAAATCCACTTCATAATGCTTTATGAAAGTCAAAATAGATGACCAGGTGGCTGGCTTGCAAATCTCCTCCTGAGAAGCTGAAGCCTTGAACATCCAAGATGTAGATACTGGCCTCATATAATGTGTCCTAATCTTTATTGGAAGATGTAATTTTGTCTCTTGACAAGCCAACCTGATCCATTCCTTGATCCATCTTTAGAAACTTCCATACATTTTGTCTTCAGTATTTCTGAAGTCCATAGTTTTTTCAGTACCGTAATAGATACAACATTCAAGTTGTGCAATTCTCTTTCCTTATCCCCTCTAGGATTCGGGTAAAATGATGTTGGACTATTTCCTGATTTAATGAAACTCAGTCACGACCTTGCTCCTAGAAGCAGGCTTGGTTGTAAAGACGACCTTTTACCGATGGATAACCATATAAGAGGATTAACATGAAAGTGTCTGTCATTCACTAACTCTTCTGGCCAACATTACTGCTATTAAAAATACAATTTTTAAAGTTAGGTATTTGATAGAAGAATTTTAATCACTTCAAAGAGAGACAATCACGACAATTGGTCCAGAAATATATTAAGGTCCCACGGAGGAATAATCTTCTGTATTGTAGGTCTTGCTTTATCAATAGCCCTTCTTAACCAGGTCATCCCTAGCAAACGGAGTGGCTAGAATGACAGATAATGCAGACATCTGCACCTTGATAGAGGCTGGTTTGAGGCCTAAATCAAAATCATCTTGGAGCAAATCTAGTATCTTAGCTGGGGATATTGCAGACTTTGATATTTTATTTCAAAGATACCAGTCTCTGAAAGTATTCCAAACTCTACAATAAATTTTGGAGGTTCAAGTTGTGGCGACTTTGCACATAATAGAAGGGGGCAGGTATTGTGATGTCGTACACCTTTAGTCAATACACAAGAAGGAGGGCAAGGTCAGAAAGTTGGCTTAAAGATTACAGCACAATTAGTTTTTTCCCCTTTTCTTCTTTTTCTTGCTGTTGGTGACCCAAACTCCTTTCCTCCTGTGTGTACCTGCCCCTCCTCCACTTCCTGCCTATACCCAGCCCTCTGTACATTTTCCCCTACATGTGCTGTGCCTTAGAAAATCAGGTTAGTGTGTTTAAATGGAATTGTTACCTGGTGTAGAAAAAAGGGCATTTTACTCTGTAATTGTGATCTGCTGCATAGTAGCCACCACGCCAGAAGAAAACCCTTTCTTCATCAAAATTGAGGATTCAACCTCCATGCCGTCAAAGCCAGATAATGAAAGTCTTCCTTCTAGAGGCAACCTTGTAGAAGAAGATCCTGACGGGGGGGGGGGGGGGGGGGGGGAGTCAAAGAGGTTCCGCCACTGAGAGGTCCAGAAGCTCCGGAAACCAAGCTTGTCGGGGCCAATACGGAGCAATCAGAATGACTGGACAGAGTTCCAGTCTCAGTTTCCTTAGCACCCTGTTCAACAGAGGAATGGGAGGAAAGATGTATGCCAGAGGAAATGACCACAGGATCAACAAGGCATCCATTGCCAGAGCCAAGGGATCCGCCCAGCAAGAACAGAACGTTTGAACTTTCCTGTTGTGTCTGGTCGCCATAAAGTCGATGCATGGAATACCCCGCTGCTTGATGAGGTTGAACACCTCTGGATGTAGTTCCCACTCTCCGCTGTGTGCAGACTGAGGAAGTCTCCCAGAATGTTGTCGTCGCCAGGAATATGAACTGCGGAAATGGCAGGGACATGTTCCTCTGCCCATGACAAAATAGCCTTGACCTCTAGCCAAGCTGCGAGACTTCTTGTGCTGCCTTGCTTGTTGATGTAGGCAAATCAACTGTACCCTGACCGGGCAATCTCCCCAGTTGCTGTATCCAGTGTTGTAGGGCATGAAATATCGCCCGAAGCGCCAAGACATTGATGGGAAGGAGAGATTCCTCCTGGGACCACCGGCCCTGAACACTCAAGTGCCCCAGTACTGCTTCCCATCCGGAGAGGCTGGCATCCGTCTTTACTGTTGTCCAGAAGGGCACCAGGAAGGGTCTGCCTTTCAGGAGATTGTTCAGGTTGAGCCACCGCGAGAGGCTCTGCTCCACATGAAGAAGGAGAGATAGGGATCTTTCCAGGAGATCTGGTCGACCCTTGCATGCCAGGATCAGAAACCTCTGGATTTCCCTGGTATGAGCAATGGCAAACGGGACTGCTTCTAGGGTGGAAATGAACTTCCCCACCAGGGATGACAATTTCTTGGCCGGAACTGGATCCTGAGATAGGATAGTCTGGACCTTCAGTGCTATCTGATGAGCCACTTCATCTGTGAGAAACACCATCCCCCTCTGAGTGTCGAAGAGTATGCCCAGAAAGACCATCCTCTGGGAAGGAACAAGGTCTGTCTTGTCCAGATTGATGATCCACCTGTGATGGGAGAGAGCATGAATACAGTCCTGTACCTGCTGATGAAGGAGTTCCAGAGAAGAGGCCTTCAGCAGGAGGTCATCCATATATGGAGTAACTCTGATGCTGTTCCAATGTAGGACGGAGATCAATGCTCCCAGGACTCTGTTGAAGACTTGGGGAGCCGTGGTCAGGCCAAAGCTCTGGAAATGCCCTCTGTCATAGGCAAAGCAGAGATACTGCAGACTGGATGAATGGTGATGTGCAGATAGGCATCTTGTAGATCCAGAGATGCCAGAAATTCCCCAGGGGACATGGCTGCTATCACTGTGTGCAGTGACTCCTGGCAGTATTGAGACCGGACCAAAAAGGAGTTGAGACCTTTCAGATCCAAAATGGGATGACAGCGGCCATCCTTCTTGGAGACCACAAAGAGGCTGGAGTAGAATCCCAAGCCCCTCTCCTGAGGAGGGACTGGTTCCAGGACCGCCTTGTCCAGAAGGGCCTGAATGGCTTCCTCTAAAAGGTGGCGCTTTTCTGCTCCCAAAGGAGAACAAGAAGAGAAGGTCCTGGAAGGAGGAAAGGAGGTGAAGGAAATCCTGTGCCCTGTAGCCACCACCTGTAGAACCCACGGGTCCTCCACAGAGGCCTGCCAGGCCGAGAGGTAGTAGCGTATCCGAATCATGCAGTAGGTTTGGAAGCCTTGGGCTTCACAGAGGACTTGGGTCTCCATTGCTGTTTAAGCTTGGATGAGGAGCGCGGAGCCTGAGGGGCCGTCTGGGTCACTTGGTGTGAGTCTGCCTGAAAGGGACAAAAATTTGATTCCTTTTGACAGTCGCCTTCTTCCTCAGGACCACTGGAAGGTGAGTACTCTTCCCTCCAGTGGCTTTGCTGATGAGATCCTTGAGCTCAGGCCCAAACAGGGAGGTGCCCTGAAAGGGCAAAGACAGGAGAGCCCTCTTGGAGACTGTGTCAGCAGACAAGATCTTAAGCCAAAGAGCACGTCTGGCTACCACAGACATGGTAGATGCCCTGGCTACCATATGCACAGCGTCAAACAGGGCAGCAGAGACATATGCTGAGCCTCAGCAATGTTGGCAAGAAGTCGCAACGTGTCAGCAGTAGGGGCCCCCGACGGACAGCTGAATTGAGCTGTTCAGTCCAAACAGCCACAGCCTTATTCACCCATGCTGCAGCAAACGCAGGACAGAGGGCAGAACCAGCAGTCTCAAAAATAGCCTCGAGAGAGGTCTCAAGCTTCTTGTCAGTCCAGACTTTTAGTGCAGATGCATCAGCCACAGGCAAGGGAGTGGACTTAGAAAGACTGGAAACAGGAGCATCCACCTTGGGGTGATGTACCCACTGTGTAAGGGCCGTTTCAGAGAATGGGTAAAGCTTAGCAAACCTCCTAGAAACAGATGGTTTTCTGTCTGGAAATTTCCACTCCTCAGACACCAAGCAGTCAGGGGTGGGGTTAGGTGGAAAACAAGTATGGGGCCTTTCAGGCTCCTGGAACACATCAGAGGGATCAGAAGAAACCTCCTGCACTAAGGCAATGTTCAGGGTGGTCAACACAGCCCTGATCAGACCCTCAGCTGAGGGAATGGGGTTAGCCTCAAAGGGGTCCCCAAAAAACTGAGATGAAGGAACAGCTGAACAGTCATCATCATCAGAGTCCACCAATAATTCCTCTTCAGAGGAATCAGACACATTAAGTAAACCAGGCGGTTTAGGCAGGGAATATCTGATAGGGGTGGGGGCCTGCCATGATGGAAGACCCCCTGCAAAGTGGATGGAAGGAGTTGTAAGGTGGACCAGAGGTCTCTAGTAGTAGCCATAAACTCTTGCATCCATACTGGCTCTAGTGAATGGCTGGAGGTCCCTGCAGGGGATTCAGGGCCAGCAGCACATGCTGGGCAAACATGACCCGAGTATCCTCTAGGTAACCCTGAGTGACATGAGGAACATTGGGCAATGGGGGACACAGACGCCCCAGTGTCCTTATTCTTAGGTTTAGCCCCAAGGTCTAACAGAGTAGACATTCTCACAGAGTCAAACGGTCAAGGTATCAGAACTCCCACAAAACAGTGTGTATGATAAATAAATTCACCCCAGAAACACTAAATAAGACTTATCTGGTAGGCGAAGGGTTAACCTGCAGAGGAGAGAAGGAGAGTCCAAGCCATGCACAGGATACTCGATCTGCAAAGACACAAAATGGCTTCCGCCGCAGGAGCCAATCAGAACCGAGCACGCGAAGAGTGCACTCACAGTTTTGTTAACGGAGTGCCCCAACAGTGCCCGAAGCCCCCTAATGGCCCCAACATGCCCAAAACATTGACCGGATAACAGAGCAAGGGAAAACCAACAAAATGAGCCATCTCTGACCTCGCTACGTGGAGCGGTTGCAGAGATACGTCCCAAACTGTAAAGTCCCATAGAAGTGAATGGAGCAATGGCATCTATACAGTAAACGGAACACAAACATTACAGGGTGAAAACTCAATGTAAAAAACACTCAAAAGCCCACTAGAACAAGTCGGTAGACCCAATAAACACTAGTCCCAGTAGGGAAAGTGCCCAAACACCCCCCAAAAGATGCTAGCCAGCAGCAAAAGGGTTAAGTTTCCACAGAAACTTGCTCCAAACACCTCACAGACATACAGATAAGCCCAATGAGTGCATGAGTATGTAATAGGAACTCCAAAAGAGACCCCTGTGTGGAGGGGAAGCATGGGACATGTGGACTTCTGCTAAATAGGTGAGCACCCTTTGAGTGCTGGTCTTCTGTCTTCAGATTACCATATAGCAAGAAGAAGCATCAGTGGGCAACTCCTGGGGAAAGCACTTGCAGCCAAGATTTTTCCCCCAGGGCTTAGGTCCACAAACGCACCTGGTGAACTGAGCTATCCACATTTGGGTGATGGGAATTGTCAGTGATGGTAATCTGCCTAATGGTGGTATCCCATTTCTAACAGAAAAATAATAAAGAAGCTAAAACTATAGCAGAACTGTTCTCTTGCCTTGTGTCTTGACCAAGGAACAAATCTTACTGGTTGGGGATTGGCTAGCTGCAAGCTAAGGAGAGGAGGTAGGTTCCACCCAGCAATCACTTCTCAGAATTGTTCCTGCCTACTTAAAGGGGCTGTTGCCTACCCAAAGTTATCAGTAACCTGTATTGGATGACAGAGAAATGTTAATTTGCATGCTTAAAAAAAAAAAAAAAAAAAAAAAAAAAAATACAGTTGTGAAGCCATCTGGCTATTGTGGAACAACTTGCATTTTTAATTAGTTTGGCAAAAGGCACACCGATGAAAATAGGATTTTAGTCTTACCTGTTAAATCCTTTTCACTTAGTCCATACAGGTCACTGGTACTTCTGGGGGGGGCGATTCGCCCCTTTAATAGGCAGGAACAATTATGCAAATGATTGCAGGGGGCGGAGCCTCCCCTCCTACTTAAGCCACCTTCAGGCCAGAGCCACTACATTGATTTGAGACCCTAAAACTGACCCCAGGTAAGCAAGAAGAAAGACTCCTGTGAGCATGCCCCAAAGGTCTCCCATTGAATGCCACAGGAGAGCCAGGTCTGGTCCCCTGACAGGGTGGGAGACCAGTGACCTGTATGGACTAAGTGAAAAGGATTTAACAGGTAAGACTAAAATCCTATTTTCACTGTCGTCCAATACAGGTCACTGGTACTTCTGGGATGTACAAACATTGAGCTGATCCAGAGGTGGGAGTTAAGGCAAGGACCAGAACAAGGCCCAAGACATAAAAACTGCTATGAACCAGTTAATAACATAGCCCAAACTGTAAGTGTCAACGGACACCGATCAAGGGAACAATCCCTGAACTAACACAGCACACGGAACTAGAGCCAACAGGGCGCAACAGTAAGGAAGCACTAAGGATCACAGAGCGGAAGACCTACACAGGCAAAACTGCCTCCAGGACCTTCCTTCCAAAACTGGCATCAGCCGAAGCCAGCACATCAACACGGTAGTGCTTAGAAAAGGTGTGCACAGAGGACCAAGTAGCCGCTCTGCACAGTTGATCAGCAGAAGCCTGATTCTTGTAGGCCCAAGAGGCCCCAATAGATCTGGTGGAATGGGCAGTCACCCGGAAGGGAACGTGCTTATTCCGCAACTTATAGGCTTCACGGATAGTAGCCTTAATCCAAGAGGCAATGGTAACTTTGGAAGCCGGTCTCCCTGCCCTAGGCCCCTCAGGAATGACGAATAGAGCGTCAGACTTCCTGATAGACTCGGTGCGATGAACATAAAACTTGAGGCAAAGCACCACATCCAACAAATGGAGATCTTGTTCCTTGTCAGATGAAGGATTAGGGCAGAAAGAGGGAACCACAATCTCCTGATTGATGTGAAACTCGGACACAACCTTGGGTAAGAATTCCTTGGTAGTGCGAAGCACAGCATTATCTTTGTGGAACACCAGGTAAGGAGGTTTACAAGACAGAGCTTGTAACTCTGCTACCCGGCGAACTGAAACAATAGCCAAAAGGAAGGCCATCTTCCAAGTTAAGAGACGTAATGGAATGGAAGCCACGGATTCAAACGGGGGTCGCTGGAGAACTCCCAGCACCAAATTGAGGTCCCACTGGGGAGCAGGACTCATGAAGGCAGGTCGAACATGAGTCACACCTTGGAAGAAAACTTTCACATCAGGAAGGATAGCAATCCCTTCCTGGAAAAACACAGACAAGGCAGAAGTCTGAACTTTGAGGGAACTCAAACTGAGTCCCTTATCAACACCGTCCTGCAAGAAGGCTAGGACAGTGGGAAGATGAAAATCAAGGGAGAATTTCTTCTCAGAGCACCATGCCACGAAGGTTGACCATATGCGATGATAGATCTTGGAGGACACAGGCTTACGAGCACTGAGCATAGTCGACACCACAGAAGGAGAAAATCCTTTCTTTGCTAGAATCGAGGATTCAACCGCCATGCCATCAAATGGAGAGAGTGAACATCCTCCTTCCACAGATATCCCTGAAGAAGTAGGTCCAGACGGGCAGGAAGTGGGAACGGATCCGCCACTGACATGGCCATCAACTCCGGATACCAGGACTGGCGAGGCCAGTTTGGAGCGATCAGGATAACAGGACAACGCTCTCGCTTCAGTTTCTGGATGACTCTGATCAATAAAGGAAGAGGAGGGAAGATGTAAGCCAGAGAAAAATCCCAAGGAATCGATAAGGTATCCACTGCCAGAGCAAGGGAGTCCCTCCGCCGGGAGCAAAACACCGGAACCTTCCTGTTGTGTCTGGAGGCCATCAGGTCCACCTCCGGCATCCCCCACCTCTGGGTGAGCAAGTGAAGCACCTCTGGATGAAGAGCCCATTCTCCGCTGTCGACGGTATGACGACTGAGGAAGTCCGCCATGACGTTGTCCACGCCTGGAATATGAACTGCAGAGATGACAGGCACGTGATCTTCTGCCCAAGACAAAATATCCTTGACCTCCAACCAGGCGGTGCCGCTTCTTGTGCAGCCTTGCCTGTTGATGTAAGCCACCGCAGTGGCGTTGTCGGATTCCACTCTGATCGGAAGACCGGTCAGTTGAGATTCCCAGTGTCTCAGGGCAAGCCGGACGGCACGTAGTTCCAGAACATTGATGGAGAGAAGAGATTCCTCCAGACCCCATATCCCCTGAGCACTGAAGCGACCCAACACAGCACCCCAGCCCCGAAGGCTGGCATCCGTTGTGATCGTGGTCCAACAAGGAACTTGAAAGGATCTCCATTTCAGGAGATGGGAGAGATCCAACCACCAGTGCAGACTCGATTCCACATGAGGAGGTAGAGAGACTGACAGATGCTGATGATCTGGATGATTCTTGCACGTCTGGATCACAAATCTCTGAAGTTCCCTGGAGTGGGCCATGGCAAAAGGTACCGCTTCGATCGTGGAAATGAACTTCCCCACCAGGGACGACAACTTCGTTACCGGCACTAAGTCCAGTTCCAGAATCCCCGCCACTCGGATGGCTATCTGATGAGCCACATCCTCCGGCAGAAACACCATGCATTGGCGAGTGTCGAACAGGAGACCCAGGAACAGAAGCCTCTGAGATAGGACCAAGTCCGACTTGTCCAGATTCAGGATCCAGCCATGGCGGGTCAGAGTGTGGATACACTTCTGCAATTGCTGGTGAAGAAGCTCTGCCAAGGAAGCTTTGAGGAGGAGATCGTCCATGTAGGGGGTCACCCTGACCCCATCCTGATGAAGAACAGCTATCAAGGAGCCCAACACTCTCTGGAAGACCTGAGGAGCTGAAGTCAGCCCAAAGGGAAGAGCTGAAAACTGAAAGTGTCCCCTGTGGCAGGCAATCCTGAGATACCGCCTGCTCTCTGGATGAATAGGGATGTGAAGATAAGCATCCTGAAGGTCCAGGGAGGCAAGGAACTCCCCTGGAGACATAGCTGCAATCACAGAGCGCAGGGACTCCTGGCGGAAGTGGGAAGTCACCACATAGGCATTGAGATCTTTGAGATCCAAAATAGGACGAGCCCCTCCGTCCTTTTTGGCCACCACAAACAGGTTGGAATAAAATCCTGAACCTGTGTCCTCCGGAGGAACCACTTCCAGAACCTCTTTGTCCAAGAGATCCTGAATAGCGTCGAACAGATGTCTTTTTGTGGGTTCCTGAGAAGGACGAGTAAAATGGAACCGAAAAGGAGGAAGGGAGGAGAAAGGGATCCTGTATCCCTCTGACACCACCTGAAGAACCCATGGGTCCGCCACTGACTCCTCCCAAGTCTGGCGAAAGATGCGGAGACGTCCACCTACAGCCGGATGCGGACCCGGGGTTCGGCGAGTCATGCCGAAGCAGTCTTGGAGGTCTTGGCCTTGGGGGCCACTTTGGGCTTCCAGGACTGTTTGGGCTTGGAGGAGGAGCGCGTAGCGGGAGGACCCGTTTGGGCCGAGGAGCGTGTCTCAGTCTGAAAGGAACGAAAGGACCGATTGCGTTTGGCTGGAAACTTTTTCTTAAAGACTGAGGGTAGAAGAGTACTTTTACCGCCAGTAGCCTCACTGATCATTTCTTTGAGTTCAGACCCAAATAGCAAATTCCCCTGAAAGGGCAAGGAAAGCAAGGCTTTCTTAGAGGCTTTATCAGCAGACCAAATTTTCAGCCAAAGGGCACGTCTAGCCACCACAGAAGCAGTGGAGGCCCTCGCCATCATGCGCACAGCATCAAAGGCAGCGTCAGCAACATAATTCTGAGCTTCAGTGATATTAGCAAGAAGCTGTAACTGTTCAGATACTGGTGCATCCTGGCGAACTGCGTCAGTCAGTCGTTCAGTCCAGGCCGCAATGGCTCTATTAACCCACGCCACTGCAAAGGTTGGACGCATGGCAGTGCCAATGGAGGCAAAAATAGACTTAAGAGAAAGCTCTAGCTTTTTATCCGTCCAATCCTGCAGGGCAGAGGCATCAGAGACAGCCAAAGCGGTAGACTTGGATAGCCTGGAAACAGGAGCATCCACCTTGGGGGGATGAACCCATTTTGCCAGCTCAGTCTCAGGAAAAGGGTACAGTTTAGCAAACTTTTTGGAGACAGAGGAGGATCTATCAGGATTCTTCCATGCCTCAGAGACTAGACGGGCAAGAGTAGGGTTAGTTGGAAAACAAACAACAGGCTTAGATGGTTTCTTTTGAAAAACGTCAGTAGGATCATAAGTGGATTCCTGAGTCAGAGGAAGGTTGAGCGTATTCAGTACAGCTCTAATCAGACCCTCAGCCGAGACTTCAGGGTCACATTCATAAGGGTCCCCAATGGACCTGTTAGACTCAATAACAGTGCGTTCCTCAGCATCAGAATCCTGCAAGAGTTCTTCTTCAGAAGAATCAGACACATCAGGAGCACCCTGTGGCTTAGGCAGGGAGGTCCTGATTGTAGCGGGGGTCTGCCAGACCTGGAGAGCCCCCTGTACCCGAGAGGGAAAGAGTTGAAGAGTGGATCTGAGATCCCTAGTGGCAGCTTTAAACTCCCTCACCCAAGATGGCTCAATAGCGTGGCTGGGAAGCCCAGGGTTGCTATCTTGACCAGTGCAGTTAGGGCATAGATCCCCCACATTATCGCTAGATAGCCCAATGTGACAAGAGGAGCAAAATGCCATGGGGGGAGCGGACCCCCCATCCTCCTTTGACTTGGGTCTAGCCCCTAGCTCCAGTGAAGTAGACATGCTCACAGCGTCAATATACCCCACTTTAAACTCTATCACCCAGAAAAAGTGTGGAAGATTAAAGTTTCACCCCAGAAATGCCTAAATTCAGACTTATCTGGCCAGCGAAGGGTTAATCTGTTGAGGGGAGAGAAGGCTCGGTCCCTGCGTAGTGTACTCGCTGAGGAAGAGCTCCACAAAATGGCGGCCGTCAGGATAGCCAATCAGAAACGAGCGCGAACCGGGCGCTCATGGGAAATGTAGTTTTCCCCATACAAGTACCCCAAACAGTGCCCGAAGCCCCCCTGAACACCCCACACTAATAAAACACATACCGGATGATAGAGCAAGAGCCTAGCAGTAAAATGAGAGAGTAAAGGAGCCATAGCGTCTGAGCGGGAAAGCCGCGCTTAAAGGCGCGGAACACCAATTTTAATACAGTTTAACAAAACATTAAAAAGTGCCCAAACATACATTAAACACATAAATAAACACTATTTAAGGCTCCAAACCCAGAGAATACCACAGAAACTGCATTAAAACATTGAATGCAATAAAAACACCCTATGAGTGCTGGAGTGCAAAGCAAACTCCCAAATACAAGCCCAGCAAAGGGACACTGTGGGGACAAGTGGACCTTCAGCACTCAATGGGTGACTCACCTTCCCTGCAGGACTTCTGTCTTCAGGTGACCATGATGAAGAAGGAATAAACCAGAGGTAAATTCCCCAGTAGGGAAGCTGCTTAACTCAAGAGGGCAATTCACAGCCATGGTCACCCTCCTAATGGTGGTATTCCATATTTGAATAAAAAAATAACAAAATACTAAGTTGAATACATAGATGTTCTCTACCTGGTGTGCACAGCACCCAGGAACAAATCAATCTGGTGGCTCTGGCCTGAAGGTGGCTTAAGTAGGAGGGGAGGCTCCGCCCCCTGCAATCAATTGCATAATTGTTCCTGCCTATTAAAGGGGCGAATCGCCCCCCCCAGAAGTACCAGTGACCTGTATTGGACGACAGTGAAAGCAAAATTTACAGTTAATTCACTTAACTGATTCAATAATTTGTACTTTTTAACTGTGTGTTGGCAGAGGGATCAAATGTAATTTTGTTTAAATAAAAGGCTGAATGGATAGTTTCCTGGTAGGTATATACAACTGCAGCCTACTAAGTCTTTTGTCCCTGGTAACAAAAGTGAGTTCTTAAACAGTTACACCAGTGGCCATCTTTGATTATTTTGTGGACATGCTTGGTATTGTGCTGTATTTTGAATGGTTCTGTAGAGGAATTTAATCAGTAAGATTCAGCTCATATCTGATAGTGATCACATGCGTCCATTTTGGAGCCAAAGCACAAGTAATCAGGTTATTGTTGAATAAATATTGCAGGTACACAGCTTTTTAGCCACTTTCATTGTATATCCAGGTTTAAGGAGCTAGTGGGTAATTTAATTGACATTTTTAACTTACATTTTAAAGTTTGTCTGTACAGTTTTCTAAGGAGGCCTACTTTATTGTCTGGTATAAACAATGTTTTATATAGTTAAATCAGCAGCCAGATTGGATTTATCTTGCGGTTTATGAAGAGTGATAGCATAGAGCTTGCTGGTTTAAAAGTTTTTTTTTTATTTTTTACTAACACAAAAAATATTAGGAAATATCACAAGGTTTAAGATATCTTTCCCAGGAGCAAAATATTTCTCCACTTAAGTACGTGATTACTTCATGCATGATATCTTTATTATATATAATGACCCATATGTACTTCCTGAACCCATAGACAAAGTGTGGAGAATATGAAGGTTTTATGAATGTGCTGACATAAATAGTGACTAGGAAGGAATATAGTCCAAAGAAAAGGAAAGGCTTAGTGGTACAGTCAGTCATTAATACAATAGGGGGATTAGCAGACATTTTCCAAAAATTGAGGCCTTAGAGGAGACAGCCTTCCAAACCTGAATCACAGATGAGGGCTTCATCAGTCATGCTGTCAAAGCCAGCTTTTCCATATCCTCTTTCCAAAGGTAGCCCTGGACAAGGAGGTCCAGCCTGGGAGGAAGAGGGAGTGGATCCTGAATTGAAAGGCTCATCAGATCTGCAAACCAGAATCCCAGTTGTGCATTCCATCCTGATCTTCTTGAGTATGCTGGGAATGAGAGAAATTGGTGGAAAGACATAAGCGAGGTGGAACTTCCACAGAATCAACATTGCATCCCTGGCAAAGGCCAGAGGATCGCCCCTCCAGGAGCAGAAGGTGAGAATCTTCCTGTTGTCCCTCGTGGCCATCAGGTTGATTGTTGGCAGTCCCCAATGTAGCACAATCAGGTGGGAACATTTCCAGATTAAGTTACCACTCTCCCGGATCCATGTCTTGCAGACTTAGGAAGTCCGCCAGCATGTTTTCTACCCCTGGAATCAGAACATGGCAGGAACTTGGGCTTAGAGTGCCCCCCTCATGGTTGATGTAGGCCGTGGCTGTGGCACTGTCAGACTGGACTCACAGTGGATGACCCTTCAGCTGAGAGGTCCAGTACACAACAGCGAGACGGATTGACTGAACTCCAGAGCACTGATGGACTGAAGATATTCCACCTCAGTCAACCTGCCCTTTACCCCCAGATGACCAGAACTGCACCCCAGATGCACAGTCTTGCATCTGTGGTGACCAGAGTCTATTCCAGGATCATAAAGGACTTCCCCTGTTCCAGGCTGCGTCGTTGCAACCACTACTGCAGGTCCCGTCTGGCTTCTAGAGATAGGGAGATCTGCTGATCCAGAAGAGCTGAATTTCCATACCAATTATGGATGATATGTTTCTGGAGCTGCCTGGTGTGCACCTGAGAGTAAGGCATCGCCTTTACAGTTGACACTAGCCTGCCCAGAACCATCATGTACTCCCTGGCTGAGGCAAGGGTCACTCCAGGGCCTGAGACACCTGTATAAGAGGAAGAATCTTGTCCTCTGGACAAACGACCTTCCCTAGGTAGGTGTCTAACCTCCTGCCTAGGAACAACAGCTACTGGGAAGGTTCTGAAGAGGACTTCAACATGTTCAATATACACCCATGTGGACCAGGAGTAGAGAGAATTCTTGGACGTGTTGGGCCAAGGCTCCTCTGAAGGAGCCTTAATCAAAAGGTTGTCCAGATAAGAAGTCACAGAAATCCCCTGTGTGTGAATGAAGGCTGCTAAGGCCCCCATGATTCTGGGGAACACCGAGGCCAGACCAAACTGGCAGAGCGATAAACTGGTAGTGCTCAGAGCCGAAGGCAAAATGCAGATAGAGTTGGCTGTCTGAGTGGATCAGAATGTGCAGGTATGCATCTTGAAGGTCTAGAGATGCCAGATATTCTGTACTGCAGACAGTACAAGGGAGAAAGCTTTTGATTTCCCAGAATTAATTATATATTCTGAGAGCCGCTGAAGCAGAGAGATAAGATTAGGAAGAGAAATGTGGGGCTTAGACAGGGTCAGGATGATATCATCTGCTTAAAGCAAGATCTTTATGGAGATCAACGCCTGTTATGGCTGGGGATGATCTAACCATCTGAGCCAGCGGCTCTACAGCCAGGGTGAATAACAAAGGTGACAGCGGGACCTCAAATAGATATGGCCAATGAATCAGGTTGAATGACTTCTCAGCTTCATGACCGAGAAAGATTGAGGGCATACTTTGTTTTCCCAATGATGTGTATGACATTTATGATTTTTCTGGGTGTTGTCACCCGCTTGGCTGCTTGGGATGAATCCCACAAGACTGGAACGAATCAAATGAGGCAGAAGGGGAGCGAGACGCAGGGCCAAGATTCTACTATAATCTTAAGATACAAATTCAGAAGGGAGATCGTTCTGTAATTGGCATGTTCTAAGGGATCTTTACCTGGCTTGGGAATCAAAGCAATATCTGTAGAAGTGTGGCTCGAGGACAAAAAGCATTGAAAGGCACGAAGAAGAGGTGTCGAGATAGAATCAAAAAAGGACTTGTAGAAGGCATTTGAAAAGATATATGGACCAGGGGCTTGTCAAGGTTTGGCTGAGCTGCTCTAACTCTGCTGGTTGATTCTGCTGTCTGAGCTAATCAAGTGCTCTGCTATCCATTACTGCTGCCTTCCCTTTCCTGGATCAGGCTGAATCAGCCGACCTCTCTGTGTTTGCTCACCTGACTGATAGCAGCCAACCTTCAAATGGTATTTAAAGCAGCTTGGCTCACTTCCTGGTTGCCCTTGATTCTGATTCTGGCTGAAAGTGCATTTTCCTGAGTTGCTGATTATCTGTGCATGACCTGGTTTCCTCTGACGTCCCTTCTGGCTCCTGGATTGTTCCTGACATATTTGCTCTCCATATTCCTGACCCTGGCTTGGCTGAGTACCTGTCTTGGTTCCTGAACCCGGCTTGTTTTTTGGTTTACACTTCTGGAACACGATTTTGCTTTGTTTGCTTTTGTTATATTAAAGGGGTTTTGCATTTTACTATTTTGTGTCTGTCTGGTTCCTAGTCCCTATCAGGGCTTTATCAAATTTTAACTGTTTGATCCACAGATGCAATTCTTCCATAGATATAGGGGTGTCCAACGAGGTCACAGCTTGTTCCGAGATTGTGGATAAGGCTGAGGAGTGAAGGAAAGCTTTAATAGCGTCATGGGGGGGGGGGGAGGTTCTGTGGACTGCTATGACAGGTTGTTTAAGTCTGAGAAATAGGCAAGAAAGCTATCATAAATCTCTTGGGACCTATGGAGCAGACATCCTGTTGTGCCATTAAGAGCAAGTATCTGCAATTGATGTCTGTCCATGCGCAGTTTATTAACTAGTATTTTATGAGGTATTTTAGCGCTCTCATAAAATAGTTGCTTCATCCAAGTGATCAGAGTCGCAATTTGGTCCGAGGTATGCTTGTTAAGCGTATCTCTATGTTGTAGAAGGGAGCGGTAGTTACGCATGATAGGGTACTGTTTATGCAATGCATCTCAAGTTTGCACATCATCACAGAGCCTCTGCAATGTTGTGAAGTGTGACCTAAGCTTTTTAATGGCGAACGCAACAATAATACCCCGAATATATACTTTGCAGGCGTCCCACAGCACCACAGGGTCCAACACAGAAGGTATATTAGTCTCAAAGTAAAAATCCAGTTGGGATCGGATTTGAGTGACGAATAACGGATCGTAAAGGAATCCCGTATCAAAACGCCAGGGTGCTTTACAAAAAGGTGAGTTCTCTAGACCCACAGTAAACAGAATTGGGGCATGGTCGGACCATGTAATGGGTAATATACACAGATCAAGGAAAGCACTGAATACGCAGGGAGTGGTCAATATAAGATCAGTGAGAGTATTTGTGATGTACTGGGGAAAAATATGCATAGTCACGAGATGTCGTGTTAGTCACTCACCAAACATCCTTCAGAGCTGCCCAGAATATCAAAGTACAAAACTGAGCTGTCTGAGAGCGCAAGAGGGTAGTCGTGAATGCAGACAGCAGGTGAGATATGTCTGAATCAGGATCCAGGACCGCATTAAAATCACCGCCTAGAATGACCTGATGGCGAGAGAATTAAACAAGTGCTCTTTAGAAAGGTGCACTTTTGAATGGTTGCACGCAGAAGATCGTGCAACCATTCAACTGTTTCAGCAGGTCTCCTGTCTACAAAGCATGACGTGACAATCTCGCAATGCATGACAGAGCGAGACTGTCAAGTCGGCTAGTCAATGGGCGTATTAAGCACGCGGAGGCAGCTGGAGTGCCTCCATGTGATGAAGAGAAAATGTTTTGTTTTTTTTCCCGGAAGCCATTCATCATTTTAAGGACTCTGGTGCCCCTGGGTCTAATGCACGGGATGCAATGGAATGGGATCCCCTAAATCTGTGCTTTTTAAACAGGCGACCTGCTGAAACAGTTAAATGGTCGCACGTTCTTCTGTGTGCGACCATTCAAAAGGATACCTTTAGAAACAAGTTCAGAAAGCGCATTTGTTTATCGTTTGGAATGTAAATGATAGCCAGAATAGTACCTGAGACAATTAGAAATCTGCCCCTTGGATCTGCATAGTGGTCCAGAACCTGAAGTGGGAAGTCTTGTTGAAGAAGAATGGCAACTCAGCCTCCTTTCTGGTGGAGGATGCAAGAAATGATCTAGTGTATGTGTTTAGAAATGTGTTTACAAGGCCAGCCATCGTTTGCGGTGAGAGTTCAGCCCTATACATTAAGAGGGAGGAAGTTAAACCCCTGCCATAGCTACAATTAGGCTGGAAGGGAGAGAAACAAAAACAAAACAAAACAAAACAAAAATGGACACCACTAATCAAGTACACTCAGTCACAAGACACGGTAGACAACAGATGAAGCGTACAACCAACAATTAACAGTAGCAACACCAATAGTGCCACAACCAGAAACGGTTCTCAAACTGGATCCTCCTAAAGACGGTAACAGCTCCACCGGGAGCCAAAGGAACCTGCCTGGTGGCGGATGCTGGAATAGTCAACAATTCCACCCTGGACGGCAGCCTGCCCCGAAAAAGGGGGTATAGACTTAGGAAGGTAGTACAAGCAACCAAATGAAAGTGTGGTTGGGTGACAGAGTCCACCCGGGGCATACAAAACAGGGCAAACCCAGGCAGGTCCAAATAGGAGCTAGGCGCCTGACAGTCGGTGATCCCTGCAATGCAGTCCGTCCCAAACCAGACTAAAACAGTCCAGCTCGGGGGGAAGGGGGAGGGCCACAAGACCCGGGTGGTTGAGAAAAATCCCAGTCTATGACAGGGAAACAGGTAAAATGAAGTAAACAATTAAGCAAATCTATGGTCAATAAATTACCGTAAAAGGAAAAAAAAGGGGGAAAGAAGGCACTAGTGGGTGCAACAAGGTAGGCACAATTGGGGATAAAGTGTCAGCAACTGGTAATATTCAAAGGTATACCAGATTAGCGAGGAATGAAGCAGTAGGGAGTCAAGCTTTAACAAAACAGACAGCCACCAATAAGTGTAATCCCCTTTGGGACCAGACCCTGAATACAGTGCAGGAACCAAGTATCTGATGGACAGCCAGCCCGGCAGTGCCACCCCCCCCCAACCAAACCAAACAGTCGACTTCACGAGGGGCCACACCGCCAGGGCAACCAAGAGGAAGGCCCTCCCAACACTTTGATCCAATGAAGACCCTATTGGAAAATAAGTGATTTTAAAATAAATGAACATATCTGAACCGGACTCTCCACTTGACAGGGCACAGCTTAATATTGTTTCAAACTTATATCAGAAAATAAGAAGAATTAACAAAAGAAAAAAAACTAAAAAAAATAAATGTGAAAAACACAAGGAAAATAAATAAGCCATATTTCACTCATTTACATGTGCACAACTCTCATCTGAATATAACATATCCATATATGGTGATGTTCAAATTGCTGGCTTGCCGTACTGAGCATCCTATGTAGGTTCACAGAGATCAGAAGTAATAAATTCCTGTATTTGATTTTGATACAAATAATGGTGTTGCATATATGAAGACTGAAGAATAATCCATATAATTCCTTGTACCCTTGGCTCTTTGTGAGATGTGTTTCACAAAAAGCACAAAGTCCTATTGTAGGGCCAGTGGAAATACTAATCCTTAGTGTAACTGTAAATTCCATTATAGCATGATTGCGAGGTAGTTGGTACATGATCCGATTATCCACCGAGGTGGTCAGTTGTGAATCTGTGTTTATTGTGCCTTAGTTTTTACGTGTGCTGTATTCCATAGAAAACACAACGACCTATATGAAGGCAGATTGGATATATTGCAGTCATTCTTTAGTTTTAAGGAAGTTGTAGTTAGAATGTTGAATATACAATTATATATTTTTGCCCTGGCTCTACGTGTGCTGAGCTCAGTAGACAGCACGGAGACCTATAATGGGCATTGAGGATTTTAAAGATCATCAAGTGCTACTTATAATAATGTAGGACAAGCATGTAGATATTACATACTAACTTCCATATCATACAGCTGTAATTATGTATAGACACTCATGAGTGTTACATCAATTGGTAGATAATGTGATACTACTGTAGACTATAGCCCTTTTATGTCTAGTCACAGCCTGAAGGTTCTACAGCCACAAGCTATCTGACAATGGCAAATGTGGACTGTCCCCACACGCCGCAACTATCACAAAATGTGGGGAGTGACTGGTCCAAGGTGCTGACGATTTAGACCCAGAAATAGTTAAGAAATGAAGGAGAGGAGCCCACAATAATTGATATGACTCTAATATATCCAATCTGCCTTCATATAGGTCTTCCTGTTGTCTATGGAATACAGCAGTATTACAATAGAAGTTTATTTACACACACCACTCTGATAGTCCAGTCTCCAGCGGCAGTGAAGATGCCTATCTATCCTTCAGCCGGGTGGATTGATACATGTGACAAATAGGTCCCTCACTCTCGCGGGACTTCACCGATCCTTCGCAGTGACGTGGCCTTCCCCTCCCAAACAGAAAATACACAGAATCGTGCACATTTAGAAGAGAATGGCGAGAGCTTGCTTATCCTTGGATTCCAAGACATGTCAGCATTTTTAGATTTGGGGGATAATTTATTGGCAAATTTAAGAAGAACCAGAGTGTTTCAGAGAAGGAGTAAGGTACCATTGTGCATAACTTTTAAATGCAAGCTTACAAGGCTTTAGTGAAAATGAAGTATTACTATCCCTTTAACAGACCTTACTGTAAAAAAAACCCTTCCTCTGCTGAAGTTTAAACCTCCTTTCCTCTAATATCAAGGGGTGTCCCCTGGTCACCTGATCAGGCCTTGGAATAAATAGCTCACCGCAGAGATCCTTGTATTGACCTCTCATATGCTTGTACAATGTGATAAGGTCTACTCTTAGTCGTCTTTTCTCTAGAGTAAATAAACCAAGTTTGTTTAGTCGTTCCTCATATGTCTCTTAATTAATTTTGTTGCTCTCCACTGTACCCTCTCTAGTTCTATTATATCCTTTTTCAGAACCGGTGCCCAAAATTGCACTCCATACTCAAGGTGAGGTCTTACCAATGATTTGTATAATGGCAAAATAATGTTATCCACACTTGCTTCGATACCTCTTTTTATGCAAGACAGGACTTTGTTTGCCTTTGTTACTGCTGTTTGACACTGGTCACTGTTTCCAAGTTTGTAGTTGACAAGGATACCCAGTTCTCTCTCTAACAATGAGTCCCCTAAAATGATTCCATTAAGTTTATAAGTAGCCTTGGGATTGTTTCCTCCCAAATGCATGACTTTACACTTCCCCACATTAAACTTCATATTCCATATGTTTGCCCATTGTATGTAAGACCCTCTGTAGAGAGAAAATATCCTGTTCTGAATTAATGACATTGCATAATATAGTATCATCTGCAAATATTGATATTTTGCTTGCTATATCCATTTCCAAGTAATTTAAAACATGTTAAAAAGCAGCGGACCTAATACTGAACCCTGAGGTACTCCACTCTCCACTTTAACTGTATTGGAGAATTTTCCATTTACAGTCACACACTGTTCCCCATCCTTCAACCAGTTTTGTATCCAATAGCAAAGGTTATCGCCTAGCCCCAATTTCCTTATTTTATACACCAGCTTTCTGAGTGGCACTGTATCAAATGCCTTTGCAAAGTCTAGATATACCACACCTACTGCCTTGCCATTGTCAAGGTTGCTGCTACTACTTTTCATAGAAGCTGAAAAGATTAGATTAGCATGATCTATTCTTCATAAAACCATGTTGATTCGCGCTAATGATTTTATTTTTTGTGTTGTAATCCTGAATATAATCCCTTATGCCTTCTAGCAGTTTTCCCACTACAAAGGTCAAACTCGCTGGTCTATAATTCCCAGGTTCTGTTTTAGTTCCCTTCTTAAATAGAGGCACTATGTTAGCTCTTCGTCAATCCTGTGGCACTGAGCCTGTTGTGATAGAATCTTTAGAGAGTAAATATAGGGGTTTTGCTAACACCGCACTAAGTTCCTGAAGAACCCTTGGATGTATACCATCAGGACCCGGTGCTTTGTTGGTCTTAATTTTGTTCAGTCTTCCCATGACATCTTCTTGAGTTAACCCAATATCTGTTAATTGTATTGTTTTATTTGTTACTTGCGGAGGCTCTTCTACCATTCCTTGCTCCCTTGTATATACTGATGCAAAGAAAGTGTTTAAAACATCGGCCTTTTCCTTATCCTCACTAACCAACTCACCAATCTCATTTTTGAATGGTCCAATGCGCTCCCTCTTAATTTATCTGCTATTTATATATTTGAAAACTTTTTTGGATTAGTCTTGCTTTCCCTTGCAATTCGAGTTTCATTATCTATTTTTGCTACCCTAATTGCCTTTTTGCAATCTTTGTTGAACTCCCTGTATTTTAAGAAAGATTGATCAGTTTCTTCAGACTTGAATGCGTTTTTTTTTCTTGCCATATCCTTCTTTACATGTGCAGTTAACCACACTGGCTGTGACTTACTTCTTTTGCATTTGCTCCCCATTGGTATATACTGTTGGGTACATTTCTGCAACCTAAATTTGAATTCTGACCATTTTCCCTCAGTATTTTTGCCTTTAAATAAAATATCCCAGTCTATGTGTTGCATTGAAGCCCTTAACAATTTCAAATTAGCTTTTTTTAAAATTAAGAGTTTTGGTGGAACCTATACAGTTTTGCTTTGCCAGACTAATCTCAAATGTACTGTAACCATGTTGTGATCACTGTTTCCCAAATGTTCTCTTACCTTAATATTGGATACCATTTCTGTGTTATTAGTTATTACTAAGTCCAATACATTGTTATTTCTTGTCTGCACAGCCACCATTTGTGACAAGTAGCTTTCACGAAGTGTGTTCACAAACCGGCCTCCCTTAGCACTCTGATAGGTCTCATTTTTCCAGTTGATATCTGGATAATTAAAATCTCCCATAATTATATTATGCCCAAACTGGGTAGCTTTCCTCATTTGCAATAGCAGTTGGGCCTCAACGCTGTCATCGATATTTGGTGGTTTGTAGCATATGCCTGCCCACCAACACCTTTTTTTTTTTTTTTTTAACCTTTTACATCACATTAAGTCTCAATTTCTACCCACATGGACTCCACAATTTGGCCAGTTTCCTCACTAATATTACCCCGCAAAACTGGATTTAGCTCTGTTTTCAAATAGAAGCACTCACCTCCCCCTTTTCTATTAATCCTGTCTCTTCTAAACAGGGAATAGCCCTCTATATTTACAGTCCAGTCATGTGCATCATTCCACCATGTTTCTGTTATTTCAATTATGTCCAATTGCTCATTAACCACCAGCAATTCTAGTTCTCCTATTTTATCTACCATACTTCTTGAATTTCCTAGCATACACTTAATTTTGAAGTCTTTACATATATTAATGCCTACATGCCTTTTTTCAACACCTTCATTTACTAGGAGTTCCTCCCTTTTGACTACATTTATCCCCACCCCCCTGGTCATTTACTTGGACCCGGTTCCTATCTGCTCTATCTACCCCATTTTTGCTATCTATACCCTCCCCCCCTTTCCTAGTTTAAAATCTCCTCCAAGATTCCTAGCATTCTCTCCTCTAGCACAGAGGCTCCTCTACCATTTAGGTGCAATCCATCACTTCCATATAGATTGTACCCAAGAGCAAAGTCTGCCCAGTGTTCTAAAAACCCAAAACCCTCCTTCCTACACCATTGCTCGGGCCATGCATTAAGCTCCCTGAGCTCTCTCTGCCTACCTGCACTGGCGCATGGCACAGGTAGTATTTCATAAAATACTGCCTTAAAGGTTTTTGCCTTGAGCTTGCACCCTAAATCCCTGAAATCATTCTTTAGGGACCTCCATCGTCTTCCTACTTTGTCAATGGTTCCAGTGTGTACCAAGACAGCTGGATCACTTCCAGCCCCTCCCAATAATAAGATTAAAATATATATTGCTATGACGCTTATGATAGGATATATAAAATAAGTCTAAAAACATTTCCTTGGGCTGTTTTTCAACAATTAGATACTGTATTAGGTCATTTTTTTTTTTTTCCGAATAGGGATATATATTTATATACTTGAATTTAAAGGTTTCAGGCGATCATGTGACTCGGTCAGGGATTATCATGTGACTGATTCATTGATATTTCATTGGCCCCTGGGACTTTAAAATCTTGCAGCCATTACTAGAAGGTTATCTCCTGATGAAGCCGGGTACGGCGATACACTTTGAGATCAGCTGCTGAGAAAGAGAGAGTCCCTTCCTGAATGCTCTATTCCATTCTAATAACTTTTTGGTGGCCAAGTACTGGTTCTTTTACATTACGATGTGTGGGTTCAAATGTTCTCTTATAATTGGGTTACCTCCTATATACTAGGTAAGAATTCCTTCTAGCCTAGTAAGGTTATAGGATCTCTTCACTATTTGTTCTATATGAATCCTTCACAAAAGGAGGTGAGCACATGTTATTTCACGATTATCACTAGGTTGTATTTTTATTTATATTTTGTACCTACCCACCAGTGAATGGGAAAGTATTTTGGGATATATTTTGTTGGATGAGATGGTTACAGAGAGGGTATACGGCTTTTAAAAATTTTTGGTCTCTGTATACTGTTTCTTTCAATATGCTTTAGAAGATTTGGTATTCATCAAGGGAAGTCTTCTCTCATGTTTTTGAATGTTTTTAATTGCCATCTTTTGTATTTTTTGTACTTTGGTGTATCAAAAATATTTCTACTTATTTTTTTTTAATATTCCATTATTAAGTGCCTCTATTATTGGACCCCCTTTTGTGTATTAAACAGCGAGTTAATATGAATACAGTAATTGTAGTGAATAGAGAAGGTAGGCATCAGAGTCAAACACGGCACCCAAGGACTGTAGTCCCAAAGGACCAAGGAAGGAAAGGAAAGGGGTGAACAGGTAGAGGGAAAGGAAGAGGAGGGGGAGCGAAAAGGAAAGCGTATAAGGGAGAGGTCATGATGAATAAGAAAAATAACAATAATGAGTTGGGTGTTTCAGGACTCATCTGAGTGTCAAGGAAACTAGTCGGGTATTCTCATGACTCCGTTTCAATACTGGGGGCCGAGGGGGAGGCATGTTGGCAGTAGGAACAGATAGTCCAGAGGCCCCAGGGAATTCTGCATGTGGTTCAGATCCTGACATGGAAGGTGCAGTTGGGTCGACAGACAGGGAGGATCAAGCGGTTGAGGATATCCCAACCCTGATCAACATCCCAAGCCAAGGTAGTCCCAGAGTTTTTCACCAGGAATTTCAAGGGGAAGCCACATAGTTACCAAATGTGGCATTCACATAGAATGTCAGTCATTAGCTTGAGAGAACACCTTTTGGACAGCGTGACTGGAGCAATATCCACAAAGAGTACAACCATCAATTTCAGGGGAGTTATACCTGGAAGCCAGCAGCAGCGATTCTTTGACGGAGTAGTAGTGCATTTGAACAATAATATCCTGTGGAGTCTCACCTGGTGCCGCTCTGGGCCTCAATGCTCTATGAGCCCTATCAAGGATGAATTCCACGGAGTCTCTGTCCAGAAGCAGAGCAACAAAGAATTTGATAAGAAAGTCCTCAATGACCTTATCGTCAGGTACACCCCGAATTCTCAGGTTATTTCACCAGGATCTGTTATCTAGGTCTTCCTGAGCATCTCTCAGCGAATCCAATTGAGTGCAAAGAGAGTCAATCTCAGAGTCCAGAGGTGTCAGGTGAGAGGAAGTTTAGGTGTGAGATTGTTCCATTTGATCTAAACGGGTTACAACACCGCTAAGATCTGATGAAAGATCTGCTATAGATGCCTTGAAGTCTGCTTGCAGATCTGTTTTGAGGGTCAGGAGATATTGTTTTAATTCCAGTAAGTCCTGTTTAGTACAATGAGAGTTAATCGTCAGTGAGAGCGAGTGACCAAGAGCTCCAGAAGGTGTAGGTGAAGAACGCAGATGGTACAAGCTGGTTACCCAGTCCGCTGTTGTAGAAAAATACTTAGGTAGACTTATATTCTGCCAGACATGCTGGTCATGATAGAAGAACTCTGTGCATATCAAGGGAGTGCATCTCAGAAAGAAGCATGATTCTTGTGTATATGCGGAGTGTGAAGAGCATGACTTCTAGAAGGAGAGAACCTCTGGGGAGGATGGGTGTCCCCGGTCTCTCAGCCCTGCATGGAATGACGCCCAGAGGTAGAAAAAAAGATTAGCCTGATTGGGCTTAGGGTAAGGCTGAAGGTAGATGTAAGGGGGAGGGTATCTGACCCCCAACCCCCAAGGGGAGAGTGAATCAGGGTTGTTTCACTGGCGGTAGATAGAAGAAGTGAGAGATGCTCAACTAGGCTCATGAGCTTGCAAGGGTATGCAAAAGCTCACTCGTGCCCAGGGTGCAATCTCTTTTAGCTCACAAATACCATATACAGAGAAGAAATATTCTGAAGCATATCATACAGGTCCTGCCATGAAATGCCAGACAATTCTTCTCTGAACAAGGGAAGCAGCTAACCCCAGACATACGTTTCAGCCTTGCTGGGCCTCGTCGGAGAGGTGCAGCTAATCCCTCTAGGCATGTCACAGTACCTTGTAGCGCCACCGCTCCTGGCGATGCTTACAATGACGCTCCAGCTTCATTTCCACGAGCGGCTGGACACATCAATGCTAGATGAGTGATCTGCAGGCGTAAGGCTTCAGCATGCTGCAGGCCTCTGTTTTGTGTGTTTGAGGCCTGTAGTCTCCTCCTACCTACTTCCTCCCTCTGAGCTGCTCCTCCTACCTACTTCCTGAGGAGAATTTAAAGGGCAGGCTGATTCCTGACTCCGTTACCCTTATGTTGTTGTTCTGAGCAGTTCATTATCGTGTATTCCTAATTCCTGTGTATGATCCAGCTTGTCTATCCATACATTCTGGTTTTGACCTGTGCCTCTGTTTGAGACTATTCTCCTTGTGCGCTCCGATTTGGCTCAGATATCCTTTCTGGTGCAAACCTGTGGCTCTGGCTGACTACCCGCTCCGTGTATGACCTAGGCTTGTCCGACTACCCACTCTGGTGTTGACCTGGGGCTCTGTCCACTGCGCATCCAGCATTCTATCGCTTCAGTGGATATCTTATCTGGTGCAAACCTGTGGCTCTGGCTGACTACCTGCTCTGTGCATGATCTTGGATCCCCTGACTATCCTATCTGATACTTACTAGAAGGCCCTGTCTGTTTGCTCCATGTGTTGGTTCCCTTCCTCGGACAGCCTTCCTAGTACTGACCTGGGGCTCTAGCAGACTCCTAGCTACCAACTGCAGGCTTGAGTCAGTAGCTTCCGTGTTGCATACGATATAGACTCCGCTCCTAGTCAGTGTTTGATCTGGGCGTTACCGAACCTCAAGACTCCAGTAGGCTGAGGCCTTGTATCGGACAGTGTGGTGGAGATACTGGGAGACTACTATTCCTGATACTTTACTCACCTCTTTGATCACCCGTTGTGTGTATACAGTGGACATAAAAAGTCTACACACCCCTGTTAAAATTCCAGGTTCTTGTGATGTTAAAGAATGAGACAAAGATAAATCATGTCAGAACTTTTTCCACCTTTAATGGCCTATAACGTGAACAATTCAATTGCAAAACAAACTGAAATCACTGAGGGGGAAAAATAAAAAACTCACAACCTGGTTGCATAGGTGTGCACACCCTGTTACAACTGGGGATGTGGCTGTGTTCAGAATTAACCAATCACATTCAATCTCATGTTAAATAGAAGTCATTACACACATGCCATCATTTAAAGTGACTCCGATTAATCACAAATAAAGTTCAGCCGTTCTAGTAGGATTTTCCTGACATTTGCTTAGTTGCATCTCAGAGCAAAAGCCATGGTCCGCAGAGAGCTTCCAAAGCATCAGAGGGATCTCATTGTTGAAAGATACCAGTTAGGGGAAGGGTACAAAAGAATTTCCAAAGCATTAAATATACCATGGAACACAGTGAAGTCATCATCAAGTGGTGAAAATATGGCACAACAGAGACATTACCAAGAACTGGACGTCCCTCCAAAATTGATGAGTAGAGAAGAAAACTGGTTAGGGAGGTGTAACGGTTTTGACACTCAGACATAGCAGGTTAGATAAAACACAGTTTTATTGAACAAACTCAGTAAAACAATAACCCTCATGGGTCCAGTAATATATATATATATATACACAATATAGTACTGACAAAGGACAGGTTACAGTAATATATACCCACATGGGTCCAGTATATGTACAATGCAGCAACAATAATATACTGACACAGGTCAGGTAAAGTTCGTGTGATACTCAAAAGAGGCAGCAATGAATGGTTTACTATTAGGCCAGGAATGCGGATAGCCCTAATAGCGCGAGGCCCTTAAGACTCTCACGCTGCAGAGAGTGCACAAATAGCGTGTAATAGCACAGTAGTAAACTGAGGCCCAGGATAAGCTTGTGGACTGCCGTAGCAGTAACGAAGGATTGTGAGAGTATGCCTGGAAGGGTACCCAACAGAGACTGCACAGTAGAATAGCCGGTGGAATATGGCACCTTCCCCGAAGGGGTTAATGAACGCTCAGACCAAGGTCGACTGCCCGATCGGGAGAACAGCCTGAGGCGCCCAGAGTAAGACCTCAGCGTTATGTTAGGAAGAAGGGTCAATTGCACTGTGGTGCACAGATGGAAGACAATCACCGGAATGTCGCCCGCGCGACACAGACTGATTACCAAGACTAGACTGCATGAATGGCACTGAGGAAACAGTGACTCTGTCCTGAGACAGCGAGGAGCCCGGATGAGAACCCAAACCGAGGACCGGATGGGACCGCAGGCAGGTCTGATACACAGGGGATGTAGCCCAACCGGGTCGGTCACAGAGCAGGAGCGTCAGCCAATCCGAGTCATTACACAGAGTAGGAACGTCAGCCAGGCCGGGTCGGTACACGGAGAAGGAACGTCAGCCAATCTGGGTCGGTACAAAGAGCAGGAATGTCAGCCGGGCCGGGTCGGTACACAGAGCAGGAACGGATATCAGCGTAGGCAGGCAATCAGGGTCGGTACACATAGATCAAACGAGAACTGGAACAAGCGCTGGTAACTGAAACACCACGAAAGGGCACCGGAGAAGTGACAAGGCCCAGTATTTAAAGACAAATACTGGGCGGGACAAAGTCACTCCAGCCAATAAGCGTCAGCAGTAAGCAAAACTGACAGAATGTTGCCAGCACAACACGGGCACCGTGATAGTACCCCCCCCCCAAAGTCCCCCTCTCCTAGAAGAGGGACCCGGTTTCTGAGGGTATTTGGAATAAAATTTACTCAACAACATGGGAGCATGGAAGTCATTCTGATTAACCCAGGAACGCTCTTCAGGGCCATAGCCCTTCCAATGGACCAGGTACTGCAATCTCCCTCTGAACCTTCGGGAGTCAATAATATTTTGAACTTCGTACTCCTCCTGACCTTGCACTTGAAGAGGACTGGGGACGGCAGGAGTGGTAGTGTAACGGTTGCATATCAATGGCTTCAGAAGGGATACGTGGAACACATTGTGAATCCACATGGATGCTGGGAGATCCAAGGCGTACGAGACTGGGTTAATTTTGCGGATAACTTTAAAGGGACCAATGAACCGGGGAGCCAACTTATTACAAAGAACTTGCAAATTGAGGTTTCTGGAGGATAACCATACCCTATCCCCAACCTGGAAAGAGACCGCCGGCAACTGTCTGCGATCAGCATGGCGCTGATAACGCTGGAACGAATTACCGAGGGTCCTTTGTACCTGTGCCCAAGTGGAGCGGAGTTGCTCGATATGCTTGTCCAGAGCTGGAATCTGCTGCGTCTGAAATGAGTCCGGGAGCAAGCATGGTTGGAACCCGTAGTTGATGAGGAATGGGGAGCTCCCGGACGATGAATTAACCGCACAGTTCCTGGCGAACCCTGCCCATGGCAACAGGTCTGCCCAATTATCATGATGATCGGACACGAAACAGCGTAGGAATTGTTCCAATCCCTGATTGGCACGCTCAGTGGCTCCATTGGTCTGGGGATGGTAGGCAGACGAAAAGGACAACTGTATGCCCATCTGGTCACAGAATGCTCTCCAAAATCTGGACACAAATTGGCTCCCACGGTCTGACACCAGTACCCGGGGTACCCTGTGCAACCGAAACACTTCTATGGCAAAGACAATAGCCAACTCCTGGGCCGAGGGAAGGCCAGGAAGGGGCACAAAGTGTGCCATTTAAAAAAAAATCTATCGACTAACATCTGAATGAAAGAGTAACCCCTAGACACTGGCAGTTGTCCCAGGAAATAAACAGAAACGTGGGACCAAAGACGCTCGCCGTTGGGCACTGGTTGAAGTAACCCAACCGGGAGGTGTCTAGGGGACTTGGTACGGGCACATGTAGTACAAGCTGATGTGAATGCGGTGCAGTCAGCACATAGAGAAGGCCACCAAAACAATTGTGAAAGAGACCAGATCAATTGATCTCTCCCTATGTGCCCAGCTACACACGATGCGTGATAACTTTCAAGTAGGCGGGTACAGAATGGCTCAGCTACAAAACACTTGCCCACTGGGGTGTAAGGGGGTGCAGCAGCCTGGGTAGCAAGAATTTCCTCCCCCAGGGGCGAAGTGATGCTGGTACGTAAGGTAGCTAAAATGCGATCAGGCTGAATGATGGGTACGGAGACCTCATCTTTATCCATCTCTGGACCAAATTGCCTGGACAAGGCATCTGCCTAATATTCTTGGAACCAGGAAAGTAGGATACAATAAAATTGAAGCGGGACAGAGACAAGGCCCATCTGGCCTGTTGAGAGGACAACCTCTTATCCTCCGAAAGGTACATCAGGTTTTTATGGTCTGTCAGGATCAACACCGGAGTCCTAGTACCTTCCAGCACGTGGCGCCATTCTTTAAGAGCGAGAATAATTGCCAGGAGTTCTCTGTCCCCAATCTCATAATGACTGAGCACTAGACAACTTTTTGGAGAAGAACCCACATGGTCTCAGTATACTCCTAGGATAGCACAGGAGCGGATACAAAAGCGGACTTAAGTGTCACAAATGCCCGTTCGGCTGCCTCAGACCATTGGGAAGGATTGGCGCCCTTATGTGTAAGGTCAGACAGTGGCTTAACAATCGTGGAGAAGTCTCAGATAAATTTTCTATAATAATTGGCAAAACCAAGAAAGCGCTGGATTGCCTTGAGTCCCATGGGTCATGGCCATTGCAACACTGCTGCAAGCTTTTCCTTATCCATAGCAATGCCATCCTTAGAAATCACAAAGCCCAGAAAAGGCACCATGGACTTGTGGAATTCGCATTTCTCGATTTTGCAGAATAATTTGTTCTTATGTAATCTGAGCAGAAATTCCAACACATCCTTGATGTGTTGCGACAAACTAGATGAATGTATGAGTATATCGTCAAGATAAACCACTACACAAGACTGTAGCATATCACGGAGAATGTTGATAATAAACTCCAGAAACACTGCAGGAGCGTTACATAGCCCAAATGGCATCACTAGGTATTCGTAGTGTCCAGATCTGGTATTGAACGCCGTTTTCCACTCATCCCCGGCTCTTATTCTGGTTGGTTATAAGCAGCCCGTAGGTCTAACTTAGTGAAAATAGAGGAGCCTTTCAACCTGTCAAACAGTTCAGTGATGAGTGGTATCGGACAGGCGTTTTTGGACATAAGCTTATTCAAACCACGATTATTGCTGCAGGGTCGTAACTCACCATTCTTTTTCTTTACAAAAAAGAAACCAGCCCCCGCAGGAGAGGTTGACTTTCTGATAATACCTCTCTCGAGGGCATCTGAGATATATTCCTCCATGGCCAGATTCTCCTCGCACGACAACGGGTACGTGCGGCCCCCGGGGGGGGGAACGGCGCCAGGAGGCAGATCAATAGCGCAATTGTAAGTCCGATGCTGAGGCAAAGCGCTAGCCTCTCCCTTCCTGAAAACGTTACTAAATTGAGGATATTCAGCTGGACTGAGGGAGAGGTACACATGATTTTAGTCAGATGAGAAACACAATGCCCCATACAATATTCAGACCAAGACGTTATCTCACAAGTCTGCCAGTCAAACTTAGGGTTGTGTAGATGTAACCATGGAAACACCAAGATGACCGCATGGTGAGGGGACTGGATGATCTGGAACCGCTGTTTCTCAGTGAGGAGCGCCCCAATACTCATAGATAGCGGTGTCGTTTCCATAGTGATCTGAGCTGGCACCAGGGGTCTGCCATCGATGCCCTCAATAGCTAACGGAGATTTCCTCTCAACCAGCGGAATCTTGTGTAGCGCAGCAAATGAATTGTCCTTAAAATATCCGGCTGCACCGGAATCAACCAAGGCCAGAACCTCCACCGAGTGTTCTGCCCACGAGATTACAGCCCAGACAGTAGGTTTCTGATTTACTGGGTCTAGGGACTGCTGAATGCCACCTAGGGCCTGTTCACCAAGGTAACCTAGGTGCGTCCATTTCCTGGCCGTATAGGACAGGTACGCAACAGGTGTCCAGGTTGGCCACAATACAAACAGAGACCCTGTCTACGGCGATGCGCCCGTTCCTCCTTAGTCAACTTGGTGAATCCTAGCTGCATGGGTTCACTATTCTCCTGGTTACGTTCAGGAGACATGGGAGGCAAGGGTGGGAAATTTTGACTTGCCTGTCCAAAATTTCTGGCCCGCTGCCTGCGGTCTTTTGCCACAATACGTTCACGGATGTGGGAATCGATTAGTATAGCAAAATCAATGAACTCATCCAGATCATTAGGCAAATCTCTGGCTGCCGTCTCATCTTTAATACAATCAGCGAATCCCTGAGCAAATGCTGCCACCAGCGCCTCATTGTTCCAGCCTACCTCTGCTGCCAATGTACGAAATTCAATCGCATAATCCGCAACTGTGCAAGAACCTTGTTGTATCTCCATTAATCTCTTGGCAGCAGAGGCGGCTCTACCTGGAACTTCAAATACTCTGTGAAAGGCACACACAAACTCCCTGAAGTTTTTTGTACATGGTTTGGCAGATTCCCACAAGGGGTTGGCCCATGCCAGTAATGAGATCATAAAGCCCACCTTAGCTCGGTCATTCGGAAAGGCATGAGGAGTTAGCTCCAGGAATATCTCCAACTGGTTGATAAACCCTCTGCACAGGGTAGGTTCGTTATCATATCTTAGAGGTAATGGAGCTGTGGCAGTTAGCCCTTTGCTCAAGGCCACTTGCGTCAGGGATTGAGCTCCCGGTGTCGAAATGGGGGAGACCACTGAGGCTTGAACCGGTTTAACTAGATGAGCAGTGCATTCAAGAATAGTTTGTACGGCAAGTGCCAACTGGTCCAAATGCTGCTCATGTAAGTCCATCCTCCAATGGATACTTTGCACATTACCTTCACCTGTACAGTCTGAGGTCATGGCCCTTTCGTACTGTAACGGTTTTATCTGACACTCAGACACAGCAGGTTAGATAAAACACAGTTTTATTGAACACTCAGTAAAACAATAACCCTCACGGGTCTAGTAACATTATGTATATATATATATATATATATACACACACGCACACTATAGTACTGACACAGGACAGGTTACAGTAATATATACCCACATGGGTCCAGTATATGTACAATGCAGCAATAACAATATACTGACACAGGTCAGGTAAAGTTCGTGTGATACTCAAAAGAGGCAGCAATGAATGGTTTACTATTAGGCCAGGAATGCGGATAGGCCCTAATAGCGCGAGGCCCTTAAGACTCTCACTCTGCAGAGAGTGCACAAATAGAGAGTAATAGCACAGTAGTAAACTGTGGCCCAGGATAAGCTTGTGGACTGTCGTAGCAGTAACGCAGGACTGTGAAAGTATGCCCGGAAGGGTACCCAACGGAGACTGCACAGTAGAATAGCAGGTGGAATATGGCACCTTCCCCGAAGGGATTAACGAACGCTCAGACCAAGGTCGACTGCCTGATCGTGAGAACAGCCTGAGGCGCCCAGAGTAAGACCAACCTCAGCGTTATGTCAGGAAGAAGGGTCAAGCGTACCGTGGTGCACAGATGGAAGACCATCACCAGAATGTCGCCCACGCGACACAAACTGATTACAGAGACTAGACTGCAAGAATGGCACTGAGGCAAGAGAGGAGCCCGGATGAGAACCCAAACCGAGGACCGGATGGGACCGCAGGCAGGTCTGATACACAGGCGATGTAGCCCAACCGGGCCAGTACACAGAGCAGGAGAGTCAGCCAGGCCGAGTCGGTACACAGAGCAGGAACTTCAGAGCAGGAACGTCAGCCAGGCCTAGTCGGTACACAGAGCAGGAACGTCCGAGTCGGTACACAGAGCAGGAACGTCAGCCAGGCCGAGTCGGTACACGGAGCAGGAACGTCAGCCAGGCCGAGTCGGTACACGGAGCAGGAACGTCAGCCACGCCGGGTCGGTACACGGAGCAGGAACGTCAGCCACGCCGGGTCGGTACACGGAGCAGGAACGTCAGCCACGCCGGGTCGGTACACGGAGCAGGAACGTCAGCCACGCCGGGTCGGTACACGGAGCAGGAACGTCAGCCAGGCCGAGTCGGTACACGGAGCAGGAACGTCAGCCAGGCCGAGTCGGTACACGGAGCAGGAACGTCAGCCACGCCGGGTCGGTACACGGAGCAGGAACGTCAGCCACGCCGGGTCGGTACACGGAGCAGGAACGTCTGCCACGCCGGGTCGGTACACGGAGCAGGAACGTCAGCCACGCCGGGTCGGTACACGGAGCAGGAACGTCAGCCAGGCCGGGTCGGTACACGGAGCAGGAACGTCAGCCAGGCCGGGTCGGTACACGGAGCAGGAACGTCAGCCAGGCCGGGTCAGTACACGGAGCAGGAACGTCAGCCAATCTGGGTCGGTACACGGAGCAGGAACGTCAGCCAGGCCGGGTCGGTACACGGAGCAGGAACGTCAGCCACGCCGGGTCGGTACACGGAGCAGGAACGTCAGCCAGGCCGAGTCGGTACACGGAGCAGGAACGTCAGCCAGGCCGAGTCGGTACACGGAGCAGGAACGTCAGCCACGCCGGGTCGGTACACGGAGCAGGAACGTCAGCCAGGCCGGGTCGGTACACGGAGCAGGAACGGATATCAGCCTAGTCAAGCAATCTGGGACAGTACACAGGGCAGGAACGGATACAGCAGAGTAGTCAGGCAGTCCGGGTCGGTACACAGAGATCACACGAGAACTGGAACAAGCGCTGGTAACGGAAACACCACGAAAGGGCACCGGAGAAGTGACAAGGCCCAGTATTTAAGGACAAATACTGGGCGGGACAAAGTCACTCCAGCCAATAAGCGTCAGCAGTAAGCAAAACTGACAGAATGTCGCCAGCACAGCATGGGCATCATGATCGGAGGCTTCAAGAGGCCTACTGCAACATTAAAGGAATTTATGGCAAGTACTGGCTGTGTGCTACATGTGACAACAATCTCCCGTATTCTTCAAATGAATGGGCTATGGGGTAGGGTGGCAAGACGGAAGCCTTTTCTTACATAGAAAAACATCCAAGCCTGGCTGAAGTTTGCAATAACAAACATCAAGTCCCCCATAAACATGTGGGAAAATGTGTTATGGTCTGATGAAACCAAGGTTGAACTTTTTGGCCATAATTCCAAAAGGTATGTTTGGCGCAAAAACACTGCACATCACCCAAAGAACACCATACCCACAGTGAAACATGGTGGTGCCAGCATCATGCTTTGGGGCTGTTTTTCCTCAGGTGGAACCGGGGCCTTAGTCAGGGTAAAGGGAATTATGAAGAGTTCCAAATACCAGACAATTATGGCACAGGGGTTCGATAGAAAGCTGAAGTTCACCTTTCAGCTCGACAACGACCCAAAGCACACATCCAAATCCACAAATGCATGGCTTCACCAGAAGAAGATTAACGTTTTGGAATGGCCCAGACCTGAATCCATTTTAACATCTGTGGGGTGATCTGAAGAGGGTTGTGCACAGGAGATGTCCTCATAATCTGACAGATCTGGCGCTCTTTTGCAAAGAAGAGTGGGCAAATATTGCCATGTCAAGATGTGCCATGCTAATAAACTCCTACCCAAAAAGACTGATTGCTGATTTCAGTTTGTTTTGCAATCGAATTGTTCACGTTATAGGTCACATTAAAGGTGGAAAAAGTTCTGGCATGATTTATCTTTGTCTCATTATTTAAAAAGAACCTGGCATTTTAACAGGGGTGTGTAAACTTTTTATATCCAATATATATATTGCATTACTGTTATTATTCTCAAAATAAAGGTTATCTAAACTATACCGTCTGACTCCTGGTTTTGCTTGCCAACCGTAACAAGGTACTTGTGAGAAAGGGGTCCACGTCTAGATTCCCCCATTACCCTTAGGGTGACTAACCCCAAGAGCAATTTGCATATAGATAGAAGAAGTGAGAGATGCTCATCTAGGCTCATGAGCTTGCAAGGGTATGCAAAAGATCACTGGGACTGTGTCCTTGTGCCCAGGGTGCAATCTCTTTTAGCTCACAAATACCATACGCAGAGAAGAAATATTATGAAGC
Organism: Rhinophrynus dorsalis; assembly: GCA_037306005.1. Lineage (NCBI taxonomy): Eukaryota > Metazoa > Chordata > Amphibia > Anura > Rhinophrynidae > Rhinophrynus > Rhinophrynus dorsalis. The sequence goes on from CM074724.1 coordinate 195,386,542, forward strand.
ATATCATACAGGTCCTGCCAAAATGACAGTTCAGCCACAAAATGCCAGACAATTCTTCTCTGAACAAGGGAAGCAGCTAACCCCAGATGTACATTTTGGCCTTGATGGGCCTCGTCAGTGAGGTGCAGCTGATCCCTCTAGGCACTTTGAGCAAGGGGTCCACATCTGGATTCCCCCATTACCCTTAGGGTGACTAACCCCAAGAGCAATTTGCATATAGATAGAAGAAGTCTGGCATTTTGTGGCTGGACTGTCATTTTGGCAGGACCCGTATGATATGCTTCAGAATATTTCTTCTCTGTGTTTGGCATTTGTGAGCTAAGGAGATTGCACCCTGGGCATGAGGACACAGTCCCAGTGAGCTTTTGCATACCCTTACAAGCTCATGAGTCTAGCTGAGCATCTCTGACTACTTCTACGCAAAGTGCTCTTAGGGCCAGGTCACCCTAAGGGTAATGGAGGAATCCAGACGTGAACCCCTTGCTTACTAATTTTAGCAATATAATGAATTACTGACAGTATCTCTTGGGCTGTAACACACTTTTATAGACAGTTAAACCTGACTCAAGGAAACCCAAATAAATATGTGCCTTCTTACTTATGAAGGTATTTAGGAAGTTTAGTCAAAGGTCAACATGCTAATTCAAATATGTCTAGGTGCCTTAGCCTCCTAATGGTGGTAGCAAGTGCTCCCCAATATTTGAATATATATGGTTCTATTTTCACATTCAGTCCCCAGCATCCATACTACTAAAAACCACAATGTCCAAGAATTAGTAAAACCAAAAGAGTGCTAGCTCAACTGATGGCACAAAAGGAGTGTTTACACCATAAAAAATGTTTAGCCTATGCATGGCACCTGATCCGCATCTCAATGACCAATTCAGATTCATCAGAGGTCAAAAACAGGTATAATACTTGAATCAGGGCTAAAATGAAACCAGTGCTGTGCAGGGGGAATATATCCCAACTACTTTACATATAGTTTCTATCATCCCAGAGAACAGACACCACTGAGCATATAGATACGCTGTTGATACTCACCAAAGTGAACCCCGTACAGGCAAAAAGAACTTCAAAGCCACTATACAGGAAGTAAGGAGCTAGGCACCGTAGGCGATAGTCTCTAGCATGTTTGAAGGGTAGCTGAAAGATGTTTCCCCAACCAATACTGCGCAGGTCAATTTCCTCTGTAGGGCGATATGCAGAACCACAGAGAGCCAGGATCTGAAGGAGGCAAAATTAATTTAAACAACAACAGCTGAAAGGAAAGACAACAGCAGATTTTTGTCCCTTTCTTTTTTTCTAATAAACTTTCATGCACATACATTTTCAAATCCTTTTACACATATTTCTTACCAGTAGCATAGATACCAGTGCAGCTCCCATAAGAGCACTTTCCACATAAATGAGATTTACACTGGGAGGGAGCGTATGCAGGACAGTGACATTAAATTTGGGAAGGATCCCATGCTGGATTGATGCCCCTATATGTAAGAAAATGAAGCCACCATAAATGAATCTCAGGGTTAATATATTTCAGTGAATCTCTTCATGGGCATAAACTCACCACAGTCTCGCACATTGAAGAGTGTGTGGTTGTAGGAATAAAGGAAACTGCCGAGGAAAAAATACACAGGAAACTGAGACAGCACGAAGCTTATCTGTATAGAAAACAAGATTACAATCAGACAGAAAATAAGTGCTCATCTGTACACAAAGCAAGATTACAGTCAGACACAAAATACACCACAATCAAAGACCAGAAGGGTTGAATAGGAATGAAAAAAAGGGATGAAAGAAGCCACCAAAGTGAGAATGTGCCCTGAAGAAAATGTGTAATACAGCCAACGTGACAATCAAGAATACAACATACCATATAATGAACACTTCTACCTGGGACTCACATGGAAGATGGAGTAGAAGATGCTTTGAAATATGATGATGTATCTATGGCTAGCTCCCCGTGGAATCCTGCGCTGCTCACGCACATTCTCTTCCTTATAGTTCACAAACTCATAATACTTCTGAGCCATTCTGCAAGTGCACACAGATACTGCCATTATACAAACAAAGCTTATGGTGAAGGTGGTAAAAAAGCTACATATGATGGTATAAAGCTCAACATACCTAAAGAGAACTAAGGGTATGTATCACCTTATAACATTTTTTTACCATAGATTTTGTTAATGTAAGTACTTTAAAAGATATTGCTTCTTCAACCTTTGCCGATCAGCATAATGTACCATGCTGATTCTTCGGCAAAACTCTTCTTGACTGCCTAATCTCCACCCACCTCTCTCTCAACATCAGTATAATGATAACTGGAGCTTGACAGAAGCCATTCACAGCACACCGAAGGGAAGAGTGAACACGCTCCCTGGGGCAGCTAGGAGGGAGGTGACCTCCTGTGCTGTGCACATTATGCAGAAGTGCACAGCACAGAAGATATATCTTTTAAAGTACTTACATTAAAAAAAAAAAAAACAACAACAACAACAACAACAACAAAAAACTGAAAACAAACAGCTTTGATATTACTACATTAACAAAAGCCATGGTAAAAAAAAAAAAAATTAAATTATAAGGTGAAACATCCCCTTAAAAAATAAATAAGAACAGTACTTTATTATACCTTGTAATAAAAACAATATAGGTATCTTTAACCCTTTCAGTGTCAGGGTCTTATGGAGTTTTCTGTACCCTGCTGGCCAGTCATTTTCAGCATTTTTGCTATCCCTCTATTTAAGGTATTATTCCCGTCGGTAAGTTTGTAGACATATATGGAAAAACTATATATAATTTTTTTCAGAACTAATTAGGCATTTCCATGGTATCTCATAAAAAAAAAAAAATGTTGTTTTAGATAGAAAAAAAAATACGTTTTTTTTTTTTAAATCCTTATTTTTCAAACTATATAAATATATCAAAACAGTTATGTACATAGTAAAAATTTATATTATGTTTATAAGTCTTGAATCACCTGAGTACAAAAGTGCCAAATATTTATAAATTACCTATATGCATCGCTTGCAAAGACCCCTAATAACAGGAGTGTAAAATAGTATTTTCAACTTTATGAAATAAAATGCATATTCAGTTGGTTACTTGCGAACACTACCCTAAAACTGCTCAATAACAATATAGAAGTATGTATTTCCTGAAAGTAGACATCCCACTGCAACAAATGTCGGGTCACTTGGCCTTCTACCCCAAGCCTGGTATTTTTCCAAATGGGGGTGTTAAAGGAAAAAATAGGATTTTTTTGTACATTTCCACCACTTCAATTGTACTGAAACTTTTGAAATCTATAGACTTTCCTACTGTACTCATTAGTTACTGCTCTTAAGAGAAGAATGGAATGGAATGAGTTGTCTTACTGTAAGGGGTATCAGGAGCACAAAACTACACCAACTACAAGCTCTAATGTTCTTACATTTTTTTCAAACATGACTTGCCTGTACTAAAATGATTGCCTAAACTACAGAAATGAAGAAAATGTATAAAAGGAAGACATGGCACACATTTTGGAAACAAAAGAACCCACAGCATCAAATGAGGGGTCATTTGCCTTTCTATCCCTACACAAATTACACAAGTATTCAAGCTAGTCTCTATATTTACTTCATTATTAGGCAAACTTTTATAGGGGTGATAGTGCCCCTTTAATGTTAAATCATTTTCTCTTTGTCCATATGGAACACAGGAACCATTTTGGTAAATCTCCCCTACTCCAGAGGACACGGAACTTACAAAAAAGACACAGAATTTGAGGTGGGGATTCTCCTCTCTTCCTTCAATTTTACGCCCGTCTTACAGATATATGTATAGCAAAGTGGTAGCAGAGAAAACAAGAAGAAGAGGGGAAGAAAAGAAGACAGCCCCTTGAACAAAGACCTCTGCCCTCTGCCTGGGGAAGGAAAATATTTCTTTCTCCAGGGTGGGAGTCCTCTGTGCCATATGGACTAAGAGAAAAGGATTTAATGGAAAGATCACAAAAATCCTATTTTCTCTTACATCATATATGGAACACAGGAACCATGGGGATATATATAGTATCCACTAAGATTCCAGGGAGAAATAGAGAAAAAAAAAACTCTCCCCACAAAATGCCAATATCCCTTATCAGTAAACTGGCATTATATAAACCTTAGGAATCAATGGACACCACACGGAAAAAAAAAAATACAAGAGCCAATGAAGCTCAAAAAAAAAACAAAAAAAAAAAAAAAAAAAACCACTGAACAGGTTGGAAACAGCAAAAGAAAATCCTTAAACAGGCACAACAGCCCGAAGGACCTTCCGGAAAAAGCTAGCCTCAGCTGAGGTCAGGACATTAATATGGCAGTGATTGGTGTATGTGTGAAAAAGATGACCATGTTGCCACCTTGCACAGCTGTTCGGCAGAGGCGTGATTCTTATAGGTCCAGGAGGTGCCCACAGCTCTGGCGGAGCGGGCTGTAACTAAGATACCGACCACATACGTATGTTGTTGTAACGGTTTGTTTGACTCACAGAGATAAGATAAAAACAGTTTTATTAGATACAATACATAAAGAACCCTCACAGGTCCTGTAATATAAATCTTATAGTACAGACACATGACAGGTTAATTATGCCCACACAGGTCCAGCATATGTATAGGAGACAAAACAGTTTATGCGGACACGGGTCAGGCAAATGATAAGGTTTCCAGGTACAGTAATACAGTTAACGTTCATAAAGAAGGGAAAACAGTCCAATGTGTTCTGGCAACCAGCTGCATCTAGAAGACGCCACAGATAGAGTCCATAGTATACTAGTCCACAGAAGTAATCAGGAGTGATACCGTTGCCGACACGGAGGCAACAATAGCAACCGGTTAGACAGAGTGGAGCGTAACCAATGGCAAAGTACCAGTGCTATAACGGAGGCAACACTTGCAATTGGTTTTGACAGAGTGGAGCGAACCTGTGTAATTACGGAGGCAACACTTGCAACTGGTTTAGGCAGAATGGAGAAAACCAATGGCAGTCCACCGGTGCAATTACGGAGGCAACACTTGCAACCGGTTATGGTAGAGTGGAGCAAACCAATGGCAGTATACTGGTGCAATTACAGAGGCAACACAGCAACCGGTTATGCCAGAGAGAAGCGTAACCAATGGCAACAGTACTGGTGCTATAACGGAGGCAACACTTGCAACCGGTTATGGTAGAGTGGAGAAAACCAACGGCAGTATACCAGGTGCAATACGGAGGCAACACTTGCAACCGGTTACAGAAAGGAGACTAGGCCAGAGGCGCTCTGAGCACAATGGAAGACAGGCAAGCCTGAGGGGCAGAGGTGCCAAACCCAGTAAGGCACCGGAAGTCAGAATGTTGCCGAGGCGACTAGGACACAACAGGAGACTGCCAAGTCGGAATCCAGGAGCAGGAACGTCAGCCAGGCTGGGTCAGGGTACAGGAGCAGGAACGTCAGCCAGGCTGGGACAGTACACAGGAACAATCACTGGAGAGTAGTCAGGCAGTCCGGGTCGGTACACAGGCGCAGGAACAGGAGAGTAGTCAGACAAGCCAAGTCGGTACACTGGAAACCTCAATACAACTGGCACAGGAACACCACGAAAGCGCAGTGATAAGGTGCAGAAGCCCAGTATATAAAGGCAATACTGGGCGGGCTAAACACAGGGCAACCAATGAGGACCTCACATTGGATAACTGACAGAAAAATAAAAACAAGGAATCACGGGCACTGTGATAGTACCCCCCTCTCAAAGACTCCCCCTCCTAAAAGAGGGACCTGGCTTCTGAGGATATTTAGAGTGAAAAATATGCAGTAACTTAGGAGCATGAAGGTCCCTTTGCTCAACCCAAGAACGCTCTTCCAGACCATAACCCTTCCAATGTACCAAGTACTGCAATTTTCCTCTAAATCTGCGTGAATCAATGATACTTTGAACTTCGTACTCCTTCTGACCCTCTACCGGACCGGGAACCACAGGAGTAGTTGTGTAACGGTTGCATACCAGAGGTTTCAGGAGAGATACATAGAACATATTATGAATGTGCATGGACGCAGGGAGATCCAAGGCATATGAGACAGGGTTAATTTTACGGATCACCCTGAACGGGCCATTAAACCGGGGAGCCAGTTTGTTGGACGGAACTTGCAACTTGAGATTTCTGGAGGATAGCCATACCCTGTCCCCAACCTGGAAGGAGACCGCTGGCAGCAGTCTACGATTGGCGTGGCGCTGATGACGCTGGAAAGACAGACTGAGGGCCCTCTGAACCTGTGCCCAAGTGGAGCGGAGTTGCTCTATGTGCTAGTCCAGAGCTGGAATCTGTTGTGACTGAAAGGAGTCGGGGAGCAAACAAGGCTGGAACCCGTAGTTGATGAGAAACGGGGAGCTCACGAACAAGGAATTAACCTCGTGGGCGAACTCTGCCCACAGCAACAGGTCGGCCCAGTTATCATGATGATCTGAGACAAAACAGCGCAGGAACTGCTCCAGTCCCTGATTGGCACGCTCAGCGGCCCCATTGGTCTGGGGGTGGTAGGCAGAGGAGAATGACAGTTGAATACCCATCTGTTCACAAAATACTCTCCAAAATCTGGACACGAACTGGCTCCCATGGTCGGGCACCAGAACTCTATGTACCCCATGCAACCAAAACACCTCTTTAGCGAAAACAAAAGCCAATTTCTGGGCAGAAGGAAGGCCATGGAGGGGCACGAAATGAGCCATTTTAGAAAACCTGTCAACCACCATCAGTATGAATGAATACCCTCTAGATACTGGCAACTCTCCCATGAAATCAATGGATACGTGGGACCAGGGACATTCACCATTGGGCACTGGCTGGAGTAGGCCCACCGGGAGGTGTCTAGGGGTCTTGGCACGGGCATAGGTGGCACAGGCTGCGGTAAATGCAGAACAGTCAGTCCTCAGAGGGCCACCAGAAAACTTGTGAGAGAGACCATATTAATTGATCCCTAACGATATGCCCAACAGCCTTAGACGAGTGTTAGGTTTCAAGTAATAGAGTATGAAATGTCTCACCACCAAAACACTTGCCCACTGGGGTTTCCGGGGGGGGGGGGAATACTGGGTGGCCAGAATCTCTTCCCCCAGTGGCGAAGTGATACTAGTACGTAGGGTAGCCAAAATGCGGTCAGGATGTATAATGGGTACTGGGACCTCGTCCCTATTAGTCTCAGGCTCAAATTGTCTAGACAGGGCATCAGCCCTAACATTCTTGGAACCCGGCAAATATGATACAATGAAACTGAATAGGGAAAGAAACAGGGCCCATCTGGCCTGATGAGAGGGCAATCTTTTAGCCTCCGAAAGAGAAGTCAGGTTTTTGTGATCAGTGAGAATCAATACTGGACTTCTGGTACCTTCCAATAGGTGACGCCATTCCTTCAGGGCGAGAATAATAGCCAGTAGTTCTCTGTCACCTATCTCATAGTGACTTTGGGCACTCCACAACTTTTTAGAGAAAAACCCACATGGTCTGAGGGTGCCCCCTGCCACCGGGCATTGAGATAAGTACTGCCCCTACCCCAATCTCTGAGGCATCGACCTCAAGCATAAATGGAAGAGACGGGTTGGGGTGGGATAGCACAGGAGCAGCTGCAAACACGGATTTCAGTGTCTCAAAGGCATGTTCGGCTGCCTCAGACCATTGGGAAGGATAAGCGCCCTTGTGTGTGAAGTCAGACAGTGGTTTAAACAATAGTAGAAACATTCTTAATAAACTTTCTGTAATAATTAGCGAATCCCAAGAAGAGTTGGATCGTCTTTAACCCTTTGGGCCGTGGCCATTGTAGTACTGCTGCGAGTTTCTCCTGATTCATAGCGATACCTTCCTTAGCAATCACGAACCCCAAAAAGGGCATTCTGGACTTGTGAAACTTGCATTTTTCCATTTTACAAAATATTTTGTTTTTACGCAAGTGGAGCAACACTTCAGACACATCCTTGATGTGTTGTGACAAATTAGCCGAGTGTATAAGTATATCATCAAGGTAGACAACAACACAGGACTGTAGCATATCACGGAGGATATCATTAATAAATTCTTGGAAAACTGCAGATGCGTTACAGAGACCAAACGGCATAACTAGATATTCATAATGCCCGGATCTAGTATTAAATGCTGTTTTCCACTCATCCCCAGCTTTTATCCTGATCAGGTTATAGGTCTAATTTCGTTAAGATGGAGGAACCTTTTAACCTGTCAAATAATTCAGTGATGAGTGGTATCGGATAGGCATTCTTGGGCATTAACTTATTTAGGCCACGGTAATCAATACACGGTCTTAACTCGCCATTTTTCTTTTTCACAAAAAAGAACCCAGCACCAGCAGGCGAGGTAGATCTCCTAATGATCCCTCTCTTGAAGGCATCCTCAATGTATTCTTCTATAGCTCGATTTTCATTGCATGACAGTGGGTACGTACGTCCCTTAGGGGGTACCACCCCCGGGGGCAAATCAATGGCACAATCGTAAGACCTGTGCTGAGGCAGGGTGCCAGCCTCTCCCTTACTGAAAACATCACTGAATTGTTGGTATTCAACTGGCAATGAGGGAGAGGCACACAGGATCTTAACAGGGTGAGACACACAATGCTCCATACAATATTGAGACCAGGAAGTAATCTCACAATTCTGCCAATCAAACTGGGGGTTATGCAGCTGCAACCAAGGGAACCCCAGAATGACTGCATGGTGAGGGGAATGCATTATCTGGAACTGATGTTCTTCCTTGTGAAGAACCCCAATCGTCATAGGTAGTGATATGGTTTCAAAAGTAATCTGAGCTGGTTCTAATGGTCTGCCATCAATGGCTTCAATGGCTAGAGGAGATTCCTTTTTAACCAGCGGAATCTTGTGCAGTTCAGCAAAGGCACTATCCATAAAGTAACCGGCCGTGCCGGAATCAATCAGGGCCAGAACCTCCACTGAGCGATCTGCCCACGAGAATACCACTTGGATCGTGGGTTTCTGTATGATGGGATCAGGGGACGGTTGAACACCACCTAGGGCCTGTCCCCCAAGGTACCCTAGGTGCGTTTGTTTCCCGGACGTACAAGACAGATTCTTAGCATGTGCCCAGCTTTGCCACAGTATAAGCATAACCCCTGCCTCCTGCAGTGTGCCCATTCCTCCTTGGTTAACCTGGTAAACCTTAGCTGCATAGGTTGACACGATTCTTGTATACCTCAATACAAACGTAGAACTGGCACAGGAACACCACGAAATGGCAGTGATAAGGTGCAGGAGCCCAGTATATAAAGGTAATAATGGGTGGGCTAAACACAGGGCAACCAATGAGGACCTCACATTGGATAACTGACAGAAAAATAAAAACAAGGAATCACGGGCACCATGATAGTTGTATGATAGCCTTGATCCAAGAAGCAATAGTGACTTGATGCAGCCTGATCTGCTCTAGGGCTTTTAGGAATGACAAAAAGGGAATCTGCCTTTCTAAAAAAAACCCACATCCAACAAGGGAAGTTCTTGTTCGGTGTAAGGATCAGGACAAAAATTAGAAAAGAGGATTTTAGTCTTACCTGTTAAATCCTTTTCTCTTAGTCCATATAAAGCACAGGAACCATGGGGAGGGGACAGCTCCTCCCAGTAGGCTGGAACAATTCTAGAAGAAGTGGAGACTCCCCCTCCTCCATATCAGCCTACCCTAGCCTCTCACCACCAAAAAGATTTGAGACAATAAACCTACCAGCTAGGATAGCAAGAAGGAAGAGAGGAAAACTCCTGTGACCGATGAACCCAAAAAGGACTCCCACACCCAGCCACAGGAGACCCAACGTGGTCCCTTTCACTGGGTGGGAGACCAGTGAGTTATATGGACTAAGAGAAAGTGATTTAACAGGTAAAACTAAAATCCTCTTTTCTCTGTCATCCAATATAACTCACAGGTACCATGATGATGTACCAACATTGAGCTCCCTAGGTGAGAAGGAGGAAAGGGCCAAGCACCAGTCCCCATGATACCAGATTTCCCATGGACTATCCTGGACACGGAACAGCCCACACTAACAGTGTCAACAGACACTGAACAATAGTCCATAACACACAAGACCAAGAGCCAACAGGGCTCAAACAGTTAAAAGAGCTATAAGGCACAGGAAAAAAAGTCTTAGACAGGCAAAACTGCCTTCAGGACTTTCCTGGCAAAGCAAGAATATCCACACGGTAATGCTTGGCAAATGTGTGTATACAGAAGACCAAGTGGTCACCTTGCACATCTCTTCAGAAGAAGCCTAATTCTTGTAGGCCCAGGAGGCCCCAACAGACCTGGTGGAGCATGCTGTAATGTGGAAGGGAACAGGTTTCCCTCTGAGCTCATAAGCCTTGTGGATGGTAACCTTAATCCAGGACGCAATAGTGACCTTAAAGGGATAGTAATGTTTCACAAAAAACAGCAGCTTCAATTAATCTTCATAGTATTTGAGCCACAAAGAGTGTTATTTCAATACTGACAGAGTTGTAGTTCAAGAGTAATTGAATGATAAAGTTTCCCCCTCCAGCCCCTTTTACCTAGAGTAAGCCACCTCCCCTCAGATGTGGAATCTGGTCCACAGTACAGACAGCTCAGAGCAAGGGACAATTGTCTTACTGTGAGAACAATGAAAGCCATGCCCCCATTGACAGGTTTTTCCCTTATGCTAACTGTGACGGCCCCCGCGGCAGGCACCCGCCCCTGTAGTGTTAGGGGGGCGCCTACCAGGTCATTTACACCGGACCGGCCTCAGAGGACCACCGGACAGACCTGGGCCGTTTGCCACTGGATCTAGCTGCACCACACAGAGGAGGAGCGGTCAACCGGATTGGAAGACCTCCAGGTGCAGCCAGGCCAATGGGAATCAGTGACCTGGGTAGGGACGCGCACTTCTACCCACTGGAACAGGTCACCGCGGAGCAGCTATCCTCCCTCTGCTGCAAAGTCTCCGCTAGGCAGGCACTAACCCCTCTGCCTTGTCCTGGGGAACAAGTTCAGGTCCCTCTGCAACGATAGCGCCTCCTCGCAGGAACTCACCCCTCCCCTCGTAAAACGACACTGTCTTTATAAAGGCGCTTTCAGCTTCACAGGCCTGGTGTCATATCCCCCGCCTCCCCCCAATAACAGAGTCTAAACATCTGCTTTAGGAGTAGGGAAACACAATTACATTTATTGAAATGGAGTACCAGGCCTTTCACAGCCTTCATTTAACTTGTGGTGACATGAATATAACAAAATATCATAATACACAGTAGACAAGACATACAACAACCATAACATGGTATAACAATTTTATGATGTAAGATGGGGGAGTATAATTAAAACATTGGAGAGAAACTTATGGTCCCAGAATGCAACAGTGCCATATTTGCATACTCACAGCAATGCTGCAATGTAGGTCACAAACCAACAGATGGCAGTGCATAGCACAATGCTGCAATGCAAGATTCAACCAATAGATGGCAGTGCATAGCACAATGCTGCAATGCAAGATTCAACCAATAGATGGCAGGGCATAGCTCAATGCTGCAATGCAAGATTCAACCAATAGATGGCAGGGCATAGCACAATGCTGCAATGCGAGATTCAACCAATAGATGGCAGGGCATAGCACAATGCTGCAATGTAAGTTTCAATCCAATAGATGGCGAGGTTGAGGTCGAAGGACTTGAGACAGGAAAAGTCCATAGCAGATGTATTGCTGGAATGTCCATGGAATCCCACAGTCCTCATATATCACAGGGACATAAAAGTTCAACCTCCGGTTTTCTTCACACTAACTGAAGATTGTCCCTCTCTGCAATCCACTTGGACACCACTGCTGCTCTGAGCTGAGCAGTGTTACATCAGTAAAAGGGGTGGGAGGGGGATACTTTATCATTCAATTACTCTTGAACTACAACTCTGACAGCATTGAAATAACACTCTCTGTGGCCCAAATACTATGAAGATTAATTGGAGGTGCTTTTATTATAAAACATTACTATCCCTTTAAACGCAGCCAAACCAGCCCTGGGACCCTCAGCGATGACAAACAGCATCTGTCTTATGGACAGGCTCAGTATGGTGCACGTAGAACTTAGGGCAGCACACTACATCCAACAAGTGGAGATCTCTCTCCTTGTCAGATTTGGGGTCAGGACAAAAGGAAGGCACAACAATCTCCTTATTGATGTGGAACTCAGAGACCACCTTAGGAAGAAGTTCCTGGGAGGTACGGCGAACAGCCTTATCCTTGTGAAACACCAGGAAAGGTGGTTTGCAGGGCTGGGCCTGCAACTCTGTGTGATGCGGTGGTGAGCCCAAAGGGGAGAGCAGTAAATTGGAAGTGTCCCAGAGTGCATTCAAACCTGAGATACTTCTGACTGTCCAGATGAACTGGAACATGCAAGTAAGCATCCTGCAGGTCCAGAGAGGCCAGAAATTCTCCTTAACACATCATAGCAATAACAGAGCACAAAGACTCCACTTTGTAGTGAGTATGGTCCAGGACAGGGCGACTGCCGCCATCCTTCTTAGGAACTACAAAGAAGTTTGAATAGAAACCTAAACCGCTCTCTTGCAGAGGAATCGGAGTCAGAACTCCCTTGTCCAAGAGAGCATACATCATCCCCGTTGAAAAGAAGTAACTTTTCTTCAGCCAGGGGGAAACGAGAAAGGAAGAATCTGAAGGGAAGCAGGGATACGAAGGGAATCCTGTAACCTCCTGAAACCACCTGTAATACCTACTGATCCACAACAGAGCCTGCCCAGACATTTGAAAAATGCTGCAGGCGACCACCCACAGGTAGGGTTTGGCGGATTTGGGTGAGGAATGTTTGGACCTCCACTGCTGCCTGGGCTTGGAGCAGGGGTTGCTGGCCCGAGACCTAACGGGTTTCAGCCTTTACGTGTTGCTTTGGCAGGGACAAAAAAGGAGAAATTTACTCACCGATATTTGTTTTTCCTCTATGTCCTTCCATGGCATAGTGGGCAATTGGCTCCACCTCCCAGCTGGTAGGACCAATTAAAATTCTATAAAGTCTGAGAGAAACCTCCCTCTGGTAGTTTTACTTTTGACCAAGCTGTAACGAGAAAGATGGTTAGTCTTAGGTAATATTCACTTTAAGCAATTACTCAATTATTTCATTATTAAAGGCATATGGTTGGAACGATACTTGTACCAATATACATAATAATCGGGAGGGTTGCCGTGGAAGGACACAGAGGAAAAACAAATATCGGTGAGTAAATTTCTCCTTTTCCTCTGTGTCCGTTACACGGCATAGTGGGGACTTACCATAGCAGTACCCCAAACATAGGGAGGGCTCCTGAAGAGATGTTGCTAAGTAGGTAAAGCTGCCTCCAGCACCTTCCTGCCAAACTTGGCATCTGCAGATGCTTGGATGTCCAATCTGTAATGTTTTACAAAGGTTGAGACAGAGGACCAGGTTGCAGCTTTACAAATCTCTTCGGGTGAGGCTTTTGCTTTCTGAGCCCAAGAGATAGATATGACTCTGGTCGAGTGGGCTTTTATCTTTAATACTGGCAGTCAGTACTGGAATTCATTTGTACAGGTTTGCAGGCTCCTTCCGGTAGAACTGAAGCAAATTGTACTGCATCTGAAGGGTATGCGATCTGGCCCATGGTACTATTTGATGTGCTGAGGATAGGTGACCGAGGATCCTGGAAAATAATTTTACAGTCTGACACTGTTTTGAGAGGAACGTAGTTACTCGTTGCAGGATGCGATTCTGGCGATCTAAGGATAGGGTCACTTTGTTGAGACCTGTGTCTATTACAACCCCTAGGAATTTAAGCTGTTGTGATGGGTACAGCATGCTCTTTTCTTCGTTGATCAACCAACCTAGCTCGTGAAGCTTTTGTTTGCAGATAACTGTGTTTTGAGCTGCTATGTGAAATGAAGGACTTATGAGCAGAATGTCGTCTAGGTATGGGACAACTCTGAGCTGATGCTGGCTTCTTAGTTCGGCCATGACTACTGCCAGGAGCTTGAAACTAATAATGATTCTTGAAGATGTGGAACCTGAGGTACTTGCGGTGCGATGGCCTGATCAATACATGGTAGAAGGCATCCTTCAGGTCTATGCATGAGATAAAATTCTGTGGTTGAGTCATTTCTACCAGGCCTGTATCTCTTTGCGTCTTGAAAGGACTGCCGTAGAGAAGCACTGGTTCTTGCTGGTGATCCTCTGTTTCGTTTATCTTGAGGCAGAAAGGGGCTTTTCCCTGCTGAGGATTTCTTGATGATGTCCTCTAGCTGGTCTCCGAACAATCTTGAGCCCTCAAATGGTAATGAAATCAGACGATTCTTGGAAGCTGGATCCGCATCCCAGGATCTAATCCATAGGGCTCTCCGGGCCGTAACTGATAAGGCAGATGACTTTGCTAGGAGTCTAATATTATTAAGAGATGCGTCACAGGAATAATTGACAGTTTCTTTTATCATACCCAATTCCTTCAGGATCCTTGATCTTGATACTGATGATTCAAGTTTTTCTTCGATCTCTGATATCCATATACGCAGGGAGCGAAAGATGGACGCCATGGCAGTAGCAGTTTTTAGGTTTTCTCCTATAGATGTAAATTGCTTACGTAGAGCTGTATCTGCTCTCTTATCCATGGAGTCCCTCAATGTTGTACCGTCTTCCAGGAGCAAGGTTGTTCTTCTTGATGTCTGCGCAATAGCTGCATCAACTTTAGGTGGCGTAGTCCATTTAGCTGTATCTTCCTCTGCAAAGGGATACATTCTTTGGAAGCGCTTGGAGGTGGAACATCTCTTGTCACCTTGTTTCCATTCCTTCTGTATAATCTCTTGTATGGAGCTATGAACAGTAATAACGGCACAGGTTTTCTTATACCCAATGAATGCAGTATCCATAACATTGAGATCTTTCTGGATCTCAGTGAGGCCCAAGGACTTTCTCATAGCTTTAACAAGTGGATCCACTCTATCAATGGAAAAGTTCTCAGACTCTTCTAAGATTTCGCCCTCCTCTGCGGAAGAACCTGCAGATTCTAACTCAACAATGCTTTCCTCCTCATATTCGTGAATGCGGGATGGACCTTCTTCTGGGTCAGAGACCCTAGATATCTTCCTAGTGGCTTCCTGCATAGAAGTGAAGGTCTCCTGCATGGAGGCCTTCATCCAATTTAAAAATTCTTGAAATTGCGCAGGAACTTCACTACCAGAGGCCTGCTTTAAACAATCAGGGCATAATTTGGAGGGTTCAGATGCAGGTAGTTTCTGATCACAGGCAGCGCATGATTTCAATTTTATGGTAGCTTTTTCATCTTTAGAGGGTTCCACAGGTTTTTTCTTGTCCCCTTTTTCCTTGGATTCAGACATAATAACTTGCACTTACAATATAAGCTCTAACTTATGCAGTGTAAAGCAACAATAAGTTATCCAGCAGTGGAACATACAGGCATGCAGCAATATAGTGAAATACACCTATGTACAACTATATTATGTGCTACTTACATCCTTCTGGAGACCTCTGCCTGTACCTCCTTAAATGCTTGTCGCCCTGCATGTGGGATAGGCGGCCGGCGTCTTCCTGCGTTCCACAGCTGGAACGCACACCACTCCTCCGGCTTCCTTCCGGTCTCGTTGGCTTCAGTGGCACTTCCGGTTCCCGCCAGGCAGAGCAGCAATAGGGAAGGGGAGTTGAGCCGGCGCGTCGCCGCTACGAGTCCCCGTGAGGCCTCCGGATCATGTCTTCTTGCCCTTGCATGATGCGGGGCAGAGGAAGAAGAAAATGCGGCCGCGATCAGGCAAGCCACATTAGTTATTTTGGAGAACGCGGAGAGGAGAGAAAGAGGCAATGCCTCCGTCCCCCAGCTTGGGTAGGACCAAAAAACTGCCAGAGGGAGGTTTCTCTCAGACTTTATAGAATTTTAATTGGTCCTACCAGCTGGGAGGCGGAGCCAATTGCCCACTATGCCGTGTAACGGACACAGAGGAAAAGACACTGCTTCCTTGCCAGATTAAGGCACTTAGGAATCTGAGGCAACAAAGAGATTTTACCCCCAGTCGCCTCACTGATGATATTGTTCAGTTCAGGCCCAAAAAGAGACGTACCCTGAAAAGGGAGAGAAATTAGTGACTGTTTAGAAGATAAGTCAGAAGACCAAATCTTATGTCACAGAGTGCATCTGGCAGTCACAGAAAAGGTAGAAGCCTTAGCCTCAAGCCTGACAGCGTCAAAGAGGGCATCAGTCACATAGTTCTGAGCCTCAGACATGTTGGCCAAAAGGTCCTCCTTAAGGGCACCTTTGCGGACAGCGTTAGTGAGCTGTTCAGTCCAAACAGCAATGGCTTTAGTAACCCACATAGAAGCCAAGATAGGCCCTAAAGAAGCACCTATGGCAGCAAAAGGTAGACTTTAGGACAGCTTCAAGCTTCCTATCAGTTAAACCTTTAAGTGCCGTAGCATCCGCTAAGGGTAAGGAAGTGGATTTAGGTAGTCTGGAAATAGGGGGATCAACCTAAAGAGGTGAAGCCCACTGAGCCAAAGCTGAGTCAGAGAAAGTCTTAGAGAATCTCAGGGAGAGAAAGACGCTTGTCTTGAGTCTCACTCTCATCTAGGATAACTTGATCCAGAGTGGGATTAGGCTGAAACATAACAGAGAACTTCTTGCATCTTTGAAAGACATCATAAATAGACAGTGTCTCTACAGGGTTAACAAGAATGTTAAGGGGTAGTTAAAACCGCCTTGATGAGACCGTCAACAGAGAGTTCAGGGTCAGCCTCAAAGGGGTCACCATTATTATGGGAAGAATCCCCTTCTGCGCAATCACCATCCTCAGACTCTTCAAAAGAATCCTCTTCAGAAGAATCAGAGATCAGGAATGCCAGGGGCCTCAGGGGTCACAAACCTGAATAAAGTGGGGGACTTCCAAGACTGAAGGACCCCCTGAAGAGAAAGAGGAAACTGTTCCATAGAGGATCAAGTCCTTGATTTGACCCAATGTGGCTCTTGTTCATGGCTGGAAGGCCCTGGCAGAGAAGCAGAAGCCATAGCACATGAGGGTCATAAGTGACCTGAGTACTCTCTGGGAAGCCCCCCGCTTGGCATGAGGAACAGTAATCAAGGGTCCTTAGCCTTAGACCTAGCCCCATGTCCCTTTTGATCCGCCATCCTGACAGAAAAAGTGTCTTACAGTAATAGGGAACCCAAATACTGTCACCCAGATCAATAAAATCACCCAAGAAAGCATAAAATGTACTTATCTGGAGAGAGAGACATGGGTTGCATGATTCTCACCCAGGGCTGCAAAGGGTCCACAGTAGCATCTGACAACTGGGCAATCTCCAGGGAAAACCAGTAATGGTAATTCTCCTAATGGGGGACACCCCGTATCTATAAAATAATCCAACCAGGAACCTGGAACAAATATATCTGGCGGGGAGTGGCTAGGGTAGGCTCCAGCCCTGCACTTCTTCTAGAATTGTTCCAGCCCACTGGGGAGGAGTGGTCACTTCCCATGGTACCTGTGTATATTGGAAGACACAGAAAGGACAATACCCTGGTTAACGTGAAAGCTGGATACAACTTTTGGTAATAAATATCAAGGAGTATGAAGGATCACCTTGCCCTGGTGAAAAACCTGCAAAGGAGGTTTACAAGACAAAGATTGTAGGTCAGCATCTCTTCGCACAGAAGCAAAAGCCAAAACAAAGGCCATTTTATGCATCAAAAAAGCAAGTCAACAAAGGAAAGATGTTTAAAGGGAGGTCTCTGAAAAACGCTCAGATTAAGATTCCATGGGGTAATGCAATCCCTAAAGGAGGGGAAAGCAATTCACTTCTGAAAGAGAACCAAGAGTTCTGAGATCTATAACTTGATAGCCCTCAGACTATCTAACACTATCTTGAAGGAAAGCCAATATCACAAGGGAAAGCTCAAGGACTGTGGAGGCATGCCCGTATCAGTGCATCACTGGTAAAAAAAAAAAAAAAAAAAAAAAAAAAAAAAAGGGACAGAACAAAAAGGTTTCCTAGCCTGAATCATGGTAGAGATGACCCTTTTCCTTCAAGATGTCGGCTTCAAGGGTCATGCAGTCAAGGCCAACCTTTCCAATTGCAGGTAGAAGAAAGGGCACTGGATCAGAAGATCCACAAACCTGGCCCAGTGGGGCCAAAAAGTATAACATGAGCATTCTCCATATTGATCCTTTGCAGCACCCTAGGAATCACAAAATTTGAGAAAACACATAGGACAAGTGGGATGGACATCAAATCCATCACAAATGCTAGAGGATCCTTTGTCTTGGAGCAGAACCTTCCTGATCTTATGGGATGCAATGAAGTCCATTGATGGAAGGCCCCAACAGTGGACTGTTTGAACACCTCCTGGTTGTGTTCCCAGGGTCCAACTCATGATGGCTTAAGAAATCTGTAACCACATTTTCCACCAGTCATCACAAAGCCACGTTGTGATGACTGGTACATGATCTTCCTCCCATTGAAGGGGCTCCCAAAACACCATCAAGACTGATTCACTCCAGGTTCCTCCTGAAGATTGATGTATGCAACTGCTGCTGCAATGCCTGACTGGAGCCTCCTAGAATTCCCACCAGAACCTGGGACCAGTGAAGAAGCATTAAGCAGATGGCTCAGATTTCCAGAATGTTGATCGTAAGGAGTCTACTCCCAGATCCAGTAGCCTTGAACTGTAAAGGGGACTGTCAGCCTGAGAGACGGGGGAGCAACTCTCCCTGTGGTCTGTAGTTAGTTACCATGTCAAATCCAATATTACAAAAGGGCATTCATGTGTCAGATGTGGAGAGTGAAGCAACCACTGCAGATTTTTCCTTGTCGGAGGTCACAGAAACATAGCATGAGTCAGATAAGAATGCCATCTTGACAAGACATTGTCCATCTGAAGCTCCCACATGTGGATCTGAAATTAAGGGAATGCTTCCTGTGTGGACATAGCCATCCAAGGATGCTCATGTAATCCCTTATTGTTGCTGAAGACCAGGACCAAGCATGAAAAATGTCTTGGAACAGGGACTGGATCTGGTCTTCTGGAAGAAACACTCATTAGAAAGGCATCAAATCTCATGTCCAGGAAGTACAGAATCTGAGAAGGGTATCCTTTTGAAAGGTCGCGCACAAAAGAACGCGCGACTACTTAACACTCTGTCATGTCGCTATTTTTATCTAGGCAACATGGTTAATCTCAGAGTGCATGACAGCGAGAGATTATCATGTTGCCTAGTCAATGGTCGTGTACAAAAAGATATAGCCGGTGATTCTCTTCACCTTCAGTTTGATCCTTATCAGTTTTTGCCTTTTTTGTTACCTTTCTGTCAGGGTAGCCTCCGGGGCAGGAGAGGCTCACATACGTATTTGTGTAGGGGTTTGCTATTATAGTCTGCTCCTAAAGCTACGGAAGGAGGCTGCTCCAGCAGAAAGGTAACAAAAAAAAGACAAACTGTTAAGGATCAAAGGAAGGTGAAGAGAATCACTGGCTGTATAAGTATTGTACGCGACCACTGACTAGGTGACATGACAATCTCGCACTGTCATGCACCGCGAGATTGTCATGTCGCTATTTTTATCCAGTTGACATGGTTAAAGTGTTAAATTATCGCACTCTTTTGCATACGACCATTTAAAAGTGAACCCTGAGAAAGGACTTCTTAAGATCGAGGACCCAACCATGGTGATACAAGATGCAGACACATTCTGGAACGTGTGAGAAAAAATGGCCTCTGAAGGAGCCTTGATGAAAAGGTGGTCTAGATTACGAGTTAAGAAAATCCCTTGGGATTTGATATAGGCTGCCAGAGCAGATATGATTTTCATGAAGATCCTTGGAACTAAAGCTAGGCCAAAGGGAATTGAACTGGTGGTGACTACACTTGAAGGCAAAGTGAAGGAAGAGTTGGTGGTCTGGATTAATCGGAATGTGGACACAAGGTTTCAATCTTGAATTGAGTGGCTTTCAAGTAACGATAGTAGAATTTCAAGTCCATAATAGGGCAGCAGCTGCCATCCTTTTCTGAGACCACAAAAGGATTGGAATAAAAACCTGAAAAGCATTCCTGTGTAGAAATCAAAACCAAAACCGGTTTGTCCAACAGGGATGAGACTGAGTTTATGAGCAGATATGGTGATCTGGGTCCCGAGAAATTGTGGACAGACAGTGGAGTGGAAGGAAATTAAAATCTATGTGAAACCCTTCCGAAATGACCAGTAAAACCCACTGGGCCGTCACAGAAGGGGTCTAGAAAAAGACAGACAACCGCCTATGGGTAGGGATGGACTAGAATCTCATTAATCATGCAGGAATGGGCCTGTCAGCCTTAGGTTTCAGAGTAGATTTCTTGTTCTGTCAAACCTGCTTGGGCTTAGGAGTGGGACTGGGAGGTGTGTGGGGGTTGATCCCATCGTTTTCCAAACTGGCAGGGGGAAAAAAAATCCACACATCTTCCTGGGGGGGGGGGGGGGGGGGGAGAAATAGGATTTTAGTCTTACCTGTTAAATATTTTTCTTTTAGTCCATATGGAACACAGGTACCATGGGGGGGGGGGTGCGTTTCTCCAAATGGAGGCAGAACACATCCAAAAAACAAGGTCTTGTGGGTGAAGACTCTCCTCAACCTCTGCAGGCCAACCCCTCCCTGACCCAGTTTGTGATGAGAGACAACCAGGTCAAGTAGGGACAACAAGAGAAGAATAATAAAGCTCCTGTGAGAATATGGCCCAAGAAGGACTCCCACATCCAGACAGGCGTGACCAAAAGAGGTTCCTTTCTTTAGGTGGGAGACCTGTGTTCCATATTGACTAAGAGAAAACAGGTAAGACATCATATCTTCTTTGTCATCCAATATGTAACACAGGTACCATGGGGATATAACAACAGTAGGCTCCCATAGGTGCAAGAAGGAGAAAGGACCTCACTCGTATCCCCATGATACCAGAGTTCACTAGGACTATCCAGAAATGGAACAGCATAAGTGTCAACGGATATTAAAAAAAGATGCACAGCGGGAGGCTGGGCGTACGCTCGATGTGAGCAGACGCACTCTTCTACAGCTCCCGACCCGCAAGTGCTAATTCAAGGCAATTTTATTATTTTATACTTCTAAAACATGGTCTAATCTTCTAAGAAGACGACCCGTCCTACAGGGCTGCCGAGAGAGACCAGACCCTCTTCGTCTCAAGCCCTGAGCGGTTACCTGATCCCACTGAGGCCTACGACTCCATCACACCCGCGGATTTCGCCTGACCGCGGGGCAAGGGGTGAGTGCACGCCTCGCTCCTCGGACGGGGAGGTGGAGGAAGAGGAACCCTCTCCTACTGATGGCCCTACCCTTAGCGGCCCGGAGCTCCTGACCAGAGCTGACTTTCTGGCCTTCACCATGCAACTGAAAAAGGACTTCGCGTCCGTCCTGGATCAGGTTAGGTCGACAATTCGGGATGAATTGTCAGAGATTCGGGATGACCTCCGGCAGCATGGGAACCGGATCCAGGTTCTGGAACAAGACCACGCCACCCTGCAGGCTTTGGATCGTAAGGTGACGACGCAGGGCCGGGTGGCATCGCAGCTTGCGCAGCATGTGATAGACTTAGACAACAGAGGACGCCGGAATAATCTCCGGATCCGAGGCCTGCCTGAGATGGAGGGTGTGGAGGATACTAGACAACTGGCGAAGGAGATCTTTAATCAGGTCCTGGACCGTGACCCGTCCACAACAGTGGTGCTGGATCGGGCTCATAGGGCCCTCCGGCCAAAGGACCTGAGCAATCCCGTCCCGCGGGATATAGTTTGCTGTATACATTCCTTCTCCCTCAAAGAGGAAATTCTCTCAGCGGCAAGGAAGAAACGGGACATTGTATTTCGAGGAACCTCGGTCCACATTCTGCCTGATGTTGCTTGGGCTACGTTACAGATGCACAAGCTGTTAAAACCATTGACAGATCTTTTGTGGAAGGCCTCGGTTCCCTATCACTGGGGCTACCCGCTGTCAACCCAGGGAGATGGAGATGCCTTACGCTGCTGTTGATGGAGCAGGGAATCGTACCTGAGAACTCTCTCTTTTGACCTACCGTTCCTTCCATGGTTTGGCGGAGTCACCCTCATAAGTTAGGGACATTGATCTTGTGACGGCCATTGGCCCTCAGACTGTACTTTGACCTGGGGGGCGGTAGTGGCCACTTTGGGGCCGGGTTCGGGGATGCAGGGGAGTCCTGACCGTGGTGGACCGGCCAGTTGCCTGGGCTGCTCCGCCGGGGTTCGGACTTCGCACTGTCCCCCAGAGGGGTCTGTTTGTGTCGGACATGAATTCTCCTTGTGTCTCCCCTCTATTATATTACATTATACATATGGCCCCGGGATTCCCCTACTATCCATCGGGAGGTAGGACATTTTTATTGTTTCGTTCCCCCCAGTCCAGCGCTAGGGCCCCTATTGATCTGCCCACCTGTCTGCCCCTTTGGGGTTGACGCCTCTTCATAGTTGCCGGCTGGGCTGGAGGGGGATCCCCTGGTTCTTGACTCTTACTCCTGTAGATCTTTCCACCGCTCCCCTTTGGGTACTCCAGCTTTCCAGTTGCCCCATTCCTGACTCCGTGGCTAATAATATTCTTGATCCTGACCGTTTTAATATTACCCACCGGGGGACTATCACGACCACTCCTTCTTTTCATTTGTGAGGCTCCCATACCTAGGTATCCTTGATTCCTTTTATTTTTCAAGGAGAGTGCGTGTCCTATGTGGGGATGTATGGGGGGGGGGGTCAGAGGGGGGGTTTATCATGTTGGGGTTACTGCCTATTGTTGTTTATGTTTGTTTTTGTTTAGCTGGGACACGTTGCAGATGTGTGGAGAATCCGGGTGTGTGTTCGGGGGTTTCTGGGGATGGATGGTGGCCCTGGGATGTCCCCTCTCCTCTCGTGGTTCGGCTCCGGGCCACGGGAGTGGTGGGTTGGCCCCACGATGTGGCCATTGTAATGGGCTTCCCGGTGACTCTCAGTTATTAACGGTTATTGTTATGTTAGAGGTGTCTGGTGATGGATGCTAGCATTTTCCCTCCCTTTCCCCACTGGTGTGTGTGTATATGTGTGTTTTTTTTTTTTTTTTTCTCTCCCCCCCCTGACTAATCTTCCATGTTTATCCAGGGCCATGGTTTATGTGTTTGTTCTGGCTCTTCTCTACTTACAATGTTTATTGTGTTTTGCTCTCATGACCAATTACCTTTATTGCATTACTTTTCTGTGCTTGTATTGGTTCTAAGCACTTGCGGGAAGAGTGCTTTGAGCTCTATTCTTTTTTTTTTCTCTGAGAATTTCATTCTGTGCCTTCTGCACTGCGACCTCACACTACCGTTGGGTCACTGTACTTAGGGGGACATGTCCGGAGAGGCTTCAATTTTCTCCCTCTCTGGTTCCTGCCCTCCTGACCTGTGGATTGTTTGGATTTTCACCCTAGCATTGTCACTGCTGTTTTTTTTTTCTTCTTTGTGTGTCTGTTGTCATTGTTGTTCTCTGTTTCCTCTTCTTCTACTTTTCTTTCCTATTTCTCCTTCCCTTTCTTCTTCCTCTGCTCTGTTTCCTTTTACTCTTGTGGTCTCATGTGGGATACCCGGTTTGACATGGGGCTTGTTCCTGATTTCCTGGGTGTCCCCCTGCGTTGGGGTGGGGAGACTTGGTTCCAAGACTATGGCTAATATGGCTACTAAGGATTTCACTTTTACTGTGGTCTCCATCAACGCCAAAGGTTTGAACTCTCCGGGAAAGCGTTCTAGACTATTTGGTGAGTTGAGGGCTCATAGAGCTGATATTGGGATGGTTCAGGAAACTCATTTTCACAGAGATCGACCTCCGGCTTGTTCTCACTCTCTTTTCCCTCACTGGTATTACTCCCACTCTCCCTTTCACAAAACTAAAGGGGTTGCTATCTTTCTATCTAAGACTTTGCCACTGGTGATCCAAGATGCTTGGTCTGACAATGATGGCAGGGCCCTTTTCTTGAAAGGTACCCTTGGGGCAGAAAAAGTAACGTTAGCGAACATTTATGCCCCAAATAAGGATCAACATTTATTTATCTGCTCTATCTTGTAGGACTTAGACTCTTTTGCGGAGGGTCTTGTAGTTCTTGGAGGAGATTTCAATTTGGCTTTGAACCCGACACTTGATTCCTCGACGGGCACGTCCGTGGTGCGCCACTCCCAGATCCGTAGGGTGCGGGCAGCGTTGCATCACGCCCAGCTTGTGGATGTGTGGCGGGCTTGCCATCCAGAGACTACACGTTTTTCTCGGCCCCACACACACATGATATTCTAGACTTGATTACCTCTTTATTACACATAGACATTTGCCGCTGGCCAAATTCGCAGATATAGGTAATATCACCTGGAGTGACCATGCACCTGTCTCCTTGCGGCTCTTGATCCCTTCCTTGTCAGGTCGTAGTTCTTGTTGGCGACTGAATGAATCTCTTCTGAAAGATCCTGGAGCCTTGGCTGAACTGAGGAATACACTTTCCCTTTATTTTCAAGAGAACGCTCTAGAGGGTTCTTCTCCGCCATTAGCCTGGGAGGCACACAAGGCGGTGGTGCGTGGACATCTTATTAGTCTGGGAACCTTTCGTAAACAGCAGAGGGCGGCTCGCATGGTGACTCTCCTAGACAGGATATCTGTCCTTGAACAGTCTCATAAAGCGTCTTTATCTCCGGAGACGTACCAGGAGTTGGTGCAACTGCGATCGGAACTGGCAGTTATATGTAACGATTCAATGCAGAGGACATGCCAACTGGTTCGCAGCTCGTATTATGCGCATGGGAACAAACCTGGCAGACTTCTAGCTCGTGCTCTTAAAGCCAAAAAAAATCACAGTCTTTTGTTCCTAAGATCAGATCTAGCGCATCTTCGTTGTCTCATCGCACTGATGATATTGCGGAGGCGTTTAGAGCTTATTACCAGTCTCTCTACAATATAGTCGACCCTTCTGCAGCCCTGGCCCTGCCAGATATGATGTCGGCGATTTCTACTTACTTGGATAAACATATGTCACGGACCTTGTCTACGCATGAGATAGCCTCTTTGGACCGACCTTTGACACTGGAAGAAGTAGATTTGGCTATCAAGAGTACGCCGACGGGCAAGAGTCTGGATCCGGATGGTTTGACAATCTCCTACTACAAGGCCTTCCCAGATATTCTTCTCCCACATTTTCTTCTCGCCTTTAACTCTCTGTCTTCCACGGAGCATCTAGCCACTCACTCATTGGATGCCCACATTATGGTTATACCAAAACCGGATAAGGATCCGGAGTTGTGCTCCAGCTTCCGACCCATCTCGCTCCTAAATGTCGACGTGAAACTATTCGCCAAGGTCTTGAGTATGCGTTTACAGTTGTTCCTTCCTAACCTGATTCA
Source organism: Rhinophrynus dorsalis (assembly GCA_037306005.1). Lineage (NCBI taxonomy): Eukaryota > Metazoa > Chordata > Amphibia > Anura > Rhinophrynidae > Rhinophrynus > Rhinophrynus dorsalis. Next base: position 195,411,952 of record CM074724.1, read on the forward strand.
CCCAGATCAGGTGGGATTTCTCCCCGGCTGCGAGGCCCGAGATAATACTGTTAAAGCCGTCAATTTGATTCATCTTGCTCGTTCTCAGAATATCCCGACTGTGTTACTTTCTACGGACGAGGAAAAGGTGTTTGATAGAGTGAGCTGGCCTTTTTTGAGAGGGGTCCTCCTCCATATTGTTTTGGGGGATCGGATGTTTCAGTGGATAGCCTTCTTATATCACTCTCCTGTGGCTCGGGTTCGGGTAAATGGTGTCCTATCGAAGCCTTTCACTCTGTCAAACGGCACCAGACAGGGATGCCCTCTGTCTCCGCTTCTATTTGTTTTAACGTTGGAACCTTTCCTTAATTCCGTCCGCTCCAACCCATCAATTCATGGTCTCACGCTCTCTTCTTATACCTATAAGATCGCGGCATTTGCGGATGATTTATTATTCTCCTTGACTCAGCCTCTGATTTCAATACCTAATCTGCTACGTGAACTTGAGATTTATGGTCACCTCTCCCATTTTAAGGTTAATATGGACAAGTCGTCGGCCTTGAATGTCTCGTTATCCGAGACTTTACATGATTCCTTACGGTCCTCTTTTCCATTTAGGTGGGCCTCACATAAGATTAAATATCTGGGGACTTTTTTTGACCGATTTGTCTACTCCATCTTCTTTATTCGAGAGTAATTTTGTTCCTCTTCAGTCTTCTGTGCAGTCTGACATTCGGATGTGGGCTAAACAACGTTTATCTTGGTTTGGTCGGATGGCGGTGGTGAAAATGAATATTCTGACGTGGTTTTTGTACCTTATCCAGACGCTCCCGATCTCCCTTCCTAAATCATTCTTCCGGAGTGTCAGGAGAATGCTGTCCAACTTCGTGTGGTTGTCCGGGTCTCATCGTTTGGGTTATACCTATTTGATCCGGAGGAGAGAGAGTGGAGGCATGGGTTTCCCGGACTTGGAGACATACTACCAAGCTACCATACTGGCAATGGTGGTGGAATGGCTGACAAGGTGTGGGTCCAGTTGGAACAGGGTTTTCTTTCGGTACCTACTCAGATTGCAGCGTGGGTGTCATCTGACCGGGGGATATCACTTGATTCAACGCATCCCACAGTTCCGAATAAGTTGCGGGTATGGCATAGGATATCCCCAACAGAGGGTCTTCTGACTAGACCCTCACCTCTCTTGTCTCTCACTTGCAATTCGGCCTTCCCACCAGGGAGGTCTGGTGCAGTATTTAATAGTCTCCTCCCGGGGGGTCCGCGATTCCCCAGATTGGGAGAGGTTACGCGGGAGGAAGCACTCTTGCCCCTGCCCTCCCTGCTTGGTGGAGGGGTTGGCCATCCCTCCGCACCATATTTTTATGCCCAACTTTTGCATTTTGTGCATTCTTTGAATCCGGTTCCGTCTCCTTCTCCTGTCAGACACGTTTTTGAGGATATATGTCTCCTTCCTGGACCCCACCGTAAGCTAATATCCACCCTTCATGGTCTTTTACTAACCTTAAAACATTCTTCTAAACCTCATTTTATCCGTTCCTGGGAACTGGATTGTGGTATTGTTATCGGAATCTGAGTGGTCCAAGATTTCCCTTCTGACACATCGGTGCTCTATGTCCTCCAGGATTCAGGAAAATGCTTACAAAGTATTAACCCGATGGTATAGGGTTCCGGCCTTGTTACACAATCTTTACCCCACTGTCTCAGATATATGTTGGAGATGTAAACGCCATAGGGGCGATTTCATTCATGTGTGGTGGTCTTGTCCGGCTCTGCAGCCTTTCTGGAAAATGGTGGTTGAGACGATCAGAGAGGTGTCGGACCCTTCAATTCCTATGGATCCTTTGGTTCTCTTATTACATCATACTACACACCCTATACACACCTATGCTCGATCTCTCACTATACACTTGATTAACGCAGCTAAGGTCTTGATTCCTAGATTTTGGAAGCAGTCATGTGCTCCTTCCTTTGGGGATTGGGTGGCCTCTATAGAGGAGATTCGGTCTTCGGAGGACCTGGTACACACTGCGGATGGCAGGGGGTTAATCCATGCTTTTCGGTGGTTCCAGTGGGATGAATTTATGAGGGGAGACTCCTTCCGTAGGAGACTGCCTCAGCATAGTTAACATGTAGCTTTTCTTGTCGGGCCTTTTCACGGGTTCCTGCGGTGAGACTTCCACTCCCCCTTTTTTCCTCTCTTTCTTTCTGTTACTTCTATCCTGTCCTGCACTGCTTCTCCTGTCTCCCTCTTTTCTTTCCTAAACTCTTCCCTAGCTTTAGTGACTTAAAGTATATCCCTATGCACTATGATCCTTCATGTTTGTGATTTATGTGCAATGCTGGTTGATCTCCTGACGGATCCCGATCCCTAGTTTTGGGGTATATGATGGGGGCCGGTCGGTGGGGTGTTGTGGCGATGGTCTAATGCCCTTGCTGCGGGGTCCCGGGCGGCTGGTCCCCCGAATGATGAGGGTTGTGGGTCTGGAAGTTTAGATTTGGAGGCTTGCCTGGTGGCTTCGTCCCCCCTACTGTTGGGGGATTGGGTCGCCGGTTTGCTTTTTAGCTCGCACATATTTTCATTATAGTACGTATTTCCCATTATGGATGCAACTTGTGCTTGTATTGCTGAAATTGTTCTTTTCACTTCTGTTGTCTTATATGTCCTTCTCTTGTTGTAAAGCTTTAATCATAAAATCAATAAAACGTTATTAAACAAAAAAAAAAGATGCACAGCACACAAGAACAAGAGCCAACCGGGCTCAAACGGTAAGGCACTGGAAAGGAAAGAGATCCTTAAACAGGCAGAACTGCCTGAAGAACATTTCCTGCCAAAGTGGCTTCAGCCAAGGCCAGAACACCCACACAATAGTGTTTGGCAAAGGTATGCAAGGAGGACCAAGTTGCAGCCTTGCACAATTGCTCAGCCAAGGCCTGATTTTTATAGGCCCAGGAGACCCCTACGAATGGTAGACTTGATCCAAGAGGCAATAGTGGAAGCAGCCTGACCTGCCCTAGGACCCTCAGGAATGACAAACAAGGAATCTGCCTTGCGAAAAGACTCAGCGTGGTGCACATTAAACTTAAGGCACCAAACCACATCCAACAAGTGGAGATCCCTTTCCTTGTCAGACTTGGTCAGGACAAAGAAAGGCACAACAATCTCCTGATTGATGTGGAACTCAGAGACCACCTTAGGAATTAATTCCTGAGGGGTTCAAAAACCATTAAAAGGTGGCCTGCAAGACAAAGCCTGCAACTCAGCAACCTTGCGGATTGAGACCACAGCCAGTAGGAATGCCATTTTTCACATCAATAGGTGCAAGGAAATGATTGCAAGGGACTCAAAAGGAGGTCACTGTAGAACTCCTAGAACCAAATGAAGGTCCCACAGAGGTGTGGGAGCACTGAAGGCAGGGAAAGCATGAGCAACTCCCTGAATTAACACCTTGGCATCTGGAAAAGTAGCAATAGGCCTCTGGAAAAACAGAAAGGACAGAAATCTTGACCCTCAAGCTGAGTCCTTTGTTGACTCGATCCTGAAGAAAGGATAGAACCACCGGAAGATCAAAGTCCTGGAATAAAGGTCCCTGTCCACACACCAGGAATGAAAAATGAACCAGGCCCTATGGTAGGCCTTAGAGAAAGCTGGCTTCCTGGCCTGGGTCATAGTAGTAATGATCTCAGGAGGGCAACCCTTCCTCCGCAAGATGTGGGCTTCAACAGCCATGCCAAATCCAGCTTTTTCCACATCCTCTTTCCAAAAGAAGCCCCGAAGGAGGAGGTCCAGTCTGGGTGGCAGGGGAAATGGATCCTGGAAGGAGACTCACCAGTTTTGCAAACCATGCTCTCTTGGTCCATCCTGATCTTATGGAGTACCCTGGGAAGAACGGGAATTGGAGGGAAAATATAAAGAGAGGTGGAAGTGCAACGGAATCACAGTTGCATCCATGACAAAGGCCAGAGTATCCCAACAGGAGTGAAAACACCAGGACCTTCCTGTTCCTTGTGGTCATTAGGTTTTATCTATGGCAGTCCCAATTCTTACACAATCAGGCTGAACACCTCCGGATGGAGTTCCCACTTTCTTGGATCTACATCCTGTCGACTTAAAAAGTCTGCCAGAATGTTTTCTACCCTTGGAATGTGACCTGTGGAGATAGCCGGATCATGGGCTTCTGCCCAGCCCAGAATGAACCTCATCTCATACCAGATGGTGGAGCTTCGAGTGCCCCCCTGACGACTGATGTAAGACAAGGCTGTGCTTTGTCAAAATGGACAAAGTCGATCATTCTGATCTCCAGAACATTGATGGACTGAACGGTTTCCTCCTCAGTTAACCTGCCCTGGATCCCCAAGTGAGCATGTACCTCAACCCAGCCTCTCAGGCTGGCATTCGTTGTGACCATAATCCATTCAAGGATCATGAAAATCTTTCCCAGGTCCAGGTGATGCTGCTGCAACCACCACTGTAGATCCAGCCTGGCTTCCGGAGGGATGGAGAGCTGCTGATCCAGAAGATCCGGATTTCCGAATCACGACTGGATGACAAGTCTCTGGAATTTCCTGGTGTGGACCTGAGAGTAAGGCACCGCTTCTAGGATAGACACTAGGAGGCCCAGAATCCTCATGTACTCCCTGACTGAGGCAGAGGGCCACTCCAGATCTTGGGACACATCCAGCATGATCTTGTCCTCCAGGAGGAATACCTTCCATAGGTGGGTGTCGATCATGCCGAGGAAAACCAGCTCCTGGGATGGCACCAGAAAAGATTTCAACATTTTCAGAATCCATCCATGGTGGACAAGAAGTCAAGCACATTCTTGGACTTGCTGAGCCAAGAGGTCCTCTGAAGGAGATTTGAGCAAGAGATCATACAAGTAGGGTGTCATGTGAATGCACTGGGTGTGAATGCAGGCTGGCAATGCTCCCAGTACCTTGATAAAAGAACAGAGGCCAGGCCATAAGGCAGAGTAGTGAACTGGTTGTGCTCTGAGCTGAAGGCAAAACGCAGATAGCGTTGATTATCTGTATGGATTGGGATGTGTAGACATGCATCCTGGATGTCCAGGAATGCCAGATACTCCTCTGTGCATATTGCTGTGATGACAGAGCACAAGGACTCCATCTTGAAGAGAGTAATCTCCACAAGTGAGAAAAGGGAGGTCCAGGATGGGCCAGCAGTCACCATCCTTAGGAACCACTAACAGGTTGGAATAAAAAAAAAAACGGAACTTTGCTCTTGTGGGAGGTACTGGAACCAGAACTTCCTTGACCAGCACTAATTGCACTGCTTCACAGAACAACTGCAATTTTGCCAGAGCAGCAGGGACTCTGGACTGGATAAAACAAAAAGGAGGAGGGAACTTGAAATCTATTCTGTACCCTTCTGAAATCATCTGAAAAAACCACTGATCTGCCATAGAGTTTTCCCAGACATCCAGAAAAAGGAGAAGATGCCTGCCCACAAGTCATGAGGAAGCTGGCTTGACAGACTTAGGCCTTGAAGCTGTTCACTTGGGCTGCCACTGCTGTCTGGGCTTGGAGGTGTGGGGGTACTGGTTGGAGGCCTGCAAAGTTTGCGGCCTTTGCGCCTGTTTGGCAGGGAAGAAAAAGATGCAGTTTCCTTGCCATAGTAGGGCACTTGGAGGAAACCTGAGGCAACAAATGCTCTTGCCCCCCCATGTAGAATCATTGATAATCTGTTTTAGCTCAGGGCCAAACACAGACTTCCCCTGAAAGGGTAGAGAAACCAGTAATTTCTTGGAAGACTGGTCCACAGACCAAATCTTAAAGGGATAGTAATACTTAAAATGTAAAAAAAAATATGTTGTAGGGTTTATCCCCCTGAGTAAAACAAGAGTACTCCCACTGCTGAAAGGTGTTTCATTCAAAAGTTATTAATTTTCAAAGTTGAATTTTTTAGGTGCAATATCACAGTGGCCTGAAATTGTACAGTGGCGCTGTTGCTACACGATCCTATGGACAGCTCTGGTCAATTGACCATAAATCTCCATAGGATGGTGTAGCAACAGCGCCACTGTACAATTTCAGGCCACTGTGATATTGCACCCAAAAAATTCAACTTTGAAAATTAATAACTTTTGAATGAAACACCTTTCAGCAGTGGGAGTACTCTTGTTTTACTCAGGGGGATAAACCCTACAACATATTTTTTTTTACATTTTAAGTATTACTATCCCTTTAAGCCGCAAAGTGCACTGCTAAGTAACAGAGAAAGTGAGGTCTTTAGATAGTCTGACACATACGTGTTAGCCTCTGCCATGTTATCCAAAAAAGCCAACACGTCCTCCTTGGGAGCATCCGTACAGACAGCTTCCATTATCTTTTTACTCCAAACAGCAACAGTTCTGTTGACCCAGGCAGAGGCAAAAATAGGCCTCAATGCAGCCCCAGTGGCTGAAAATTAGACAGGAGGATAGAATCAAGCTTCTTATCCGCCACATGCTTGAGTCCTGCTGCATCCGCCAATGATAAAGCAGTGGACATGGCTAGCCTGGAAACTGGGGGATCCCCAGAAAGGGGGTAGACCCACTGCATCAAAGCTGCCTCAGAGAAGGGGTACAGCTTACAATAGGTCTTAGAGATAGACATCTTATCTCTCATTCAGGAGTATCTGATCAAGACTGGCATTGGGGGAACACAGCAGAGGATTTCCTACTCCTCTGGAAAACATCTGTATAGGATGAACCCACATCTGGGGTGTCAGGGACATGAAGGGTCCTCAAAACAGCCCTGATAAGCCCCTCAGAGGAATGGAGAAGGTCAGCATCTTAAGAGTCACCATAGGAATAGGAAGAACCCTCATCATATTACACTTCCTCATGTTCATCTTCAGAACAGTCGTTCTCAGAGGAGGACCCAATGAGCACTTTCTATGAGCCCGGGGGCCATATACTTAAGAGTGGAAGGGGGCTTCCAAGACTGAAGAACTCCTTGGATGGGGAGAGGAAATTGGGCCATATAGGAAAACAATGTCTTAAACCAGGGTGGTTCTCAGTCAGTGTGGAGTAGTAGGTGCCACAGCACAGAAGAGGCAGAGAAATCCAGAATAATCTCTAGGGAGCCCTTTTGACATACAGAACAGTAAGCAAGGTGGGTCAGTGATGTCCCCGATTCCTTAGTCTTAGGTCTAGCCCCATGTCCATTAGAATCCAACATCCTGACAAGAGTAGCATCTAAACTAGCATCACTGGTATATACAAAAGAAAGACAGAAACCCTGCCAAAATAGTACTCAGGACTGGAAATCTACCTGGGTGCCCAGAGAGATGAGCACAATGGATAAAACGTAACCTTTATTAACCAAAAACAATTAAAAATAAAAAACAGAAATAAAGAGGGCAAAATAGGGGAGAAGCATACAAAATATATAAATGCAGAGGCAAAGGTAGCCGGCTTGCCACGTAAAAAGAGAAATATGCATGTAACATATATTAGTGTTAGAGCTTACTTTGACTTCAGCATTATTATTGGTGCGAGGCTTCAAGCAGGCTGCAGGCCTCTGTTTTATCTGTTTGCCTACTTTCTCCCTCTGAGCTGCTCCTCCTACTTCCTGTGGAGGGGTTTAAAAGGCAGACTGAGGCCCGATTCAGATGCCCTTGCGTTGTTGTTCTTAGGTGAAGTACTTGGGCTCTGTGTGTGACCTGGCTATCTACGAAAACCCACTCTGTGTATGACCTGGCTATTTATGAGAACCCGCACTGTGTATGACCCGGCTAAGTAAGAGAACCCTCTCTGTGTATGACCCAGATACGTACAAGAACCCTCTCTGTGTATGACCCAGTTAAAGGAATAGTAATACTTGAGATGTAAAAAAAAAATATATATGTGGCAAGCCAGCACGTATTAAATTTGCTAACATTTCCTTGCCGAGACGTTGTGGGGGGCTTGGGGCTCCGGACATAACCCGGTACTATAGAGCGGTTGTTCTTAGCGCCATACCTCACTGGTTCCGCTCCTCCTCTCAGAAGGATTGGGTCTCGATGCAAGCATTTTTAAGCCAACCTCTTCCCCTAACCTCTTTACCCTGGTACTCACCTGCTCATCGCCCTGGCACAGTCCGTATACATCCCATTCTTTCCCCCCTGTTTCGGGTTTGGGACTCAGTAGTTGGGGACCTCTCTAGCATTCTGTCCCCGCTGTTTTCGGTAACGCAGTGTCCAGACTTTCCTCCGGGAGAATCTGCTGTGCAATTCACTCGATGGGCACAGGGACGATCTCTTCGGGTTGTAGATTTATCACAGGATGGGACTCTTCTTCCATTTGATCGGTTGCAGCTTAAATGGGATTTGCATTCTTCTGATTACTGGTCATATGTCCAGTTACATGATTTCTTGACTTCCCATCCTCGCAAGGCTTCTCTTTTACGACCTCTAACTAAGTTTGAATCTCTTTGTTCTCCATCTATCTCTCTATCTCCCTCTTCTCTTCGTCCAGTGGCAAAGATACATACCTTATTGACACCTGATAAGGGGAACTGGGAGACGCAACGCGTTGATTGGGAGTCGGAATTGGGTGTTGTCATACCCCGGGATACCTGGGAGGGTGCTCTGAGAACAACACTTACCTCTTCTAGGAATGTTACTGCGGCTGAGACCAATTATAAGCTTCTAACACGGTGGTACAGGGTTCCGTTATCTAGTCATCATTTTTACCCGAGTGTTGCACCTACATGTTGGAGGTGTAATGCGGCTGTGGGATCTATGGAACACATATGGTGGTCCTGCCCGCAGATTATCCCTTTTTGGGACGCTATTCATAGGGAGATTACTTAGTCTCTATCTATTACTTTAACCTTTGCACCTTCTTTATACTTATTGTCCCTCGGTTTATTGGATGTTGGACAATCTAGCTCCTTGACAGCTCTTCTTTCCCACCTTTTTACTGCAGCTAGGATGTGTATTCCATTGTTGTGGAAGTCTCCTGTACCACCTTCACTACATACATGGCTTCAGAAGGTGGGAGATATCCTGACCCTTGAGAAGATGACTATGCTTATGCAGGGGAAAGGCGCGGGTTTTGCTAAGATCTGGTCCCCTTGGTGTAGTTTGCATAATATAACGATCTGAATTATACTACTTGTGTTGCTGTGTCGTGACCAGTTGGATCCTAGCTCCTTTTATCCCTATTTTCGTAACGGATGATGATCTCCTCACTCGGGGGGTGTCATTGGGCATTCTCAGGAGTACTCGTCCCCACACTCCCTTCCCCTCCTCCCTTACCTTCCCCATTTGTTTTTTTTTTTTTTTCCCCGTTCTACTCACTTCATCCGTTTCCAAGTTCCTTCCTTTTTTCTACCCTTTTTGTCTTCCTCTAATCTTCTTTTCTCGTGCTCTTGTATCTTTCTTTCACTGACTACTCCTTTTTATCACTGTGTCAGCCAGCTTCTGTGACATTTCATTTCTTCTTCTATTGCGGATTCTGGTGATACTTAGCCTGTCTACTACATTATGTCATAGCGTACCCGAGTGATTATACCTTACTGTACAATGCAGTTACCTTTGCTCTTGTTACATTATCTGAGATTCTCGATGTTATTATTCGTACTACTGTATTTGTATCTGTTTTAATGTTCAATAAAGCATTTCAACGGAAAAAAAAAAAATATAATATAATATATATATATATATATATATGTTGTAGGGTTTATGTCCCCGAATAGAACAAGGGTACTCCCACTGCTGAGAGATATTTTATTGAAAAATTACAGCTCAAACACAAATTTTTTTGGTGCAAAAATCACAGTAGCCTGAAAATTTACAGTGGCGCTGTTGCTACACCATCGTAGGGAGATTTATGATGTATGGACCTGAGCAGTCAATAGGATGGTGTAGCAACAGTGCCAATGAAAATTTTCAGGCCACTGTGATCTTGCACCTAAAAATTTCAAGTTTGAGCTGTTATAATTTTTTAATAAACTATCTCTCAGCAGTGGGAGTACCCTTGTTTTACTCGGGGGGATAAACCCTACAACATATTTTTTTTTTTACATTTTAAGTATTACTATCCCTTTAAGTATGAGAACCCTCTCTGTGTATGACCCAGTGATCACGAGTACCCCTTACTGTGATCAATTTGTGCTACTGGCCTAAGACAGAACACTGTTGTGGATAGAGGGTCTGACTGGTGACTGCAGGCAGAGTCACAGGGTCTGGTGTAGTGACTGCAGACGTCAGTCACAGGGGTCCGATATAGTGACTGCAGGCAGAGTCACAGGGTCTCTTAGCGATGATTGCAGGCGTGGGTCAGTTCTCCAGTCCAGCAGTCCTTGTGTTCCTGTTCATTGGATCAAGATTACTGAGTCAGTGTTCACAGCGGTCGCCTGTTTCAGTATTCCAGTCGACGGATCAAGAGCTGGTGTTCCTGTTTCCTGCTGAGACTCACAGGGGCTTCGGCCCAGTCTCCAGCATTGTGGTCTAGGGAGAGGCCTACTATTTCTGGTAGTAGTGTCGCCAGCTAGTAACCCTTTGCTTGTTGTACTACATGTTTATTGCTGTGATTTATTCTAATAAATATTTTGCATTATATTACCGTACTGAGTTCTGAGCATTCCTGGGTGCCAGTGACAGTACGCAAGGGCCGTGAGTTCAGCCGGTGATGGTAATGTAGTTTTTCAAAGCATCCTGGATAGGATGGAAACACTGGGTCAAAGACTAGACCAGTTGTCTTTGCAGTACGCTGCGAAACAGTCTGTATGGCCAAACCTTGAACAAATTTGTAAACAACTGGTGGCCCCTCTCGATCCCTCCCGGGCACCAGTTCAACCCGCCTCGGTTGACGCAGGCATGGTCAAGAGGCTAACGGGTTCCGCGCAGCTCCCACAGTGGTCTGGTGGGGATCCAGACGGTTGACGTGGTTTCCTAAATCAATTGCGAATATGCATTTCCAAATGAACGCAGCAAGGTGGGCTTCCTGATCTCTCTTCTCTCTGGTCGGGCATTGGCCAGGCCGTTATGGGAGACTAATAAACCCATTGTGCATAATTTCGCGGAGTTCGTGAACTCCTTTAAGCATGTCTTTGCCAGGCCTGGCCGTGTGGTCTTGGCTTCCAAACACCTGATGACACTCTGACAGTTTTTTTTGTCTTGTTGTATGTCTGTTTTTAATTGCATTACACTGGGACCCACAAGAAATAAAAACATCAAAATGATATTTAAAGGGTCCCCACTGATGCGTTTATTATAACATCTATCTTCAGAGAATGTCTGTTTTTAATTTACATAGGGTCTTTATAGCTGTATTAGAGTAGGACTTACCGCAAAGTGAGATACCTTGGCGTGGTGGTAAGCTTACACACGGATTGGCCAATTTGTGGGATGAAATTCTCACTTATTTTCACTTAGATTTACTAAGAGTTATTAAATATGCTTAATACAGGGCACTTATGTTCACAGTATATAGAGGAGCGCAGGACTGTCTTTTTTGTATGTGTTTTCATCTGAGGAGGCACTCAGAGAAGCTGAGGACTTGGATGGAGTTAGCTCTGTTCACCCTGTCCTGGTGTGTCGGAATCAGCTCCTCACCAGTGACCCTTTTGTTGACCCTATGGACTGTGAACTGGTGGGTGGGAGCGAGCACACCAGCCCCTATGTGACCCCTGGCCTGGTGAGTGGGATCGAGCTCACCAGGACCTGGGAAACACCTACTAGGGTGAGTAGGAGTGATCTCACCAGCAGCCCCAAGATTACTGGCCCCTTGCCAATGGATATGGCCCCGGAGAAGGAGAAGTGTGTGCTCTCCAGGGCCACGGATGCTGCTACCCTGAGGAGTGAGGCTGTGGTCTTCCACAATGCAGAGAATGGTCAGGAAGTTTATGGCCTTGAAGAGGAGGGACCCAGTGGGCTGGCACAATCTGGTGCTGCTGGACCTGTGGACCGTGAACTAGTGAGAGAGGAGGCATGCCTCACCAGCAACCTTACAATTTTTCCTGGAACCCCTATACTAGCATGTAGGAGAGAGCTTCCTAGTGCCCCTGTGACCCCTATACTGGTGGGTGGGAGTGAGCCCACCAGCCCCTATGTGACCCCTGGACTGGTGAGTAGGAGCGAGCTCACCAGTGCCCATGTGCCTCCGGATACGGTGAGTAGGACCCAGGTCCTCACCAGTATCCCTTGTGTTGGGCCTGATGGCGATGGCCCCAGCAGGCTGACTGGATACAGTACTGCTACCTCTGGTAACCTTGACCTGGTGAGTGGGAGCGAGCTCACCAGGTCCTGTGAACCCACTGCTGTGATGAGTGGGACAACAGTCCTCATCAGTAGCCCCACGTTTGTTGCCCCCGGATCTTTTGACCCCAGCTTGGTGAGTGGGACATCGGTCCTCACCAAGCCAAGTGATACCTATGCAGCACGGAGTAGGACCACTGTCCTCCCTGGTGGGAAGATTGTCCCTTTGTGTGCTACCCCCACCTTGGAGAGTGGGACCCCGGTTCTCACCAAAGACACCTGGTTTGCCCTGGCACCTGTTTACCCCAGCCTGGGGGTGGGAATTCGCTCCCCACCAGGCCAACAGCTGATTCACCCACAGGGAGTGGGACCCACCATTCTCCCTGATGGCTCTGTGGTTTGTCCCTTGAGAAGAGGGACCAGTGTCCTTCCCAGTAACCCTGGACTGGTGAGTGGGAGTACGCTCCTCACCAGTCATCTGGATGCTCCTACCCCAGAAAGTAGGACCACCAGTTTTCCCAGCGGCCCTTTGAATGTTGCCCCAACCCAGGAGAGTGGGAGCAGCTTCCTCTCCAGTCACCGTGGGGCACTTGCCCAAGTAAAAGGGGGAGATGTGCCCATCTCCCCACAGTCTGGCCCTCAGCGACACCCCTTGGGAACACAGAGGGGCTGGCAGTTGCAGCTTCTCCCCAGCACAGTGACGGAAAGGGGGACCCCTTTGCCCCATGGAGACCCTTCACATAGACTGGCTCTGGATCCAAAGCCACTGGCCCAGGATGCAGGAAGATTGGATCCCCGCTCTGCCAGGAGTATGGAAAAGCAGAGGCCACCCAACCTGGTGATAGCCAGGACCAAGAGTTACCAGTTTCACTCGTTGCCCAGGACAAGGGACTCACCCATTGATTCCAGGCCCGGACAAGGGGCTAATATTTTCTCCTAGCCCATACAAGGGGCTCAAGTCTTCCCCTGACCCAAGACAAGGGGTTCAAGTTGTGCTCTCAGCCCAGGACAAGGGGCTCCCAGCAGCAGGGCTCTCCCAGAGTCCCAAGCCAGCATTTACTCATGCAACCGCTGGCTTGGTACAAAAAAAGGGGGAGAAATGTAACAGATCATAGTCTGTTATTGGAGCCCTTGTCTGGGCCGCAGATTGTTACCCCAAAGAACACACAAAAGACTGTGGACATTTTGCTCTGTTTGGACACACCTTTGGGCCTGGTCGTACGACCTTGCAAGCCCTTGGACTGGATTAAGAGACTGTGTTGAGCCCTTATATGAATAGGCAGTTGGAGCGAACAGAACTTAATCCACAGAACTGCCCTGTGTTCAGTGTCAACCACTCTAGGAGGATAGGCTGGTGAATAGTCTGTATTTAAATGTATTGGCGTGTTCGAGGTTCACCCATTCACCGACTACCAGTCTGACGTTGCCGGCTTGATGTGCAGTCGTCGCCATCTGATTGAATGCTCGGTGGCAGGGGGCAAGAGGCGAAAGTTGGTTCAATTGAAACTCTGAAGTAGGCATGCAAATCTCTTCCATAGCCTAACATAGGGAACCGTAGGCAGCTCAGGGATTGGTCAAGGTTGGAGCAGGACATTCAAAGTAGTCAAACAAAGGATCCAACCTTGGGCCATTGTCCCTAAGATGTGCATGGTAGCCACTCCAGCCATTGACTATGGTGAACTGTATTGAGACCCCCTGTGGTGTGTTAACTTGATCTCGTCTGGCCCTTTGTATTGTGTTGTACCATTTGTTGCTAGCCTTTTGTGCAGTAATACAATCATGTCTGTGTTATTGTAATTGCTGGGACCCTTTTTTGCTGGTCCTTTGTCTTGTATATTGTGATTGTATTATCCCTGCGAGTCACCTATTGTATCCTGCCTGCCTATGTATTTCAATGTGGTTCTGGTATATAAATATGTGTGGTTTGCTTAATAAAGTTGAGTTACTCTGAGTGAACAAGGATTTCTGGAGTTCTGTATTGCTTATGGTCTAAAGTGTCCACTCTGATACCCATCTGCTCCAAGTATCCTGAATCGTCGACTGCCTGCTGCCAGCATCCTGCGACCCGACTTCGTATGCTGTCAGGCGGCGACGTGGACTCCATCTTCTCCTTCCTGTGGTTCCAGTGACTATTCGACTCGAGCTTACAGTGTGTTCGAATCCGCTCGACATCTTGTTCCTGCAACACTTTTCCAGTTATCCTTCGACCGGGAGTAGAGGCCTCACTCTCTGTACGGCCCGTGGTACCAGTGTGCGACCCAATTCTGGCTGTGAGTCCGTTCGACTCTTTTCCTGATCGCCTGGCTTTCTTCCAACTCAGACAAAAAAAAAAAAACAATGCCGCTGTCAGCATGTCGCTCGGTGTCCATGGCATGGGGAGCTTCCTCCTCCTGTTGTCGTGGCGTTGTACGTGGTCGTTGTGCAACCATGACGTCAGCCGCTGTCCGTATTTAATGCGGCTCTAGGAGTATGCTGGTGCTCAGTCTTGAGTTTCCTACTGTGTGTTCAGTTCTTGCCTGCAAGTTTTCTTGAGCTTCTGTTTGACTGCCTGATACGGACCCTGCCTGTCCCTGGATTCTGAACCTGTTAGCCGATTTTGTACCTTGCTTGCCAGCCTGATACTGACCCTGCCCTGTCTTTGGATTCTGAGCCTGTTAGCCAATTTTGTACCTTGCTTGCCAGCCTGATACTGACCCTGCCTGTCCCGGTATCCTTTTTGTATGTCGATTTGCGCATTTCTTATGGCGCTCGTCATTCAATGGAGCATTTAGTATGTTGTGTGTCATTATATGGCGCATCTCTTTGGTCGCTTTCATTAAATGGCGCATCTCTTTGGTCGCGTTCATTACATGGTGCAGCATCAGCATGTTCCACTCTGTCGATAGAATGGCGCTATATGCGTGCAAAGGCTACAAGGACACTAAATGGTTGCAAACCATTGCGCAATAACGGCGCAACAATGGAACATAATGGCACTGTTTAGGTGCAATGTGATAAGGGTGCAAAATGACGCATTAATGTCCTATAATGATGCACTGCGTCAAAATTCAGCGTCATCCATGCAGGAAGTACAAAAACGAAACAGGAAATACCATTGACACCAGTCAAACTGCTATACATGAGCACTTTCTGCTGTCAGACTGCTATATTTCTGCAATGCCTAGAGAGCCTTCATTTACAAATGCGGAGTTGGGGATACTTGTCCACTACATGGACAAGTATCTTCCAGATAGGCTGCGGGACAGACTGGACTCTGCATTTCGCAGGCAAGTCTTAAACAGAATCGCTTGCAAAATGCAGAGGTCCAGTGGCGTCACTACGACCAGGAAGCAAATTCTTCGTTGGTGGTCCGACCTGAAGAGACACGAGTCGCGATTGTTGGAGACTTTTCGCGCAGGTATGATTATTCCATTTTGTCACATAACTGTACTTTATCCGGCGTTGCTTGTAACATAACTGTGCTTCATATGTTTTACACTTTTCTAAAAATGTAGTTTCTTACATATCCTCCTAGGTTCTGAACCACCACGGAGAGCCTTTCCTGGTCCTCAGCTGCCCACCCATGAGCGGCCCCTGCAGCCTACCAGTAAGTAATTTTTTTTTTGCCGTTTACACAATACACAACAATGTTCAATTACACTACATAAACTAAATACATTATTATTGTTTTTATAGGTCGCTCAGCATCGCGAAGGCTCTCTAGGCCAGCTTCTCCTCCTTGTAAGTCACATTGTAGCTCACAAATAATAATAATTGCTTTGTACGAGGTATTTGTAGATGTTTTCTATCACTTTATTTTTAGCTCGCCAAACGCCACAGAGGAGGCACAGGCATGAGCCTTCACCCTCACCTCCTCGTAAGTATGCAATGAGGACTGTGGGTACAACCACTAACACATATTTAAACCATTGAGTGCCCGAATGGTACGGAGTACACTCTAGCACTCAAGGGGTTAACTACTTACTTACAACAGGCACACAACATACACATACAGCACTAACAAATATAACTACTATGTATTAGCTATTAATATATTTTTCTATCATTTTATTTGTAGCATGAAGAAGACGCCACGGAAGGCCCACTGTTGTTAAGTCACCCTCACCACCTGGTCAGTAACCAATGAAGATTGTGGGTATTACCACTGACATATTTAAGTGATTGCTTACCACAGACACACACAAAATACACATACAGCTCTAACAAATAAATAACTACTATGTATGCATAGATTTTTTTTCTCAATGTAATTTTTTTTTTTTTACATTTTTGCAATACTATTTTTTAAACATTTCTTCCAGTTGTCTTAAGCATTTGTTGCATAGATACTCAGACAACATTTTAACAGGTCCCCCATTGTGACAGTGTGTATTTTGTTCAATATGAAGGTGTGACTACAAAACAAAATGTGCATGCTAATCAAAGGCTGGGTGTGTTCACTACTTGCATTTTGTACATGTGTTAAATGTTTCATAAGCTTAAGCAATCTTTTTGAAGAAGGTGTCAATTGTACACAAACTACATGTAAATTCCCAATACACCTTTGAACTGCACAAATGACTTCTGATGTGTGTATTAGGACTACAAAAAATGTGTACTCCTGGAAAATAAGAGTAATTGACTTAGTTGTTACAATGTCCACTACTACACATTTATCTACTTATTTACCATGAATAAACACATACTTTAATGCACAAATGACTTCTGATGATCTCCTGGGCAATTGCTGTGAACATCAATCAAATTCCATTACTCATTCTTTTCCAGTGTTCCCATCTTCAAAAGGAATACAATCACCCTCCATTACTAACTGTGATTGCTTTGCATATTTTGCAGCCTAGCATATATTTAACACCTGTAAAAAATGCAACTAGTCACCACACCCTGGCTCTAATGAGAATGCACATTTTCTTTATTTCTACTCAAAGCTTAATTTTGCACCACATTGCGACTGTGGAAAATTGTTAGAAACATTAGAAATATGTACATACGGTATATATATATATATATATATATATGTACAAATTTCTAATGTTTCCATACACTAATGTACTTAATGTAAT
Organism: Rhinophrynus dorsalis; assembly: GCA_037306005.1. Lineage (NCBI taxonomy): Eukaryota > Metazoa > Chordata > Amphibia > Anura > Rhinophrynidae > Rhinophrynus > Rhinophrynus dorsalis. Next base: position 195,429,193 of record CM074724.1, read on the forward strand.
GTAATTACTAATGTAATGTATGCCATGTTAACATAGACCAATATTCTGATATTTCCATTTTTGCATTTTACATTTATCCTCTGAACCCTCTACCTCCTACCTGAATCCTCCACCTCCCAAGCTCACCCCTCCACCTCCCAGCCTCAACCTCCCCAGCGTCCATCCCTGAGGGAATTACACCGGGCCTTCCTGGCGTTAGAGCAAAAAGAGCATTTTTAGTGTTACCCGTTAAATCCTTTTCTCTTAGTCCATACAGGTTACTGTTAACGCTGGGAGGCGATCCGCCCCTTTAAGTAGGCAGGAACATGTCTCCAAATGTATGCAGAGGGTGGAGCCTCCCCTCAGCTGCATCCCAGTCAGCTAACACCAGAATGATTTGAGACACTAATAACAGACCAGAAAAAGGAGAGAAGACCCCTGTGAGCATGTCCCGAAGAACTCCCACATATTGCCACAGGAGAGCCAAGCATGGTCTCTTGACAGGGTGGGAGACCAGTAACCTGTATGGACTAAGAGAAAAGGATTTAACAGGTAAGACTAAAATCCTCTTTTCTGTGTCGTCCAATACAGGTTACTGGTAACTCTGGGATGTCCAACCATTGAGTTTCCCAGAGGCGGGAAGAAGGCAAGGACCAGGCGCAAGGCCCCCAAAGTCACCAGGACCTCTATGAACCTACCGGTCAGAGATCCCAACAAAACTGAAGTGTCAACGGACACCAACTAGGGGTAAAAACAGACCCCAGGAACTGTTACACAGCACACTGAACTAGAACTAACAGGGCTCAACAGTAAGGAAGCACTGAGAATCACAGAAGAAGAAGACCCTAGACAGGCAAAACTGCCTCCAGGACCTTCCTCCCGAAACTGGCATCAGCCGAGGCCAGCACATCCACACAGTAGTGCTTCGAAAAGGTGTGCACAGAGGACCAAGTGGCCGCCCTGCACAACTGATCAGCAGAAGCTTCATTTTTATAGGCCCAAGAGGCCCCAATAGAACTGGGGGAATGAGCCGTGACCCGAAAGGGAACATGCTTATTCCTCAATTCGTAAGCCTTACGAATAGTGGACTTAATCCACGACACAATAGTCACTTTGGATGCCGGTCTCCCTGCCCTAGGGCCCTCAGGAATGATGAGCAGAGTGTCAGACTTCCTGCTAGATTCAGTGCGATGTACATAAAACTGTAGACAATGCACTACATCCAACAAGTGGAGATCCCTTTCCTTGTCAGAGGAGGGGTTAGGACAGAAAGAGGGCACCACAATCTCCTGATTGATATGAAACTCGGAGACAACCTTAGGTAAAAACTCCTTAGAGGTGCGAAGTACCTCTTTATCCTTATGAAACACCAAGTAAGGTGGTTTACAGGATAGAGCTTGCAACTCCGCCACTCGGCAAACTGACACAATCGCCAGAAGGAAGGCCATCTTCCACATCAAGAGACGTAAAGGAATAGTAGCCAAGGACTCAAAGGGAGGACAATGGAGAACTCCCAAAACCAAATTACGGTCCCACTGAGGAGACGGACTCCGAAAGGCAGGACGCACATGAGCAACGCCTTGGAAGAAAACCTTGACATCAGGAAGAACAGCAATGTGCTCCTGGAAAAAGACAGAAAGCGCAGAAGTCAGAACCTTAAGAGAACTCAGACTGAGCCCCTTATCCACACCGTCCTGCAAAATGGCTAGGACAGTGGGAAGATGAAAGTCATGAGACAGGTTCATGTCAGCACACCAAGACGCAAATGTCGACCAGACACGGTGATAGATCTTGGAAGAAACAGGCTTACGAGCACTCAGCATAGTAGACACCACAGCAGAAGAAAACCCTTTCTTCTTCAAAATAGAGGATTCACGATGAACATCCTCTTTCCACAGATAGCCCTGCAGCAGAAGATCTGGACGAGAGAGAAGTGGAAAGGGCTCCGCTACAGACAGGGCCAGAAGGTCCGGATATCAGGACTGACGAGGCCAATTCGGAGCAATCAGGATGACCGGACAACGATCCACCTTCAACTTCTGAATCACCCCTATCAACATTGGAAGGGGAGGAAAGATGTAGGCCAGGGAGAAAGCCCAGGGAATGGACATGGCGTCAACGGTCAGAGCTAGAGTGTCCCTCAACCGGGAACAGAACATCGGAACCTTCCTGTCGTGCCTGGTTGCCATCAGATCAACTAGGGGAACACCCCACATTTGAGTGAGTAGGTGAAACACCTCCGGATGGAGCTCCCACTCTCCGCTGTCGACTGAGGAAGTCTGCCATGACGTTGTCTACGCCTGGAATGTGCACCGCTGAAATGACGGGAACGTGAACCTCCGCCCAGGACAGAATGGCCTTGACCTCCAACCAAGCGGCGAGACTTCTTGTCCCTCCCTATCACGGTCCCCGTGATTCCCTGTCAATCTATGACTGTGTACCTTTGCATTGGAGGAGTCTGATTGGCCCGCCCAGGATGTGCCTTTATATGCTGGGGTTTGGGCACTTGTCTGTTGCCCTTTCGTGGTGTTCCTGTTGCTGCTCCTTGTTGCTGAATTCCAGTGTCTCCTGTGTACCGACCCGGCTAGTCTGATCTTTCTCCTGTTCCTGCTCTGTGATTTGACCCGGTTCTGGCTGACGACCCTGCTCTGTGATTTGACCCGGTTCTGGATGACGACCCTGCACTGTGATCTGACCCGGCTCTGGCTGAAGACCCTGCTCCATGATCTGATCCGGCTCTGGCTGACGACCCTGCTCCGTGATTCGACCCGGTTCTGGCTACTGATCCTGCTCCGTGATTGATCCGCTCTCTGGTGGTGTTCCTGCGGCTGTTTCCATCCGGTTCCGGTTATCGCTCCTGTCCGGTTGCTGCTCCAGTGTCCTCCGGTCGCGCTGGCGAAATTCTGAACTGTTTCTCTGTTCCTCTCTCACTCATTCAGCTGTAGCCCGAGGTTGCCTGCCACTTACTCATTGAGCATTGCTCTTCTGAATGTACCAGATTAACCCGTGCAGTGCCTGTAGTCTCCGATTACGTGCCACTTGTTTAGCTTGCCAAGCCTCTGTTGGTTCATTGAGCCGTTACACTTTGAGTCTCCTTTTGACGCTATACCAGTCCTTGCAGAGCTCCGCTTGTCCGGTGTTCAGGGTGCACCGTGACCACGCCGGTTGGCGCCAGTAGTCTGTTCGCTCTTGCTATAGGATTCTGTGCGACACCGGAAGGGTGTCCTGGCTCCGTTTCTCATTCTCTCAAAGTGTACAGTTCCATCTGCACTGCTCTGTGCATCGGCTCTTCGTAGCTTGGGCAACTATCATCTACCGTGGCATCCCAAGGGCTTCGTAACACAATCCATTTGGCACACGCAGGGTTACTCACTACTCACATTCTGGGCGATTCCTATTCTGGTTACTTCAGGTTTGGCAGTCGCATTCCTCCTAGCCCACGGTGGTGGTACTGGCTCAGCTTAGAACAACAGGGGCGCATCCCACTACTGCTTAGAGAGTGATACAGTGCTGATCCTGTGTTCCTTGCTCTACATCTAGAGACTGTTCTCCAGAGACTGATATCTATCCTGGGCGTTGGCCAATCTAGCCTGAGCCTCACCAGTTGCTCCTGTTAACCCTTTGGGGTTGCTACAGCCGTTAGCTGTATTTATTCCTCTGTTTACATTACCCTTACCTTGTCTGTATTTGTCAGTATTGTTCTTACCTATACTGGCCCCTAGGGGCACTGTTTATCATTTTGATCCAATAAACTGTGTTTTTACTTTACAACCTGGTCTGAGTGTCAGAAAACCATAACACTCCCTGCCTGTTGATGTACGCCACGGCGGTGGCGTTGTCGGATTGCACTTTGACTGGACAGCCCTCCAGCTGAGATTCCCAATGGCGCAGAGCATGAAAAATCGCTTGAAGTTCCAGAATGTTGATGGAAAGAAGAGACTCCTCCAATGACCATTTCCCCTGAGTGCCAATGCGACCCAGGACTGCACCCCAACCCGAGAGGCTAGCATCCGTCGTGACCTTGGTCCAATAGGGGGTCCGGAAGGATCTCCCCTTTAGGAGATGGGAAAGGTCCAACCACCACTCCAAATTCAACTCGACATGAGGAGGAAGAGACCGACAGCTTCAGATGACCCGGCCAGTCCCTGCATGTCTGAATAACAAACCTCTGAAGTTCCCTGGCGTGTGCCATGGCAAACGGCACCGCCTCTATCGTAGAGATAAACTTCCCCACCAGAGAGGACAACTTCGGAACCGGGATTCGGTCGTGGGCCAGGATCTTGGAGACCCGTTGAGCAATATGGTGAGCCACCTCCTCCGGTAGAAACCCCATGCACTTCTGAGTATCAAACAGAAGACCCAAGAAGGTGAGCCGCTGGGACGGAACCAAGTCCGACTTGTCCAGGTTCACAATCCAACCGTGATGTGTGAGGGCTTGAATGCAGGTCTGGACCTGCTAATGAAGAAGGTCCGCAGACGCAGCCTTCAAAAGCAAGTCGTCCATGTATGGAGTCACTCTGATGCCATCCCGATGGAGGACAGATATTAACTCCCCCAGAAACCGCTGGAAAACCTGGGGAGCCGTTGTCAGCCCAAATGGAAGAGCTGAAAACTGAAAATGACCTCTGGCGCAGGCAAACCTCAGATACTGCCTGCTCTCTAGGTGGATTGAAATGTGTACATACGCATCCTGGAGATCCAGGGAAGCAAGAAACTCCCCCGGAAACATGGCAGCGATCACTGAGCGCAGAGACTCCTGTCAATAGTGAGTCTTCACAACGAAAGAATTGAGATCCTTGAGATCCAAAATAGGACGACCTCCGCCGTCTTTCTTGGTCACTACAAAAAGGTTGGAGTAAAATCCTGAACCTTGTTTCAAAGGGGGCACCAGCTCCAGGACGTCTTTGTCCAAAAGAGCCTGAATAGCATCGAACAGACGACATCTATCGGCATCCTGAGGAGAACGAGTGAGATGAAATCGAAACGGAGGAAGAGAGAAGAAAGGGATCTTGTATCCCTCCAACACCACCTGTAACACCCATGGGTCCGTCACAGAATTCTCCCAAATCCCGCAAAAGAGGTGGAGACGCCCACCCACAGCGGGATGAGGACCCGGGTTCAGCGTGTCATGCCGAAGCAGTCTTGGAAGTCTTGGGCTTGGACGCGACCTTGGGCTTCAAGGACTGCTTGGGCTTGGAGGAGGAACGAGGAGTAGATGGAACCACCTGGTTCGTCGTACGTGTCTCAGTTTGAAAGGAACGAAAGGACCGGTTGCGTTTAGCCGGCAAGGGCAGAAGAGTACGCTTACCCCCAGTGGCCTCGCTAATTAATTCTTGAGCACAGAACCAAACAAGGAGGTACCCTGGAAAGGCAAAGAAAGCAAAAAGCTTTCTTGGACACAGTGTCAGCAGACCAAATCTTAAGCCAAAGCGCACGCCTGGCCACCACAGAGGAGGTGGAGGCCCTCGCCATCATGCGGACAGCATCAAAGGCAGCGTCAGAAACATAGTTCTGAGCCTTAGAGATATTAGCAAGGAGACGAAGCTGCTCTGAAGTAGGCGAGTCCTAACGGACCGCCGTGGTGAGTTGCTCAGTCCAGACCGCGATGGCCCGATTAACCCACGCCACAGCAAAGGCTGGACGCATAGCAGTGCCAATAGAAGCAAAAATAGACTTGAGACAAACCTCTAGGTTTTTGTCAGTTCAATCCTATAAAGCAGAAGCATCAGACACAGGCAAAGCAGTAGATTTAGACAGTCTAGATACAGGCGCATCCACCTTAGGGGGATGAACACACTTTGCCAGTTCAGCCTCAGAAAAGGGGTAAAGTTTAGCAAACTTTTTTGAGACTGAAGAGGACTTGTCAGGATTTTTCCAAGCATCAGAAACCAAACGGTCAAGAGTAGGATTAGGAGGGAAACAAGTAACAGCTTTAGCCGGTTTCTGAAAATCATCATTTGGGTCAGAGGGAATCTCTTGACTCAAGGGAAGGTTGAGGGTGGTCAGTACAGCTCTAATTAAACCCTCAGCAGAGAATTTAGGATCACACTCAAACATCAACAGACCTGGAAGACTCAATAACTGTACCATCAACATCAGAATCCTGCAACAATTCTTCCTCAGAAGAATCAGACACCCTGTGGTTTAGGCAGGGAGGTCCTGATAGTAGAGGGGGCCTGCCATAACTGCAGTGCCCCCTGTACCGGAGAGGGAAAGAGTTGAAGATTGGACCTCAGGTCCCTAGTTGCAGCCTTAAACACTTGTACCCAAGCTGGCTCAATAGCATGGCTGGAAGGTCCTGGGTTGCTGTCAGGACCTTCTGAGCATGCTGGGCATAAATGACCACAGAATTCCCTAGGCAGCCCTGAGTGACAGGAGGAGCAATATGCAATGGGGGACACTGATACCCCAGCCTCCTTAGTCTTAGGTCTAGTCCCAAGCTCCAGCAGTGTAGACATACTCACAGAGTCAAAATAACTCACTGATAAGAAATCACCCAATTTAAGTGTGAGGGATTAAAGATTCACCCCAGAAACGTTAAATTTAAACTTATCTGGCAAGCGAAGGGTTAATCAACGGAGGAGAGAGGGAGAGTCCGGTCCTTGCATAGGATACTCGCTGAGAAAAGCTCACAAAATGGCTGTCGCGACAGGAGCCAATAGGAAAAGAGGCGCGAAACGAGCACTCATGGGAAATGTAGTTTTTCCCAAGGCAGTGCCCGAAGCCCCCCAAGACCCCCAACACACTTGAACATGAAACCGGATGAAAGAGCAAGGGAAGACAAACAAAATGAGCCCACTCTGAAGTCGCTATGTGAAGCGGTTCCAGAGATACATCCCACACAGTGTAAGCCCATACATAGAGAGTAAAGGAGCAATGGCGCCTATGCGGTAAAAGCACGCCTTAAAGGCGCGGTACATAAATTGTGAGAAACTTAACCCCAACAATAAAAAGATTAAAAATACATAGGAAACACATGTACATCATGAGAAAACACTAACCCATAAAGGAAGTGAAACAAAACCCCCAATAAACTAGTCAAACCAGCAGACAAAGGGTTAAAATGCCATATAGACTGCTCCAAAACTCACAGACATATACAACCATATATACATAAACACCCAATGAGTGCTGGAGTGCGCAATGAGAACTCCCAAATACAAGACCAATGAAGGGACACTGTGGGACAAGTGGACCTTCAGCACTCAAAGGGTGGCTCACCTTTCCTGCAGATCTTCTGTCTTCAGGTCACCATGTAAAGAGAGGATTATCTCAGTGGGTAATCCCCAGGGAAGCACTTGAAACCAAGATATTCCCCCATCAGGGCTTAAGGTCCACCAAAAAGGCCCTGGACATATCTGACAGAAAAATAAAAAAGAAATTAAAACTAATGAGACATGTTCTCCACCTGGTGTGAACACACCAGGAACAAATCATTCTGGTGTTAGCTGACTGGGATGCAGCTGAGGGGAGGCTCCACCCCCTGCATACATTTGGAGAAATGTTCCTGCCTACTTAAAGGGGCGGATCGCCTCCCAGAGTTACCAGTAACCTGTATTGGACGACAGAGAAAAACGGATTCCCTGAACAGGTAAATGTATAGGTTCAGGGACTTGTTGTTCCGCAAATAAAACGTGTTTGATAACTTTTATGTTTTCCTCATTATTTTACACAGTACACACACACACTAATAATATATATATATACACACACACACTAATAATATATATATATATATACACACACACTAATAATATATATATATACACACACACTAATAATATTATATATATATATATATATATATATATATATATAGATAGAGATAGAGAGAGAGAGAGAGAGAGAGAGAGAGAGAGAGAGAGAGAGAGAGAGAGAGAGAGAGAGAGACTTTTATCCAGTAACACTACAACTGCAAAGTATAATACAAAATATATTATACATCTATATCAATACATTAGCATGGAATGAATAAAGGATTACAATTAGAAAGTGTAACCCGCCGCATAAGAATGTCGCCAGGCGTCACCTGGGCGTCAAATTAGGCGTTAAATGGGCGGCGTTTCATATCACTGTGTATTAGTACTCCTGCCTACCGAGTGGAAGCTGTATTAACTCTTTGGAACTTCCAAGTGTACTTGGCTGTACTTCAGGCTTCAATCCTGCGACATAACCATGCCTTTAGAATTTATTACAAGCAAGAAGGGAGCTGAACTGCTGCTGGTGGAAGGATGCACCTTCCGTCAAGAAAAAGTCATCAACAGAAAGAAGATCTGGAAATGCACAGAGTACAGCAGTGGACATTGTAGTTCGAGATGCCATACCAAGGATGACATGATTTGCAAAGGCCCTGGCGAACACAACCATGTCCCTGACATTGCAAACGTTCACGCAAAAGAGGTTAGTTGAAGAACTGAAACAAATGGCAGCTACTACACAGTATAGCACACATCAACTGGTGGCTGTCACCTCACAATCAGCCACACCTGCTGTTGCTGCCCAGTTACCCACAGTAACTAATTTAAAGTAGGTCATCAGAAGAGTGAGGAGAGGTGCCACGGCTCCACTTCCTAACCCAACGACTTTGCAAGACCTAAGGATTGGCAGTGAATATGTAAAGACTCACAAGGGTGACAACTTTATTCTTCATGACAGTGGACCCGGATTAGTACGATTTATTATTTTTTCCTCCCTTGCCAACTTAACTGCATTGGCAAACAGCCACAACTGGTTTGCAGATGGAACCTTCAAAAGTTGTCCCATGTTATTTCAGCAAATGTACTATACATGCCATGCAGTTTGGGACTGTTATCCCACTTGTGTTCGTACTCATGAGCGAGAAGACCACAAACATGTACACAAGTGTGCTAGCAGACTTGAAGAAGTTTTGTCCTTCATCGAACCCTCGGACCATCATGACTGACTTTGAAGCATCAAGCATAGCGGCATTTAAAAGGGTTTTCCCAGAATGCACACAGCAAGGATGCCTTTTCCATTTCAGCCAGTGTATTTGGCGTAAAATACAACAAATACCAGATGTGGCAAAAAATTACTGTGACGACGCTGAGTATGCACTCGAACTAAGGAGACTACTAGCACTTGCTTTTGTACCACCACAGGATGTGGTACACACTTTTGAAAGGCTAATGGACTGTTTTTTTTTGGTTTTTTTTAGAGAGAATTTCGAAGAACTGCAAATGCTCCTCAACTACTTTGAGGACACGTGGATTGGTAGACCTGCTAGAAGAAATACTAGAACCAAACCACTTTTTGACATTGAACTTTGGAACTGTTACCATTCAGTTTTGCAAGAAATGCCCAAAACTAATAACTCTGTAGAAGGCTGGCATAGAGGCTTCAACTTTCTTCTGGGGGCATGCCACCCAACTATATGGTACTTTATTAATGGACTAAAAAAAGAACAAAGTTTGACCGAATTAAAATTGGAACAGTATGCTGCAGGACATGAGCCGCCGCAATCAAAAAAGGTGTACAGGGACACTGCACGAAGATTGAAATTAATTGTTATGAACTATGCAACAACACAGATGTCGCAGTACCTGAAAGGTGTGGCGCACAATGTACAATTTAATACATAGACTACATAAATGAACGTGTTTGGTAAGTTTTGTTTTATATTTAAAATTAATATGTTTTGGTTTATTTGTTGTATTCTGTTACGCATGCTTTATAACATATGGTTTGTTTTGAAATACACACTGCTACAAAACATGTGTGGTTATTCCTAGATTGCACTGTTAGGCTTTCTCCTTTGAGTGCCAGAGGGGTACACAACGCATTGCAAACCGTTGCACTGTACACCCCTCTGGCACTCATCAGGGTTAAAGCATCCCTATTGCACCCCTATTCGTTACATTTTATGCATACTTTGTAAAATATTGCTTGCTTTCAAATAAAGACTGCTACAAAAAATGTGTGGTTATTCCTAGATTGAACTGTTAGGCTTAATCCTTTGAGTGCCAGAGGGGTACACAAAGCATTGCATTGTGTACCCCTTTGGCACTCATCACGGTTAAAGCATCCTTATTGCACCCCTATTTCTTCCATTTTATGCATACTTTGTCAAATACTGTTTGCTTTCAAATAAACATTTCAACTTCACTACTTTTTGTTACTTGTATTTCTTGCAGCTCACTACCTCTTTCAGTTAGATTGAACTGTTAGGTTTAATCCTTTGAGTGCCAGAGGGGTACACAACACATTGCAGTGCATTGCGTTGTGCACCCCTCTGGCACTCAAAAGGGTTAAATTTCATGTATATTTTGTGAAAAACTTTTCGCTTTCAAATAAAAATTTCAACTTCACTAACTTTTTGCTATTTGTATTTCTTGCACTTCACTACCCCTTTAAATGCGCGACTTGCTAAATGCGTCATTCCAAATGACGCGACATACACAATTTGCGACTCCCTTATGCGCAACATTTCAAATTCGCCATTTGGAGTGACGTGCCTAAATAGATGTGCCATTCGGAGTGACGCGCCTAAACAGATGCGCCAATTCAAGACGCGATATTCGGCGGTCGACATAGCGATCGTAAACCAGATTTACTAGTACATTTTCATTCATGCTAACCATTTAATTTGCATCTCTTTATCATTCATCGATCCATCATTGACTCATTTCCACTGACACATTCCATGTGACCTATGACTGGTTTTGAGGTACCCTTTTCATTACTTTTAGTACTTTGTACCCATTTTTTCATTTTCTACAGGTGAACCTCTCTAAGTCATTACAGACCTTTTTATACAAGTTAAAATTTTGGGTTACATGGTTTAGATTATGCATTTATTTATTTATTTACCATTGTATTTATTTGCACTAGTGTTTCTTTTTTAGCGACCTGTACTCCCAGACACAATACAGAGAAAAAAGAGCTATGAATGAGTGCACAGTTCAACAAGGACACACACATTGTTTGAGATCTCTCAACCACTGGCATACAGTGGACCAAAACAATCAAATGGTTACTCACCCCTCTCAGAGAGGGAAGATTATCTAGGAAACTCAGCCATGAGGAACAGATTTGTATTACAGTCAACCTACACAGGGTGAAAGGTCCACAAGGCACCCATGAACTGAGAAATCCAACTCCAGGGAAGCCAGTGATGGAAGCCCACATAACTGGGGACTATACAGTCCCATATCTAAAATTAAAACAATAAAAACCTAACGAAAAACTAAGAGGATGGCCTCTGAGCTCCATCTGCTTCTCTGGACATATGAATCTGGAAGTAGGTGGAAGTTTGAGCTGAAGGATTGACTCGACACCCCAAAGACACTGTTTTGTGATGTGCCCTGCCTCCTGGAGGAGGGACTCAACCTCATGGTTCCTATGTTCCATATTGTACGTAAGAGAAAAATGGGCATTTTAATTCCCTGAATGTTGGAGAGGTCTCCAAACCACGTGTTGGACACCTTTATAGCATTAAATATGTTAAAAGTCCATTCATAAAGGAGAACTTTTACCCCCAAGAAACTGTATCTTACTTGATTATCTTGTTTATCTACTAAAATGGCCTATAGAGGATTTTTTTTTGTTTGTTTGAAGTACATACCTTATTAGATATAAAATTTATATGCGATATAAGCAGTTACACTTTCTGTGGCACAAGATCAGTTCGGCACAGGTCTGCTGAACATCCCATGTGCTCAAAATCCCCTCCCAGCAATCCCTGGAAGCGAGCTCATGATTCCCTTCATAGTGATGTGAAGAACATATAATGTAACAGCAAGCTCCGTACAATAACATTTCAGTCTCCCAAAATGAATGAAAAAAAAAAAAAAAAAAAAAAGAAATGTTTTTACTTTAGTCCCAATTGTGCAGGAATGAATAATGTATTAAAACGTTGCAATGTGATGGAGTGACACTAGTAGCGTCACTCCATCACACTGCAACTCTTAATGATCGAGGCGAAATACATATTGGTGTAACGGTCATTGTCTGCTTCATCAATATGTATTTCGCCCCAATCATTAAGCATTGCAGTATGATGAACCATCACATTACAATGCTAATGATCCCAGCTAAATACAAGCTGTTCTTCTTCAACAGTATCCTTGAACAACAAAAGAAAATGCCACAGTGAATAAGGTCCCAGAAAATAGAGGAACCCACATTACCTCTACAAAGAGGCACGTTCTGCACTGGCAACAGGGGATGAAGAGAACTCCATGGAAGGCAGGAAAAAGATAAAGGAGGTCAATTACAGAGAAGTAGAGAGCGCCAAAGCGAACAGGAGAGTAGCCGGAAGGAAGAGGGAAGGCAGGTAGATAGAAGAGCAAGGGGAGACTGAGGCAATGGAAGAAGTAAACGAAAGGCAAGGCAGAGTGGAGAGTGAAACAATTGGAGTATAGAGGTTGTCACAAGTATTGCAAAATACCATATAGTACTGTCCCTGCAGTGAAACAGAAGCCGCAGCATGCTGTGAGAAACAGATAGGAATGCATCCACACAGAGCCTCATAGGCCGCATATACTATTTCCCTATCTTAATGGAAACAGAGTTCAAGCTTTGTAGTTAAGTGTTGCAGTGTGGTGGATTGACGTTACCAACGTCACTCCATCACATTGCAATGCTTAATAAATTATTCATTCATGCACACTTGGGACTAAAGCAAATACTTTTTTTTGTTCATTCATTATGAGATACTGAAATGTCATTGTACGAAGCTTGCTATTCCATTACATGTGCTGCACACCAATATGATGGGAAGTGTGAATGCACTCCAAGGGAGCACTGGGAGGGAGTGGGAGGAGAATTTGAGGACATGGGACTACCAAGAGAGCTGTGCTGAACTGGACTGATCTAGTACCCCAGAAAGAGGAACCGCTTATGTCACATTTAAATTTTATAGCTTATATCTAATAAGGTATGTACGTTAAAAGAAAATGTAAATCTATACACCATTTTAGTAGATTAATCAAATAAGATACGGTGTCTTGGGAGTGAAAGTTACCCTTCAAATGTGAATATTGGGAATTTTTGTCTCCAAAGTAGCTGTTTGCTGCCAATTTACTACAGTTCTTCTAAGTACATTAACCTCCCTGTGTTCTTTGGATATCAAGTCTGAAATAACATGTCACAGTACTAGCCCTCAATACTGCCCTCTTGAGCTACTGCTGGTCTCTACTCCCTGGTCCTCTCTGTTCTGTACTGAGGGTGTGCCCCTCCTCTTGCTTATGTCACATTGGATGCTCTATAGTTCAGTATCAAATAGGGAAGTTAGGAAAAGAGAGTGCCAAGGCACTGATAGAAAATTAATTATATCACTCAGTCCTGTTTTGTCATTTTACAGTGCTGTCTCAGCTCCTTCTATGATGAATGGATTTAAAGCACTCTTTGAAGCAACTGGAATTTAGATCTTCCTTATGGTGCAGCTGATTTGTTCCAGACTTGCTCCTCTTTCTCTTAGGACCATATGTAGAAAAGGTAAAAACAGAGTAATTCTAGAGCAAGCCAACTGTACTAAAGGAAGAAACAATTATATTGATTTAAAAGATGATTTTAGTCTTACCTGTTAAATCCTTTTCACTTAGTCCATACAGGTTACTGGTAACTCTGGAAGGGAGGCGATCCGCCCCTTTAAGTAGGCAGGAACATTTCTCCAAATGTATGCAGGGGGTGGAGCCTCCCCTCTCTCCTTAGCTGCTTCCCAGTCAGCCAACACCAGAATGATTTGTGACCCTACCAACTGACCAGAAAAGGGAGAGAAGAAGAAGACTCCTGTGAGCATGCCCCGAAGGACTCCCACAAATTGCCACAGGAGAGCCAAGCATGGTCTCTTGACAGGGTGGGAGACCAGTAACCTGTATGGACGAAGTGAAAAGGATTTAACAGGTAAGACTAAAATCCTCTTTTCATTGTCGTCCAATAAAGGTTACTGGTAACTCTGGGATGTCCAACCATTGAGTTACCCTGAGGTGGGAAAGAGGTAAAGACCAGGCGCAAGGCCCCCAAAGTTACCAGGACCTCCATGAACCTACTGGACAGAGATCCCAACAAAACAGAAGTGTCAACGGACACCAACTAAGGGTGCAAACGGACCCCAGGAACTGTAGCACAGCACACTGAACAAAGAGCCAACAGGGCTCAACAGTAAGGAAACACTAAGAACCACAGGGGAAGAAGACCCTAGACAGGCAGAACTGCCTCAAGGACCTTCCTCCCAAAGCTGGCATCAGCCGAGGCCAGCACATCCACACGGTAGTGCTTCGAGAAAGTGTGCACAGAGGACCAAGTGGCCGCCCGGCACAGCTGATCAGCAGACGCTTGATTTTTGTAGGCCCAAGAGGCCCCAATGGACCTGGTAGAATGGGCCGTAACCCTAAAGGGAACATGCTTGTTCCTCAATTCGTACGCCTTACAAATGGTAGACTTAATCCAAGATGCAATAGTCACTTTGGATGCCGGTCTCCCTGCCCTAGGACCCTCCGGAATGATGAACAGAGCGTCAGACTTCCTGATGGATTCCGTGCCATGCACATAGAACTTGAGACAACGCACAACATCTAACAAATGGAGATCCCTCTCCTTATCGGAAGAGGGGTTAGGGCAGAAAGAGGGCACCACAATCTCCTGATTAATGTGGAAATCGGAAACCACTTTAGGTAAGAACTCCTTAGAAGTACGAAGAACCGCCTTGTCCTTGTGAAACACCAAATAGGGTGGTTTACAGGAGAGAGCTTGTAACTCCGCCACCCAGCGGACAGACACAATAGCCAGAAGAAAAGCCATCTTCCATGACAAAAGGCGTAAAGGAATAGTAACCAAGGACTCAAAGGGAGGACGCTGGAGAACTCCCAAAACCAGATTAAGATCCCACTGAGGAGCCGGACTCCGAAAAGCAGGACGCACATGAGCAACGCCCTGAAAGAAGATCTTGACATCAGGAAGCATAGCAATGCGCTCCTGGAAAAAAAACAGAAAGCGCCGAAGTCTGAACCTTAAGAGAGCTCAGGCTGAGTCCTTTATCTATACCGTCCTGCAGAAAGGACAGGACAGTAGGAAGATGAAAATCGTGAGACAGGTCCCTGTCAGCACACCAAGAGAGAAAAGGTCGACCAGACCCGGTGATAGATCCTGGAAGAAACAGGCTTACGAGCACGGAGCATGGTAGATATCACAGCAGAAGAAAAACCTTTTTTCCTTCAAAATAGAGGATTCAACCTCCAGGCCGTCAAATGGAGACGATGAATATCCTCCTTCCACAGATAACCCTGTATCAGAAGATCTGGACGAGATGGAAGAGGAAAGGGCTCTGCCACCGACAGAGTCAGAAGGTCCGGATACCAAGACTGATGAGGCCAATTTGGAGCAATGAGGATGACCGGACAACGCTCAACCTTCAGCTTCTGGATCACCCTGATCAACATTGGAAGAGGGGGAAAGATGTAAGCTAGGGGAAACACCCAAGGAATCGACATGGCGTCGACCGCCAGAGCCAGCGAGTCCCTCCACCTGGAGCAGAACGTCGGAACCTTCCTGTTGTGTCTGATTGCCATCAGATCCAAAGGTACACCCCACATTTGGGTTAGAAGCTGGAACACCTCCGGACGGAGCTCCCACTCTCAACTGTGTGACCACTGAGAAAATCTGCCATGACGTTGTCTACGTCTGGAATGTGCACCGCAGAAATAGCGGGAACATGAACCTCCGCCCAGGACAAAATGGCCTTTACCTCTAGCCACACGGCGAGACTTCTTGTCCCACCCAGTCTGTTGATGTAAGCCACGGCGGTGGCGTTGTCGGATTCCACTCTGACCGGACAGTCCTCCAGCGTAGAGCATGGAAAATCGCCTGAAGTTCCAGGATGTTGATGGAGAGAAGGGACTCCTCCGAAGACCACTTCCCCTGAGCGCTGATGCAACCCAAGACAGCACCCCAGCCCGAGAGACTGGCGTCCGTCGTGACCATGGTCCAGTAGGGTATCCGAAATGGTCTCCCCTTCAAGAGATGGGAAAGGTCCAACCACCATTCCAAGCTCAACTCGACATGAGGAGGAAGAGATACTGACAACTTCTGATGATCTGGACGATCCCTGAACGTCTGGATCACAAACCTCTGAAGTTCCCTGGTGTGTGCCATCGCAAATGGCACCTCCTCTATCGTGGAGATGAACTTCCCCACCAGGGAAAGCAACTTCGGGACTGGAATCCACTCGAGAGCCAGGATCCTCGATACTCGCTGGGCAATCTGATGCGCTACATCCTCCGGCAGGAACACCATACCCTTCTGAGTGTCGAACAGTAGACCCAGGAAGATGAGACGCTGAGATGGAGACAAGTCCGACTTGTCCAAATTCACTATCCAACCGTGGCGAGTGAGGACATGAATGCAGGTCTGAACCTGCCGGTGGAGGAGATCCGCAGACTCTGCCTTCAAAAGCAAGTCGTCCATGTATGGAGTCACTCTCACTCCATCCCGATGGAGGACAGAAATCAACGCTCCCAGAACTCTTTGGAAAACCTGGGGAGCAGTTGTCAGCCCAAACGGAAGAGCTGAGAACTGAAAATGACCCCTGGAGCAGGCAAACCTCAGATACTGCCTGCTCGCTGGATGAATGAGAATGTGCAGATACGCATCCTGCAGATCCAGAGGAGCAAGAAACTCCCCTAGAGACATGGCGGCAATCACAGTGCGCAGAGATTCCTGACGATAGTGAGACTTCACCACAAAGGAATTGAGATCCTTGAGATTCAAAATAGGACGGCCCCCGTCATCCTTCTTGGAAACCACGAAAAGGTTGGAGTAGAACCCCGAACCCATGTCCATAGGAAGCACTGGCTCCAGGACCTCTTTGTCCAAAAGATCCTGAATAGCACCGAACAACCGCAGTTTCTCTGCATCCTGCGGAGAACGAGTGAGATGAAAACGAAGGAGAAGAAGGGAAAAGAAAGGGATCCTGTATCCTTCGGAGACCACCTGTAAAACCCATGGGTCCGTCACAGAGTCCTCCCAAACACTGCGAAAGAGGTGCAGACGTCCACCCACGGCAGGGTGCGGACCCGGGTTCAGTGAGTCATGCCGAAGCAGGCTTGGAAGTCTTGGACTTGGAGGCAACCGTGGGCTTCCAAGGACTGCTTGGGCTTGGAGGAGGTACGAGGATCGGACGGAACTGTCCTGGAGGACGAACGCGCCTCCGCCTGAAAGGAACGGTAACGTTTAGCGGGCAATGTTTTCTTGAAGACCAAGGGCAAAAGGGTACTCTTACCCCCAGTAGGCTCACTGATCAGTTCCTTGAGCTCAGAACCAAACAAGGAAGTACCCTGAAAAGGCAAGGAAAGCAAAACCTTCTTAGAAGCAGTGTCAGCAGACCAAATCTTAAGCCAATGCGCACACCTGGCCACGACAGAAGAAGTGGAAGCCCTCGCCATCATACGGACAGCATCAAAGGCGGTATCAGAAACATAGTTCTGCGCCTCAGAAATATTGGCAAGCAAGCGCAACTGCTCTGAAACCGGCGCGTCCTGACGGACCGCCTTGGTGAGTTGCTCGGTCCAGACCGCAATGGCCCTGTTAACCCACGCTACAGCGAAAGCCGGTCGCATAGCAGTGCCAATAGACGCAAAAATAGACTTGAGGCAAACCTCCAACTTTTTATCCGTCCAGTCCTGCAAAGCAGAAGCATCAGATACAGGCAAAGCAGTTGATTTAGACAGTCTAGACACAGCAGCATCCACACCTTGGGAGGATGAACCCATTTAGCCAGTTCAGCCTCAGAAAAGGGATAACGTTTAGCAAACTTTTTTGAGACTGAAGAGGACTTATCAGGATTTTTCCAAGCATCAGAAACCAAACGTTCAAGAGTAGGGTTAGGAGGAAAACAAGTAACAGCTTTTGCCGGTTACTGAAAGACATCAGTTGGGTCAGAGGGAACCTCTTGACCCAAGGGAAGATTGAGGGTGGTCAGAACAGCCCTAATTAGGCCTTCAGCAGAAAATTCAGGGTCACATTCAAAGGGGTCTCCAACAGACCTGGAAGACTCAATAACTGTACCATCCTCAATATCAGATTCTAGCAACAATTCTTCCTCAGAAGAATCACACACGTCAGGGGCCCCCTGTGGTTTAGGCAGGGAGGTCCTGATAGTAGAGGGAGCCTGCCATACCTGCAGTGCTCCCTGTACCTGAAAGGGAAAGAGTTGAAGATTGGACCTGAGGTCCCTAGTTGCAGCCTTAAACTCTTTAACCCAAGCTGGCTCTATAGCATGGCTGGAAGGCCCTAGGTTGCTGTCAGGACCTTCTGAGCATGCTGGGCATAAATGACCAGAGAATTTCCTAGGCAGCCCTGAATGACAGGAGGAGCAATGCGCAATGGGGGAAACTGATACCCCAGCCTCCTTAGTCTTAGGTCTAGTCCCAAGCTCCAGCAGAGTAGACATACTCACAGTGTCAAATATACCCCACTGACAGAAATCACCCAATTAAAGTGTGAAAGATTAAAGATTCACCCCAGAAACGTTTAAAACTAAACTTATCTGGTAAGCGAAGGGTTAATCAGCGGAGGAGAGGGAGAAGGTCCAGTCCCTGCGTAGTGTACTCGATGAGAAGAACTCACAAGAAGACAAACAAAACGAGCCCACTCTGAAGTCGCTAGGTGAAGCGGTTCCAGAGATACGTCCCACACAGTGTAAGCCCATAGAGAGTAAAGGAGTAATGGCGGCTATGCGGTAAAAGCGCGCCTTAAAGGCGCGGAACATAAAATTTAAGACATTTAACCCCAATAATAAAAGGATTAAAAACACATATGGAACACATGCACATGATGAGAAAACACTATCCCATAAAGAAAGTGTAACAGAACCCTCAATAAACAAGTCAAACCAGCAGACAAAGGGTTAAAATGCCACATAGACTGCTCCAAAACTCACAGACAAACACTCATACACATTAAATAAGTATATTATATTATTATATATATATATATATAAACACCCAATGAGTGCCGGAGTGCGCAATGAGAACTCCCAAATACAAGCCCAATAAGGGACACTGTGGGACAAGTGGACCTTCAGCACTCAAAGGGTGGCTCACCTTTCTGCAGGTCTTCTGTCTTCAGGTCACCATGCAAAGAAAGGATTACATCAGTGGATAATCCCCCAGGGAAGTACTTGAAGCCAAGTTGTTCCCCCATCAGGGCATAAGGTCCACCAAAAATCCATGGACACTGAGCTAGCCACTTTGGAGAGGGCATTTGTCATCATGGTAACCCGCCTAATGGTGGTATTCCATATTTGACAGAAAATAATAAAAAAAACAAACTGAAGAGAGATTCTCCACCTGGTGTGTACACACCCAGGAACAAATCATTCTGATGTTGGCTGACTGGGAAGCAGCTAAGGAGGGAGGGGAGGCTCCACCCCCTGCATACATTTGGAGAAATGTTCCTGCCTACTTAAAGGGGCGGATCGCCTCCCTTCCAGAGTTACCAGTAACCTGTATTGGACGACAGTGAAATAGGACTTAATGAGGCAGTGCAGTCTGTTTGCAACTAAAAAGCTGTTTGGATTAAATGTCAACATCAATAGCCTAATCTTAAACATGGGGCCACTATAGCATCAGATCATTGCTTGATACTCACCTGGTAATGTAATTACCCACTGATGCCCAGAAAGGAACAATCATAACTCCAATTACAGTGGCTGAAGGGACAAGTGTATAGTATCTTTCCCAATAATTAGTGGAGACAAATAGAGCATAAATCCCAGATGAAAGGAACAGCATCCATTTTGTTCCAAAGAACCTGCAAGGAAGATATAACGTTAAATATACCTTGAAAAAGGAGAAGTTCTTATGAGAGGTCATTTACCTCATCAGGCTAAATGTGCACAAGCTATTTCAATGCAGCAGCAACAGCTGTCAAGCTCCAATCTGCCCATTCTACATAACAGTGATACCAAAAGTTTCCCTGGTGAGCTTATCATTGGTGGAGAGTTGACTGAAGGCCAGCTAATGATAGAGTCAGTCATACACTAATGACTGATGACTATAGTAAGACATTCACCGGAGGCTGAGATGAGGATTACAACTTCCAATACTGTCCATGCGAACAATCTACTGTTGGAATACAGATCTTCTGACCACAGAGGTGGTGCATCAAGTTACATTTGGTTATTTATGAGAGGCTATACCTGTCTGTGTAAACTGATAAGCCAAACTGCTTTGATGTTACCCATGTAAACCAAGCTTTAGAGTTGGTGGTAGTTACAGCTGACTTAAAAATTGAGGTCAGGGACATCCATTACAAGGGACTAAGAAAGTACTTTGTAATAAAATAAGAAAAAATAACATTAGTATGAACATATGAATCCTGACCTGATGAGGACAGGTGTATATAGAAGTGCAGCAATTGGTGTCACATTGATGCCCATCAGCATCTTACTGTCTATGTCCTGCAGTCCCATGTTACTATATTTCACATCTCGATAGGTCTCGTCATAATGCAAGATCAACTGCATCTGCAAAAGCCCTAAAACAAAGACAGTAATTGTGAGTCCCTATGGTATATTTCAAATAGGCATCAACAACATTAAACATATTCTAATAGTTTATTCTGAGCAGTTCACATCTCCTATGGGTATTAGTAATAGCCACTGTTTATTGTGAATTTAGACCACTGTAAATCCTATTGGATATTGACAAATTTTGATCATTGTACATACACAATAGCACACTTCCTAGCAGAATCAATGAATGTTACATTCTGCTCATTGTGTGATTTGATTACTTACCCAAATACACCCCATATGTGATGGCAGCCCCCAGACTAGCAGACACAACACTTTTAACGGTCAAGAGTCTCTTGCGCCGATAATATCTTTTCTCCTCTGCCTCCTCATCATAATCTGCCTTTTCACCCAAGAATTCTTCCACCTGTAGCACAATACAGATCTGTCAAACACATGTATCATACAGACACTCATTCAATACTAGCGGTCATACATAATACTGGTTGTCACCCAAACAGCTGCCATAAAAAAAAAAAAAAAAAAAAAAAAAAATCTGCGACACAGATCAAATTACCCTTTTATGTAAAATACTTTTTTTTTTTTATTCACATATTTTACAGCTCTTTATTTATTAATGAAATTACATACCTACTCTTAAACCAATTCCACATCTCTTTATACACATCTCTGCCAGGTGCATAATGTTACTGATGCCAATGGGAGATTTGTAAAACAAATCCAGCATGAGTGGAGTATTTACTCTAACATTATCTTTTTTGCATTTATTGAACCTATTTATACAGGAACACATTCATTTTACTAAGCCCTGAAACATATACATTATATATATATATTATATATACATATATATTAAATATACACACACATTGTTATTCAAGTGTTAGGGAATAAGAAAAATCCATGCTGCCAATTAAGCTAGTAAAGATGCAAAATCATTGTTGCTGCTGAGAAAATTCTGCCCTCAGTGGTCTTCTACAAACAGTTGTACAAAAAACATATACAGTTTATGAGGTTAAAAAAGATACACGTGTATCAAGTTCAACCTTTAGCTGTATCATTCCTGTTTTTGTTGATTCAGAAGAAGGCAAATAACACAAGTCCATTTACAATTATTCCACAAGTGATAGATAGATAGATAGATAGATAGAGTGTATCTATCTATCTATATATATATACACACACACACACACACATATATTATATATATATTTTTTTTTACTAAAAGGAGAAGCTTAGCAGGCAGCCAAGATTCTCCGGCAGTGAACACACCCCGGGCATACACTAAAAGGAGAATCTTGGCAGACAGCCAAGCAGTAATGAGAAGACATTCATGTTTCCTCACACATAACACAGGGGCTTGGCCCCCCCTCTACATTCACCACAAATATAAACCACGTCTCACATTTCTATTCTGCCATTCCGGGACATGTGGTCACCCTAGTCCCGCGGCTGAGGCTCCTGCCGGAGCGGACCATTTTTCTGGGGCAGACACAGAGTAAGAGTTCCCACAGAGTTCTGACACAGAGTAAGATGGTCAGTGCAGGCAGGAGCCTCAGCTGCGGGTCTCACTTGCAGCTCCAGCATACCTACTCCATCCCATCTGTCTCGCAAGCGCCAGTCCTGCCAGCCAATGAAATGTATTTGCCATTTGGTCCTCATTGACTGGCGCAGCCAGCCAATGAGGACCATACAGCAAATACATTTCATTGGCTGGCTGGATTGGTGCTTGTTGCTCCATTCCGGGATTCTTTGCTGTCCTGGTGGTGGGTGACCAGGGACGCAGACCCCCAATTAGGGACAGTCCCAAGCATTCCGGGACGTGTGGTCACTCTAGGCATGTGGTAACCATGGAGCCAGAAAACATATGTAAACAAAAATGTTGTCACCCTTTGACTGCCATAGCGATCTGCAACGCATCTGGCAGCCAAATGGTTAAACATAAAATTTACTGCACGTTCTGTGCCTCAAAGGCTTACATCTCCATCCCTATGGTGCAGTTCACACACACATTTCAACCTCACAACTTCCCAGAACGCACGACATTGCAGCCTTCATCCATGGAACTCTCTCTCTCCCTTCTGCCCTGTACTCACTCCCTTCACAGTCACGTGGGAGGGAAGAAGCCACGATACACATTTCAATCACCCCAAACCTTCTCACCCTTTGACTGCCATAGCGGTATGCAACACATCTGGCAGCCAAAGCGTTAAAGCGCAACTTAACCGCTCTCTACGTTCAACACAAATAAAATAAATATATCAACTACCTGCATGTGGGAGCCAAGGAGCCGCCATACACATTTCAATCACCGCAAACGTTGTCACCCATACACTTCCATAGCGGTATGCAATGCATCTGTCAGCCAAAGAGTTACAGCGCCACTTCGCCCCCATATACATTCAACACAACAAAAATATATAAACCACGTCTCAGCATGTGGGAGCCAAGGAGCCGCAATAAAATCACCCAAAAACTTCTCACGGCTTGACTGCCATAGCACTATGCAACGCATCTGGCGGCCAAAGGGTTAACCTATGGAAATTACTGCATGCAACACTAAACGCACCCATGAATTACACGTCCATCTGTATCCTGCTGTTCACACAGCCCTTTCCTCATCTCTATTGTGGCATATGTGTGCCCCACACAATTCACGTGTCTCATTCT